>JAAXCT010000428.1:0-517472 GCA_012490785.1 Eragrostis nindensis
GGGCCTCAACATGGACATCGTGCAGCTGGTGCTCGGGTGGCTGGGCTTGGGGTCCCGGCCCAAACACCACCTCTGCTGACACTTGACCACCCATCTGCTCCATTGGAGGGCCATCGTCCGGCCCATGCCAATCCTGCGAAACAGGCACATACTCTGGAGAGGCCGGCCCACCTGTGCCTGCAACTGACCCAGGAGAGAGAGAGAACGGCTGGGCAGCGAGGTTTGAATTCCACCATTCAAACTCCTGCACCATGGGGTCCACCTCCTGCCGGAAATAGGAACTGCAATCCTGAAACTGGTCATGACAGATACCTGCAAAGAAGTCTAGCGCCGGATCTGGGTGAGATGGAGGAGGTGGTGGAGCTTCTGAAACAAGCTCCAACGACTCGAAGCCCGAGATGACCCCTGGCAGCCCGTGATGGTGCAGCCCCCGAGGGTCCTCCTCCTCGGGCTCCGGGCCCACCGCCTTGGGAGTTGCATCGCCGGCAACCCTGTAGATGCGGCGGAGCGGGGAGCGGGAGCGGCGCTGCTCCCATGCCTCGTCAACCCGACGCGGCGGGTCCCGGCGCCTGGGGGAGCGTGCCGGAGACCGAGAGCATGATCTGCCACGGGGAGCCGCCTCCATGGCCGCCTGCTCGGAAGCGTGATGTCGACCGTGGTGGCGCGGCGAGCGAGAACGGCGATGGCGCCCCTCCATGAAGCCGGACGCGCGGTCATCGGCCGGCCTACCCCAGGCGTTGATGTTGTCGCGCCAGTCACGCCGGGGGGGGCCGTGCGAGTCATCGTCCGGGTCGCGGCGCCGGTCCTCCGGTGGCGGCGGCCCACGGCAGGCGTCCGTGCGTGGTGCAGGCAGAGCGGGGCGACCGTCGATGACTCCCGGCGTCCAGACGAAGCGCTGGCGGAATGGGAACGGCCTGGTAGCAGCATCAGAAGAGGAGGACCGCAGGTGACGCGGTGTCCAGTCAGTATACTGAACCAGGTGGATGATGAGCTCCGTGATCGCGCCGGAGGGTGGTGGTGACGGCTCATCCTCCGACGGCGACCAGCCGCGGAGCGGGTCAGCACGACGTGCCGGCTCGGGGAAGAAGGTCGTGGTCTTGGATCGCGGCAGCAGATCAGGGTTGGACATCCAACCGTAGAAGGAGAAGACCCTGGTGTCGGACTGCGTGAAGGTGTCCGGCTCCAGACGGTCGACGACGAGCACGTCCCCCAGCACCTGCTTGATTCCCTCCACCGACCAGGCGTGAAGAGGGAGGTGCTCGACACTGACCTTGACGTGATGATACCAGTCGTCGGGGCGAGTGTACGTGTCGAGGCGCCATGGCGAGATCATGAAGGTCGAGCCGCCAATCATGACGCTGCCGGCTTCAACCGCCCGGTCACGCTGCTCGGGGTGGTCGAAACGGGCAAAGAAGTCCTCCGGCTTGTGAGGGGAGACTGCGATGTTGAAACGGGGGATGCGCAGCTGCTGACTCAGCTCAAATCCCATCTCGTCGACGGATGGCTCGTAGAGGCGGTCGAGAGCCGAGATGACCGCGCCGCGACGCCGCAGGGCCTTGGTCTCCGCAGTGATGACGCCGCCAGCGACCACCGTCGCGAGACCGTGGACAGGCCGGCGGTGGGGGTGACCCGCCACAAACGGCATGTCGTAGAAGGCGGTTGCCGGCGCTGCGGAGGCAGGTGGCGAAGAGGGAGGTGGCAGCGGCGGGAACGTGAGGCGGTCGTGAATGGACGGCGGGTAGGTGATGCGGGATGAGATGGGAGGCTTGGCAGTGGAGGGGCGGTGGGCACCCGCAGGCTGAGAGCAGCGGCGAGCGAAGTGGCCGCTGCCCCAACAGTTGAGGCAGCGGGGAGGATCTCGGCACTGGGCGATGCGGTGATCCGTTGCGAGACAACGAAAACACCGGCCCCAGAGCTCCTTCTTATAGGTCGCCGACGCCGGTGGCACCTTTGCCTGGCGGGGAGGCTTGCGCTGGTGGCGGCCAGAAATCGTGGACGAAGATGGCGCGTCGCGCCGGCGCCACCAAAACTTGGGCTTCACCGTTTGCCATTCCGGTGAAAGTTTCGTTGATGGCGCGGCAGGTTTTGGCAGCTGCAGACGGGTGAAGACGCTCCCTTGATGGCGCTCCGGGACCTGCACAACGGATTTGAGCTTGCGCGGCGCCTCGAGCTGGGTGGATGCAGGAGGCTTGGCGAGATCCAGAGAGGAGATAGCCGCGCTATAACTGCAGCTGCCCCGCTCGACACGCGTTGGAGTAAAAGCAGCAGCAGCGCCAGCCGGAGGAGGTGTGGCTTGAAGGATAAGATCCGCGGCTTCGCATGCGGGGGCGGTGGTCACGCCCCGGTCTTCCGCTTCCTTCTGGGCTGCAGCACAGGCTAAAGCCGAGCAAAGGCCGTAGGCACCATCAGGATCTTCAATGGAGCCCCAATCCAACTTTTCTGGTGTAGCTTCATTGATGGCGAGGGTAGGGGAGTGGGGTGTGGGGGAGGGCGGGTGGGAGAGCTGGGCAGGCGGCGGCAGCTCCGGCGGCGTGGGGCTCACCGGAGTTAAAGGGGGGGGAGGCGGTGGTGGGTGCTCGGCCCAGGAGAGCGCTCCCCAGCCCTTACCTGTCTCCATTCCGAAGCTCACTTCTCAGGGCTCAGTTGTATCATTCATCTGACATTAACATAATTTTGATCCTCTGATTCCTGCAGCAACATGCGGAGAATTCACATAACCCGATTCCCGCAGCAACGCGCGGGGTATTCACCTAGTGTAGTATGATGCTGGGTGCTCACATAGCTTGAATTGCGTGATAAATCATAATCGAGCTATCATAGTTAGTTGCAATAATATTTTAACTTGTTGATACATTCCAACAATTCTGTAGCCACCCTTTACAGACAGAAAGGCTGTTTGTACTTTACCACTGCTGTTGCTGTAGTTAGTTTAATGTTGGAAAAGTCTATGTCGTGCATGAGTAGTGAATGTTGCTTAATGATCTCTACGCATGCAAATGAAACATTAAGACAAAATCTTAATTGTGTATGAGTAGTGATGTTGCTATTCGATTCGATTGTGTGTCAGGTGTGTTTTCCTCACCTCATGATTATCACTAAAGTAGCCCTATATGATAAAGTTGCCTTGATAAGGTTATGTTTTTATTGTCATGACCTATTTTTTTTGCAGAAGAAATGGTTCTGCTGCTTGCCACCAACTGCTGCTGAATCTTGAAGGCCGTGGGCTCAATTGGATGGTGGAACTGAACTGTGACGGTGCTGTTAAAATCTGAGCAAACTTAATCTGAATGGATAAGCACCCAGTTTCCGTAAGCATTTAGGTTGAGGGTTAGCTTCTGGATACGGTTCTCAGCACCCGGCATGAAGCGCACGTGCAGATGTAGGCCGGCATGTAGCTGCGACGCCGGCCCGTTGCCGCCAGCATCCGTCCACCTGCGCCCGTCGCGGCCCACGCTCCCGCCCGTCGCCGCCATCATCGACGCGATGAGATGTGCCAACGTCTACCTCTTCCGTTATCCTTGAATATCAGGCGTAAGAGAATATTAGCGCGGCCCGGCTCGCCATATACCCACGCCACGAGAGCCCACACCGCACAGCCAGCCCAGGTCCAAAGGGCTTGGTATTTCACAGGCCCATTGGAGCCACGACTAAGATCAACCTTAACTCAAAAGACTAGCTTGATAGGTTTGGTTCCCTCAACCTTACAAGTCGAACTTCTCCATTATCAATATCCGATGTGTGACTAAACCTAACAATCTCTCCCATCACACATCGGATGGCCCCATCTCTTCTTCACACCCAACCCAAAAGACTAGCTTGAGAGGTTTGGTTCCCTCCACCTTATATGTCGGGCTCCTCCATCATCAATATCCGATGTGATACTAAACCCAACAGAGAAGATGTGGATATCAACCGGAAGAGAGACATTCAGATTTGCGTCGTAAGCAAAAAAAATAAAATAAAAAATAATGGCAATAAGAAGTGATCCATTTATACAGTATAGATAAAAAAAACTCGACTTGCGGGGGGTATGACGGCCCCTGGGCATTTTGTTAAGGAGAACGATCGTCTCACACAGATCGAGAAAACCCCCGAACCCTCCTCCGCTCCATACACAGGGACTCAGCAGGCCGGTGAGAATCGGCGCGAGTACTTAACCTGCGCTTTGGAACCACGAAGAAGCGAGGAGATTTTTTTTTCCACTGCAGTGAACAGTACCATTTTCAGGCACTGTTCACTACAGTGGTGGTGCCGCGGCTGACTCGAACCCGGGACCGACGGGAGCAGAGCCCCCGGAGCCAACAGGCTCTGGCCACTCGGGCGCTCCAAGCGTTGGCATTTATACAGTATAGATGAAACCACCCAAACAAATCATGTCTTGGTAGGCGATCATTCTTTGGTTCCAAAAGCAGAAGAACACACCAGACTATAGACTATACAGCACCAGACTATAGACTGAAGACTGAGCTCAATGATTGGTACGGAGAGGATCTGCTTGCAACCAATGACGGGCGCAGCAGTACTCACCAACAGCAACGGCTAGAAGAAATCCAAGGAAATAGCCACAATCCTGCCTATTCCCTAAAGAAGAATTAAACGCAAGGCTCTATTGAAAGAACTGAACTGAGAACAGGTCATAACATTAGATACTTGCTGATGGTGTGTGTGGCACCGCACAAATCAGGCAACAATGAACTGCTACTTACGGCCGACAGTGAAAGAAGCTGAGCAGGGTGCTTTGGTTCCAATAACCTACACAAGGCTCGATCCCAAGCATCCACCGAAGCTAACAAAAAAGAGCAGGAGCAAATTGAGGCCTATTGCAGCGCTGGTGCGAAGAACAAGGGCGGCGGTGCACAAGAACAGAGCAACGTCAATTCGTCGAACAGGTAGAAGGTGCTCACGGAGGATTACAAACTGAACGCCAGACGACGGTTCAGGAAACAGGGGAGATGGTACAGGGTTAGATTACTACAGGTTTCTAGGCTGAAGCCTCCCACTTTTGATCCATCTGTTAAGTTAGATCCTGATTTTTTTTGTTCTTATCATGTAAGGCTTCGAGATGGCAGATATGCTAATATATCAAGAAAAGACAAAACCATGAAGATACAAAGTTGTGTTTACCCAGGAGTGGCTCACGATTGTTGTTTTACCTAGAAGTGTCATCCAAGTTATGCTCACATTAACCATGTCAGGCGGCTTGAGATTTGCTAGTTCTCAGGTGACTGAGATTTTGTATATCTCTCAGTCCCGTTTCTGGAACAATAAAAACATGCTATTGCACCAGTATAACTGCACTGCTGGAACAATATAACTATACAGCTAGAACAATTAGTTTTTAGGTGAAATATTTTGTTTTTTTTCAAAAACCTTTTTTTTGCACAAGTCAATACAAAATTAGTGGTTGGATCAAAATCCAATGGCTGAAAAAATGACTGAGAGATTAGCAAAATTTCAGTCACTTGAGAAGGAGACACCTCCGTTCATTAAAGCGACTTCATGCTTAGAACTCAATAAAAAATAAGCACAACTATGGTGTTCCTCTATTATACTTCTTAGGCAATGGTCATGACTGTAAGCATGTCTGTAACAATATTGCCATTTTCACATCGAAAGTCATTTTCCCCCTTCCAAAAAAATGGATATAGGTATAGAGTTACAATTTGTATTTTATAAAATATTGAGCTCAGTCTTTAGATTTTCACAACTCATTTGTAATTGTGTTCCCTAAGCATGCAAGTGAACGCTTGCATCCTCCTGTAACTCAAGAAAGAAAATGAAGGCTTGTTGAATACAGCGGGAACATCAGTTTCACATTGTGGCAAAAATATAATTGTCTACACAAACAAGTTACAAGACCAATAATTGGCAAACGAAACGCCTGCCTCAATGAATGAACCCAGTTAAAATCTGTATGAAACAAATGAATTTGAATGCACTTAGTTAGGATGAAAGGAAGTGTTTGTTTCAAATTTCCGTTCATTTAAAACACATGATCTTAGTAGTTGAAGGAAGATAAATATTACGTCAGCCGGCCGCAGGTGAATACGCTAAAGTAGCAGAAACTTATCCATGTTCATGTACGGATCATCTCCTATATAAATAACAAACATCCCGACGCATAGAACCGACGCTAGCTCAAGGCTAGGTGCTGCTCCTAGGTAGTAGGTACTATCAACAAGTGTCGAGTAGCTAGCCTCCCTGCATGGTTTGCTGGTTCAACGTTAATGACCTGCTAGGAATAGGAGGCATCAGTAATCCGGTCCGCAGATGACCCATATTGCAATGCTCATTGCTGAGTTATGGAACTGCTGCTTTGCCTGTATTGATGAGTACAGTTCACCGTCCCCAACGATTCTGCCTGTTCATGAGTACAGTTGCGATGCCGAGTAATGATAAAATGTTAATTTCGTGTTTACGGGTAGTAGTGGCCGGTATTTTGGTTTTTCCAGTCTTGCAAGTAGAGGCCCTTTTAAGAGAATTCCAATGCAACAAGCGGTTATTGGTTTAAATCCCATATTGAAAGCTCTTGCCCGTCGTTGAATGAAGAAGCAACAGGAGATAAATGAGATCTGATACGTTTGCACATACGCATGCATGTATCCACATTTTTTCGCGTCTTCTACTGCATGACTTGTGAATTTTTGCCTAGTCTACCATGCTTTTCACCGGTTGCAAGTCAATGTATTTTTGCCGCTTGTGTCCTCCAAAATTAATTTCAACCGTTTCACACAAACTAGAGAGGATTAATTACTACACTGTTAATGCTACAATAGTAGGATTATTTGACTTGTAAAATTGATTGCCAATTAATGAGCGTTATTAGAGAGGAAATGACTCTATGAGGGAGTCGTGCCTATATTGGGCTTAGGAGACGACCAGGTCTCATGAAGTACAAAATGCACTTCCCTTATGCTTCTTTTCCTCATTTTGGAGAAATCTAAGCTGTGGTGTTGAGATGCCAGACCAAACCGGCCCTTTGTCCTGGCATGCACCAAGGGAGGAGGCCAAGTGGTATATTCGAGCCATTACCACTGTGAAACCTGCATGGGGTGCAATAAGGTTTCTAGGAAATGCATCTGCAAGACCGCTCCAAGCTAGTCAATTAAAATTTGTGCTACCTCATTGATGATGTGCCTAGTCTACATTGATGATGGTCTGCTTCGTCTACAATTTATGTTGCATTGAGCAACGGCAACCCTATTGTAAGGATGTCGTTCCTCACAGTGGTGTTCATTCTATTTTGCTATTGATGATTAATCGCAATAACATAAGAATCTGCACAACAAACCATTGGCAAGAACCATCTTGTGGAATGAACGGTGCCTAGTTAAAAGCTGAATGAAACTATAAACTTGCATGTACTTATTTTGAGTTAGGCACCGCTCCAAGCTGAATGAAATCTCCATGGTTAGTAAAAGACGAATTCCTCTCAGCGCCAGCGACGGCGAGATAGGAGCTAGGATGATATTGGGGCATCGCTACAAGGTACGAGTCGAGGAGCCCGTGCCGCCTCTTTAGGCTTCTCATGGCTAACAGTTTGCCAATTAACGTGAAGCTTTGAGTTTAGCATTAACTGTTTGATCCAGTATCTCTAGAAAAAAGCAGTTGTTCTGAAAACAAAGAAACTACTTTTCGATATGTTCAAGCTGTGCTGGGCCAATGCAGAGCTAGCGGGAGAGTTAATTTGTTCCGTTCGATGCCCTCTCAGGGCTTTGCTGAAAGCTGCCTTTTATCTTAAGTCTTGCTGATGGCTGACTCTACGAAAGTAGTTGGAAACTAAAGTTGCACGTAATGTTGGACTTGTAGCATCCCTGAAATCCCATGCTTATGGAAACTTGAGTGAGCCTGAGTATTTAGCAAGTTGTGTGTCTAGAGATCAATGGCACCCATTATATATATGGGTCATGTCTCGCTCTCAAGTGACTGTGTATGGTACTGAAAGTTTGATTATCTCTTGATCTCTTTTTAACTGTACGCTCTTGACCGTAAACTTTTATGGTTATGAAATGTTTTTTTTTACTATTAATGGTTGTAGCCACAAAACTATTAATATTAAAAAAAATCCATATTACTCCCAGTTCACTTTGTCATTTTGGCCCTCCAAACAAAATGATGGCTCACTTTACTCCCCCAAACAGGTGCAATATACACCAAATTAGGGTTTGTTTTTTTATTTCTCAGCCTACAGATTCAAATTTGTATGATGATAACTCACATGGCAACATACATTAAAATAATTAAGACATATTTTTGACACTATTTACATAGTATAATTACAATTAACAATATATGCATACATCTGATATCAGAAAAATAATTAAAATTATTTAACATAGGTTACCGTGGAACTATCATTTTGCAAAATTTAAGATTCAAATTCCACATATAGGCTGAGAAACAAAAAAATAAACCTCAATATGGTGTATATTGCACTGATTGGAATTGTTTAAGGAGTAAAGTGAACCATTATTTTGTTTAGGGTATGAAATGGACAAAGTAAATTGTTAGTTGAGTTAGAACTACTAAATCTCATTTCAAAAAACGAACTATTAAATATCTTATATATAACGAGCGCTTGGATAACATTTGATACGCTTGATGTACACAAGGTTGAATGGGGCAGGAGACATGCACAACTAATTTGGTCTGAATTCCAATATCTCGCTGGAAAGCCTCAATGTTGAGAAATGAAGTCGTTTCCCCTTACTCTAATTATATTGAGAAATTTATTTGTTTCTGTATTTACACAAGTTATGTTTAAGGAAAATTCATTTGGTCATCGAAAGATCACATGTTGCTGTAAATATCACCGAAACTTGCAGCAAATTGTTTCGTGTAAGCTTTCAGCCTTTCATGGCGTTTTCCTCGCATTTAATTTGGGGATCTAAACGGAGAGGTGAAATCCCGATCCTGCACATATGGTGAATCAATAGTTCAGCTTCCTTGCTCCAGCTGATGTGATCTCTGTATCGCGAACGGGCCTGTGACCAGTTGGTCACCAGCACCTCAGTAGCACTAGGCCTTAGTAGGAGGTCTCAGGTTCAAACCCCTTCAGAAGCGAATTTTGGAGGGATTTTTCAGGAAATTTCCTGGACGACTGCAGCCTCAACACGTGTTGGGAACTGGTGTCCGAGACCATCTCTTCAAGGCAGGCATGTGAGGGTGAGTGTAGGGGTAGGATTTAACTTACGCATAGGTGTGTGAGTGTGGTGTTGGGTGTGTGTGTGGGGTGTGTGTGTAAGTTCAGATTCTACAGTTGTACTCGATAAGCGAGGCGCTCTCTCTCTCTCAAAAAAAAAAAAGAAGATGTGATCTCTATATCTTCTAATATATGCTTATTGTCCCAAATCTGAGAGCATGCGCCTGTGGCTAGCTAGAATCAGGCTCCTAGCATCATGGCTTGGTGGCTTGGCTAGTGGTCAAACTTGTCCCATCACGCGGGAACTCGTCTTTCGCATACCCCACACGACCCACCTACACCAGGTGAGAAGATTAGATTACTCATTGTTATTCGATTTGTTGTGCTCCTTTCTGTTGTTAAATGTATAACATTTAAGATATTCTCTTTAATTCAATTGATAGTAGATCTCTTGTACTAAATGTCATATAGGTAATAGAAGCCCAGAAACTATCAAGTGGTGTGATGAGTTTGTTGGAGCCAACAGCAGGAGAACAATGGTGGGTGGCGCTAAGGCGGTAGTGCCACATAGCGGTTGATTTAGCACGGTGAGAAGGATGGAGGCAAAGCTGGTGGTGAGGGCACCATCTGGGATGGAGACGTGTAGGTTATGTGTCTAAACATTTCTTAAGCATGCAAGTTAACGCCTGGATCCTTTTTTGCAAAAAAAAAAAAAAAAACCGCCTGGATCCTCCTGTAGCTTAAAGAAAATGAGGCTATTGGTCGATGACAGTGGGACAATGAATTTCACGTAACTGCAAAAATAGAAGTGTCTTGGGCATATAACCAACAGGCAGTAGGGTGATTTGTTTCATTTTGGAGGATGAAAATGGTTTGAGTTGGAGATGCGGCGTGCACAGTCTGATTGCGATTTAAACACTAAGAAATGTGTCTGAAAATTTACCTGAATGCATGCATCCTCCTGTAACTCAAGAAAAGAAAATAAGGCATATCGATAACAGGGAGACGTTTTTCTCTCTCACATAATTAATAGCAAAAATGTAAGTGTCCACACTAACAAGTAAGAACCAATAATTGTCAAAGAAACGCCTACCGAATCAAAGGCGCACCTAGCTAAAATTAAGCTGAGTGAAACAAATTAACTTGAACGTACTTATGCTGAAGGCATTAATTATTTGTATTGAACTTCCATTCGTTTGACAATGCATAACCATAGTGGTTGAAGGAAATAAATATTACATCAGCCGGCAGGCGAATACACTAAAGTTGCAGTAACGTATCCGTGTTCATGTACAAGTCATATCTATAAATAACAAACATCCCGACCGACGTATCAGAACCGACACTAGCTCAAGGTATCATCAAAAACTGCGCTAGCTGGCAGCGGACCACAACGTACGAGTAGAAGCTAACTACTCCCTCCGTTTTTTAATATATGTTGCCGTTGACTTTTTTCGTTACGTTTGACCGTTCGTCTTATTCAAAATATTTGTGTAAATAGGTAAGTGTATAAGTTAACCTTAAAGTGCTTTTGATGTTGAATCAATGATATTCTTGCACATTCGAAAACTAATTATTTAAATCTATATTATTGGTCAAAGTTCAACAAAAAAGTCAATGGTGTCATATAATTAAAAACGAAGGGAGTAGCAACGAGATGTCGAGTGGCGTCCCTGCATGGTTTGCTGGTTCAACGTAACGGCCTGCGCTGTAGGGATAGGAAGCGTCAGCAATATGATCTGCAGATGCATAAACTTGAGCTGCTCATGTACGGGCGAGGCAACTGCTGATTGGCCAGTACTGATGAGTTCATTTCGTGGTCTCGGTCATGCGAGTCTGATCCATTGTCCCTGAGGGGCTCTGGGCCCATCTAGTTTGTTTTCTCCTAGAACACACATATGACGCTCGGGGACATCTTGAACCTATCTTGGTCGACGGCTTCCATGTCGATGGGATGTTTTTTTTAGATAAAGGAAACTTTTATTTCGAGGTGAAATAATGTTCCGGCCTCTGCCCAACGAAGGTACATTTAGCCTTTACATACAAACACTCAGGTGAGCCGAACAAATCACTAAAATACCCAAAAAAACGTAAACTCTATCATCTAGCTCAGCACATACAAAGTCCTACGGTGTCAATCAAACACTATTGTTGCAGCTGTATCTTCATCCCCTACAGGAATGTTGTCGCCGCTTAAACAATATTTCATCACTTACATCCGAACTCCGGTAGGCAAGGTCGTGCGGAGGTTCAACGCCTCCCGCGCACACGCGCAACGCTTTCACTGCACTGTCTTCAAAGTCACAGACATAAACAAAGTCGAACTGTGCGAAGGTGAAGCACCTCCTCGCGTTCCACGCGATGCTTTCGCTGCACCTACTTTCGACATTGAAACATTCATGCATGAACTGAAGAATCCTTGCATCATGTCCTTGTGCACACAAGGCTCCGGAATCGATACACTGGAAGGAAGTCCGAGAAGTTAGCAAACAACCACGCCCATGGCATTTAGTGGCCTCTCCCGAACTAAGCGAGGATCTGGCCACAGGCCAATGCTGCCGCAAACTCCAATCGAAATGCTACCTCCGTTTCTTCGCAACATTGACCACCAAAATGACGAAATGTACTGAACTGACTCAGAGATGACACCATTGTCCAAATGCAGACCTTGAGATTGGAGAAATTAAACGACCTTCGTATTCTCCATTGATAGACAATGCCTCCCTTAGAAAGGATCCATGAAAGATCAATACAAGGAAGACCTGACTGTCTCTGATCTGCTCCTTTGAGCTTCTGGAGCATCCTCAACCATCCAGCGCGTACAGAACACGAGAGCTGCACCCAGTACCCACACGCCCTCGCAGGATCGCCATGGGTGTTGATCTGGCCACAAAATCTCCACGCACCTCGCCAATGTGGTGGGCAGGCCGGGCCATGGAACAGAGCCACACCTTCAACCAGATCGATCAGCGCCGCCACCCAGGTTGGACGGCCCTGCCTCCATCCAGAACCATGTCCGCCGCCAAGCTCCATCGAACCTCATGACGACGACCAGCGAAGGATTAGCCCTGCCTCCCCCGACAGGCAAGGATCGTGCGGCTGCACCAGCCAGGATCGCAATCGGCAATCGCCACCACTGCACCATGGATGCGAGATCCGGAATTCGAGGAGGGAAAACGGAACAACGGCCCCGCCGCCGCCGTCCTCGCCGCTGCGCAGGTTGTGCCACGCCACCTGGCTCCGGCGACGGCGAGGTGGGTAGAGGGAGAAGGAAGATCTAGTGGCGGCGCGATGGGAGTCGCCGCCCGTGTCGCCTGGGTTGGCGACGCGGGGGCTGTGTCGATGGGATGTGCAGCAGCGGAATCCACGGTGAGACTCGCGGCGACAGGATCCACAGACAAGCATTCTGGACGGGACTCGTGGGCGGAGAGTGACTGAGGGGACCTGCATTTTCATTCCTGACTGGTTTTCACGACGGGGGAAAGCAATGGAGTGAGTGACTCCGTAAGTAACTATTATTCTTTCACTCAGCATTAGACACTCAATGGGTTATTATTTTATTTCCTTTTGCCACTCGTGATACTTTACTTGTCATTTCTTCTTTAGCTGCACTGCAATGTTCACTTGGATTATCCATCAGTTTTGATCTTGGGAATGCTATTCGTATTTTGTCAAGGCTTTGAACTGGCACATATATGTTTGTTTTTCTTTTTGCAGAGAAGAAAACACTGGCCGATCACTAGACCATGTGCCTCCCTTCAACCAGCGTGGAGAAAAATGCTGCCTAACCAAGCACTAAGAAAGATGGCGCGGCTTTGCCACGCCTGCTAGCCCCTCAAAGTTAAGACTATGTACAGCAAAATAGAATAATTTGTGCGCCCATTGTTGGTCTCTGGCTATAAAAGATGCGTTGTTAGCACACTGCATCTCCAAGAAAACATTATCGGTAATTTGGAACACAAAACGAAGGTGTTTATAGCAGCAGTTCAAAAACTTTATTATCAAGAGCAAAATTCAGCAGCCTAAACTGAGAACGAAGAGGAGCTTAAAAATCATAGGTTAAAGACATCATTCGCCTCAGGTGCCATGCATTACGGATCTTGTCCTAGCTACTGATGTTGTCCATCAGGGTAGACACAGAAGGAAATTCCAAATCGATTTTTATCTAAATTAGCGTAGTCATTTTCATTCATCACAAGTTACTGCACATTCTGATACTCTCAAGTGTGGCGAAGGCACTTTGTCTTACCCTGGTGCACTGGCACCAGGGTAGGAAAAATTATTAGCTGTATGAAGGTCACTAGGACCAGCTAAAACACAAGAAATTCAGCAATATATTGCATATTGGTGTTTATTGGCGTGCGTGTCCGGTGAATGGATGGGAAGTGAGCGACGGACCCTTGGGTGCATCGAAGACAAAGAAGACGCAGACGCCGGTGTAAGTTGTGGAAAGGGGGCGGGGACGTCCCGAGGTCGACAATCGGGCGTCTTGGGAATGGGCAGAATCTGACCCGTTTTGCATCAGACGGTTCTTGTTACCAAAATGGCGTATCTGACTGTGAATGTTAACGAGTTGATATGAATACATCCACCACCTGCTAACATGACCACGTTGGGAGTACTAAAGATCAGGCCTTTGATAAAAGAATGAAGTGCACAGTCGGTCCTTCAACTTGTCTGGCTGTGTCACTTAGGTCCATAGACTCGCAAAATGTTAATTTGCATCTTTAAATTTGTTCTGTTGTGTCAATTAGGTCTCTCTACTTATTTTAACATCCCTAAACTTGTCCGACTATGTCACTTTGGTCTCTCTACATGAGTTTTTGCATGTTCACCATAAATTAGAATTTCACTTATACTTTTGAGCCATGCCAAACACCCTCTTAGTGAGGCGAGGAGGGTGGAGCTGTGGAGGTAAAATGGTTCAAGTTGAAGATGCGACGTGAACGCGTGTATCCTCCTGTAACTCGAGAAAATAAAGTGAGGCTTATTGTTGACAGAGGGGACGTTCATTTTCATGCAACGGCAGCAAGACCAATAATTGGCAGAAGGAATGCCTGCCAGAATGAAAGGCGCCTGGTTAAAAGCTGTATGAATCAAAAAGACTTGCATGTACTTATGTTGAAGGCATTACTATTTGTTTCGAATGTCCTCTCATTTGACATTGCACAATCATAGCAGTTGAAGGCAAATGAATATTATGTCAGGTGGCAGGTGAATACTGTGGTAAAGTTACCGCAATTCTGGTCCATATGTACGTCAGGACATGTACAGGTCCGTCTATAAAAATCAAACATCTCCAAGAATTAGAATTGACGCTAGCTCGAGGTGTGCTAGCTATGGGACAACATACGAGTAGAAGCTAACAAGGAACAGAGGTATAGTAGCGTCACTGCATGGTTTGCTGGTTGAATGTTGTGATCTGCTAGGAATAGAAGGCATCAGCAATCAGATCTACACACGAACCCTATTGAAATGCGCGTAGACAGTTGATAACGGTGCTGCTTAGTCTGCACTGATGAGTGCGGATTGCCCTCGCCGTTGTCTCTGTCTAAGATTTTGTTACCTATGGGATCGGGGCGCACTCATTTGGCCTTCTCCTTGATCACACACGTTACCCTCAGCGGCATCATGAAGCCCATCTAGATTGAGGGCTTCCATGTCAACAGGATGCGCTGCAACGGATTGCACCAGGGTTTGCGCGGCCACAGGATCCAGGGGGCATGCACGCCGACGACGTCAGCTGCCACGACATCTAGGACGGGATGCGCGCGCCAGTCTGGGGATCTGTACTTTTCGGTGGGGGAGGCAAATTGGAGTGTGTGAGTGACTCCATCCGTAGCTGTATCTTTGTGCTCAAGATCAAACACTCAAATTTGTCAGCTGTAATCTAAAAACTTGCACATATAACTGAAATTATCAGGGGGATTTTTCCCTTTTACCCGTGGGGATACTCAAGTTTTCATTTCTTTAGTTGTATTTCCACGTTAACTTGGGCTGGATTTTGATTTTTTTTTTTGTTCTTATCTTGTCAAGGCTGGGAGCTGGCAGATATACTAATATATCGAGAGAAGACAAAACCATGGAGATAGAAAGTTGTTTTACCCAAGGAGTGGATCACAATTGTTGTTTTACCTAGAAGTGTCATCCAAGTTATGCCCATCTATAATCTCTATATAAGGCATACCCACTAACTTTCTAAAGCTCAATCCTCATTGCGCCACATCATCACTTTTGTTTCAACCGTCAGATCGTGATCTTTGAATCTCATCTAACCGTCCGTCCAAGCTCACTCCATCCTCACCTCAAGCTAACCGCAGCCCCTGCCAACCCAACAGATATGCGCCACTCTTCAATAGCGCCATCATGGCTAGCATTACTCCCCATTAGCACCAACCATGCAGGTTACATCCATTCAATCTATTGTGTGACAAAACTCAATAATTTCAGTAAGAGAAGAAACGGTTGGCATTTAACATTTCTGTAATATCTCTAGCTGTTGATATACGCTCCTTTGCACCATCCTGGCAAGCATTATTTCCCACTAAATATTTCATCCACTGTTGTGAGTGTTCAGTGTTCCTTTTCCAAGGAAATCTAATTATATTCAACATTTAACACAACCACGTTGCATCTATTCATTACAATTTTTTGCATTCTATTTAACAAGAACGGATGCTGCATTGCTTTTATTTTATCTACACTGCATCCATCCAATGTGTAACATAACTCATTAATGCCAGCTAATGTGGTTCAGTTTTTCTAATAGGCCCTCAATCAAGTCTCAGGTTCAACGAAAGCCTATTCATATGCATGAATCAACACCAACACGTCTATATATATAGGATTTTCCTCATAACATGTTCATGTATTATCCAATACATCACAGTTGGGTAAATAGATTGTTTCACAACAAACCTCTCTCTCTCTCTCTCTCTCTCTCTCTCTCTCTATATATATATATATATATGTGTGTGTGTGTGTGTGTGTGTGTGTGTGTGTGTGTGTGTGAAAGAAATTTATCTATTCCAGTAAGCCTATCATCTTTCTATTGTTGAAGAAATATAGGCATCACACAGGGGGATAATTCATCTCTCTTATTGTTGGCCAGGTCAACGACTATGTCGTTCAGGACTTTGTGGCCTTGAGTTCTGTCGTACCCCATTTCTGGAGCACTAGTGCTTACCCGTATCAGTCCCTGGATCAGTCGCTGATACGAACACTTACACAGAATGTCATCACAGAGTCATAACTTACATAAATATTACCGAGTCTCATACAAGCCTTCATACATAAAAGGTCTTACAACACTCGGCCAGCGGCCGCCTTATTACAATGAACATCACATCGATGAACTACTACAACAGAACCACTTAAACACCACTACAGTGGAAAACGGAGACGGGACCACTACAGGCAACTTGAGAGCGGACGGAACCCTACTCCTCATCTTCACCATCCTGGAACTCGTACTCGGGCTCTTCATCTGAATGATTAAAGCAAGGGTGAGTACATAGGGTACTCAGCAAGCCCTAACACAAGGGGTAAAAGCATGCAAGGGTATAACCAAGGATAGGCTGAGGTTTAAGCATAGCGGTTAAAGCCATCTTTATGCAAAGGTTGTTTTAAAAGCAAAGCCAGTTGCAACTACAGTCAAGATTATTGATATCTTTTAGTGGGGTTGTTTGGCCCTGGGGGAGTTGAAATCCATCCCGCCAGTTCCTAAGTTTTAATGCTGGCAGGAAACCAGCGCACGGTTCCACACCGGAGTATTCCAAAAACACGCCAAGGAGATAACTCACACCGTTATACTAATCTTGTGTGGCCAAAGCTTTCGCGTCGTCCAATACCGTGGAACACGGCTATCCAGATAGATTTTACACTCTGCAGAGGTTGTACACGATTCCCCACAAGGTATACCAGTCCCTCCCACCGTCGTGGTTAGGAAAGGCATACAGAGGTCCCGTACCTACTTGGTGTCACCACGGCATCCACCCACGGAAAAACATCCGACCAGGGGCTTCATCACATCATATAATATCATATAGAAAGGCCTGAATAATATCCACATGCCGGGCTCGCGTCCCACTGTCGGCGAGTCTTCTCCTGGCTTCCGCTGCAACTCCTGCCTCCGAGTGGATACCGGGTGGACACTATAGTAGGGTGTGGTTCCAACTCTTTCCCATACAAGACTTGTGGCTGTACGAAGGGTGCTAGGCCAGGCGGCACAGGAACCGGTCCTTATACGACCGAAGCAGGCATCTTCAATAGCTATCCTCACAGAGGAGTCGCATCCCATAGATAGCCCTCCCCACTGAGGACTACCCCGCCTGCTCCCGCCAGAGTATCCCCACTATAGAGTTGCACAAGTCACTAATTACCATCCCACATTATCATATTCACAACACACACCACCAAGCACTCACGCATTTAACACAAAAAGCATGTATAGCAAGATTAATTAAGTACTCATGTATAACAGTCCTAAGCAGCATAGCATTCCAACTAATCATTAAATAATTAACGAATGTTGGACCTTAAGTTTAACAATGGAAGCAGGGTAATCAATATCAAGGCATGGCAATCAATAAGTACTTAGGACATACTAAGCATTAAACATCATGCAATTTATTTATAAACGGGCTCTTAAGTAGGTAATTTATAAACATAGGATCAATCATGATCAAAGGAGGGTTAGGACTTGCCTTCACCAAAGTCTTCTTCTTCTAAGTCCTCGTAATCCGGATCCTCAGCTTCTTCCTCGTAAGCTTGATTATCTAGCGATTAAAAGTAAATAACGACAAATAAATCTACCGCTCAAGCAATTAACTAAACAAGCATTAAACCAAATAAGATCCAAATAACATCAAATGAAGAAGTTTCTGGTAGCATTGGATAGATCATGAATTTAGATGAATTTTGGCGAAAGAATCGCCAAAATCGGAGTTAGAATGAAAAAGATATAGATTTTAGAAGTTGGTGGGATTAAATTAATTGGAACTAAGCTTGATTAATTAAGTATGGGCAAAACTTAATTAATCTGAGGTGATTGAGTATTGGAACATGATTAGAAAGTATTCTAGTATTTTTATAGAATTTATGGGATTTTTCTGATATTGGAAAAGTGCTCGAAAAAGATTCTGTGTACAAAAGCTGTGTGGACTTAGCAATTTCTATGCGAGTGTGAGGCTGACAGATGGGCCCGTGGGGGCCGGTGTACTGTGCTGATACTGTTTCGTGAACTCGGTCCACAGGACGGTGGACCGGGCGCGTGTGTGAAGGGGGTTCATGGTGCGCCGGGTGCACCACGTGTGCGGGACGACCGGGTGGCGTGGGACCCGTTGGCCGACGTGGCGTGCCACGTCGGAAGTCGACGGCGGCGCGGTCAAACGGCGCCGGAAGCAGGGGAGCGCGGCGGCGCGTCGCCGGAGACCTCGCCGGCGGCGCCTACGAGCGACGAAACGCGGCGAGAAGCAGCCCTACGTGCTCTACGCGGCGAGGCGAAGCTGGGGGTGCTAGATGTCGTCGTCGGCGGTGAGCAGGGCGGCGGCGCGCGCTTGCCGGAGATGGGCGGCGCGGCTGTGCGCGAGGGGAAACGGCGCGGGAGTGGAGTCCCCATGAGTGTGTGCTCCCGTGTGCGTGCGCGGGAGTGCACTGAGTGTGGCGCGCACCTCGGTTAGACCGGGCGCGGCCGGAGAGCACGCCGGCGACGAGGTCGCGGCGGCGGCGGGAGAGGAGCTCGGTGCAGAGCTGGCGCTAGGGCGCGAGAAGAGAAGCAAACGGGCACGAGGGAGAGAGAGAAGGGAGGAGGAGCTCACTGTGGGGTCGACTTGGCCAGAGGGGGAGCGGAGGGTCGATGTCGACGATGAGCGGCCGCCGGAATCCCTAGCCCGCCGAGATCTCCATGCTCCGCGCCTTCGCTGCAAAACGAGAGGCGAGGAGGGGATTAGCCAGAGCTCGGCGATGCTAGAGGAAGAAGAAAGAGCGGCGAAGGCCAACTGATTGCTCGCCGGAATCTCGATGGAGGGGTTGCCGGACTTGGAGAGGGCGATGGTGGCTGATGGGGAAAAGTTGGGTATGGAGATGCTCGAGCGATGCTGGGGAGTGTTTGAGCTCGCGTGAGGGAGGAGGGAGACGTCGCGGAGCTCGCCGTCTATTTAAAGGCGGCCGGGGAGGAGCCGTTGAGTGATTCGGTCGCCGGATTGGTCAAGGCGCCGGCGCCGAATTCCAACTACGACGCGACGGCACGCCAGAGCGAGGACGGCGCCCACGCGCGGAATGACGAGGGCGCGGAACGGCTGCAGTGCGACGGATGCGACGAGGCGGGAGAGAGGCTGAGCGCAGCTGACGTCGAGGCATGGCGGCTCGCCGGTTTCCGAGGGCGGTTGGTGGTCGTCGGCGTGGGCACTCGGCTGCGAGGGTTGGCGGACGGGACGGAACGGCACTGGAGCTCTGCGCGTTCCCGTGGTCTTCACGCGGCGGCGGTGTAGCCGGACGTGACGAGACGCGGCGGGGAGCACGCCGGCATGGGCGCGCTGCGCCGCGCGTCAGAGGAGGAGGATGACGGCGGCGGGGCCCACCGGTCAGCGGCTCAGCGCGAGGGAGCGGGCTGGCGAGCTGGGCCGGGTGAGTTGGGCCGGAGCAGGCCGCGGGAAAGAAGAGAAAGGGAAGAAGGAAAGTTGGGCCGGCCCGGGAAAAGGAGGAAGGGCGGCCTGGTTAAGAAGGGAATGAGTTTAAACATTTCGCGAGATTTAGATGGGATACAAATTTGAATTGAAAAAGGATCAAAACCAAATGAACATATAAATAAAAACAATAAATCCCAAATATGCTTATGATGGAGTTTGATGCATCTTTAAAGTTCAAAAATTTGAATTTGGCATGGATTCGACATCTAGTTTGTTTAAATTTGTTTGAATTCGAAAAAGAGTTCAAATTTTTAGTGATTTTTATAATATGGCAAAACACAGGGTGTTACAAGTTCAAATGGATTCGCCAGCATCAAATGGTGCATTTGAGGTTTGTGACCGCTATTTCTTCAGGTTGATGGTGTATATGACCCAATTCTTCCTCCACCATGTGGATAGTATTTGGACTTTTAGGGATTCATCAAGATACCTGCAAGTAAGATTTACGATGCCATGGAATGTGAGGACTTCTAGATGGAGGGTAGAGATTTTGTTTTTTTCTTTTTCTATTTTTTAAGCCGATTTTTCTCGGTCTTTGTTGGTGTTTGATGTATTTCGGCGGTGCAGAGGCCAGAACTCTATTTCATTATGAAATAAAGCTTCCCTTATCTAAAAAAAATGTCATCGTAGTGGATTTTTGCCCAGGTCGTCAAAGGTATTTTGTTCTTATGCATGTTTTGCAATTAAATAGGGGATAATAGCGCATGACAAGGTTAGCACTTTCTAATAGGGGGACAAGCAGGATTAATATCTCTTTTTAGATAATGCAAGTTGATAGAGAAGCAGAAAAATGTTCATTCTTTTGTTTGTCTATAGCACAGGATGTTATATATCTTCCCTTTAACCAAGTATCATATCAAATATACTCTCACCCTACTATTCATTTGAAAGTGATCCTTAATTTCCGCAGCAACGCATATAAGTCATGCCCACTAAGTGCTAGTTTTCTAAAGCTCAATCCTTTATTTTTGTAGCCGTCCGATTGTCATCTCACATGAACATCTATCCGTCCATCAGTTCGGTCTACCACGTCTCTGCCAGTTGCTCCTGCAGTCTATTTACTTGCCGGCATTCAACAGGATACGAAGAGGAAGAGGTGGGCATTTCATCTCCTTTATTGGTTCTCATCCATCTTCTTAACTACTATAGGAGGCGGGCGTTTTATCTTCTCTGTTGGCCCCCCATCATTTTCTTCTTAACTAATACAGAGTATTCTGCTCTGAGGAATTTCTGTGCTTCCTGAAAAATTTGAGCAGCGCAAGCTGACCACGGTGATGATAATGCACCATCACATAGCAAACTGGAGGTCCTATGGCAACAATCTTGATTTCTCAACATGTATGTCCATTGAAAAGACAATGTATTTTGTGAAAACACTGTGGTTATTAGACCATGTTTGATCATACAATGTATTTCTCAACTGATTTCTTTTTAGTTAGTCTACTCTAGCTTCGAGATCATAAATTGGTTTATTAGTGCATGTCTAACCTGGAGAGTCTATATGTTGACCTCTAGATATAAAAATTGCACATGCCTACATGTGCCATTTGCGATATGTACTTCGATCAAAAACTACAAATTACAATGGATTTTTGGCTACGTTACCACATATTGTATCAATTTCTCAACCTTCAATTTCTAGTTGATACACATATATATCTCTCTCCTACTAGCTCACCCCGTACCTTCTGATAATGTTACATCCCCTCAATTCTTCTCCTGCGCCCTTATTCTCGAAATTGATGTGATTAGTCATTCATGTGGCTGTCTCCAGTTGAGTTGCGACAGCAATACCTTCCGAGCAATCGTCAGGCATCCTTAAGGAACTTCCGTTGATATTCTGCTGCCAGGCTGTCCATACTTGGGCTTGCAGGTATGATTAACGCACATGGCTTTTTTTAGATCTGCACCACCTATCCTCATTTCTTTTCTTTCCTTTGTTCTTTGATTACCTTTTTGCTCTTATTAATCACCTGTTAAATAAACTGCATCAATCGACCATGTCCAATTTATCCTATTCTGATCTATGTTTTGTTTGTTTGCAGACAATCTTCAGCTTGGTGGCAGTACCCTAGCATCAAAGCATTTTCAGGTATACCCATTTGCAGTGTCTGATTTTTTTGGGGCTTGGTACAAATTCATTTGCAATTTTAATACTGGTACCAAAAAAAGGTCAGGGAGCTTAATTGCTTCTGTTTGCTTTTTTTTTACCTGCCACGGCTAAATTTTATTTTGGTTTTATAATGAAATGCAGGTTACTTCACATTAGCCCGGTAAGATTCTTTTCTTCAATTGGATTCCAATACCATCAGAAATGTCTGCCTCAATGTGAAGTTCATTTGCTTACATTCATCAATTCTAAATAGTTGGTTCACTATTTGTTGCATATATCAAATGCTAATATAAAACTCTACTCAAAATCCCGTGGCACCGCGCGGGGAATTCACCTAGTTTGCCATAATTGCGAAGGCTGCTTTTCATTAAAGGAACGTTGTGCTTATAGGACTCAATTAAAAATAAGCAAAACTTAGGTGTCACTCGTTACACTCCCAAGGAAACATTCATGACCGTAAGCATGTCGGTAACAAAATTGCCAATTTTCATGTCGAAAGTCATACTCCGTCCCACAGACAGAATTAGAGACAAGTTCATAATAACGAGTTTTTTACATTTTTATTATTCATTTTGGAATAATTAACGTGGATATTTTCTAAAACATGAGTATAATTAGAGTCACAATTTGTATTTTATAGAAATATTTAGCGCAGTCTTTGGATTTTCACGAGTCATGTTCCCACAGCACGCAACTGAAGGCCTGCATCCTCCTGCAATTTAAGAAAGAAAATAAAGGCTTGTTTTGATGACAGTGGGAATCATTTTCACATAATGGCAAAAATATAGGTGTCTACACTAACAAGTTACAAGTGCAAGACCAATAATCAGCAAAACAAACGCCTGCCGGCATGAATGGACCCTAGTTAAAAAACTGTGTGAAACAAATGAACTTGCATGCATTTATCAGCCGGCAGTCGAATACAGTGCAGCAACTTATCCGTGTTAATGTACAGTCATCTATAAATAACAAACATCTGGACGTATCAGAACCTACTCTGACTCAAGGTCTCAACACTGCGCTGGGTGCCAGCTGGTGACAACGTACCAGTACAAGCTAACTATCAACGAGAATAGAGTGGCGTCCCATGCATGGTTTGGTAGTTAGCTTGTAATCTCACAAAACCTATCCTACGATGTTATGACCTGCTAGGAATAGGAGGCATCAGTAATCCGATCTGCAAATGAACCTTACTGAAATGCTCAAGGCTCGCAGACAACAGTGCTACTTTGTCTGCCCTGATGAGTGCAGTTCGCTGTCCCCTATGGGCTGTGCGCGCTCATTTGGCTTTCTCCCTAATCGGCATGTGTCTCAGCAGCATCATGAAATCCGCATAGGTCGATGGCATCCATATCGACGGGATCCACGCCGACGAGATCCTTAATTAGCCAAGGCATCCAGGATGGGATTCGAGCGTGGCCGGGGAAGCAATGTGATTTTTATCTAGACAATTTTGTATTTGGCATTGAAGAAAATTGTAATTCTGTTTTCATCGTTAAGTCAATGACAGATAGAGCTCAACTGAGTCATTGACAGTGAAGTACGGAGGTAAAGTTGCTGCAGGAGACGTGTATTTAAAACGCATGTACATCAGGGCATGTAGAGGTCGTTAATTTATTTATAACATTATGTTTGTTCCAATAAATATTATGCCAAATGGTAGCTGAATACAGTGGTAAAGTTGTTGCAAGCCCACAATTAATCCATGTAGAGGTCGTCTATAACAACAAAGGGGCAATTGGCAAATCACACGTATTTTGGAATCTATTTCTGAAAATGGTTTTCTTTTCCAGAGTCTGCAAAATCGGTCCTGTATTTTTAATTAAACTAATTTTTAGTCTGATTTACTCCCCCAATCTATCTAGATTGGTTCAATTCACCACTAGCGAAATTGTTTTTTGTTTCTCTCTGTATGGGTTGTATTTGAAGCTCAAATTTTTTAGATTGGTAGATGACATCATACTCTATGCTATAAAAAATGTTCCAGGCTTCTTCACAAATATTTTCTTGCATTATTCTATCTCATAAGTCGAATTTGTATTGCACACTTTCCACAGACATACAAAAAAGCTTTTAAAAATTCTTTCAATATTTTTGTAACATAAGGCATGTTTTAGCCTATAATCTCACAAAAATTTACGCTCAAACATGATGTGTTCCTAGAGATACAAAAAGGAAAAAATTCATAAGGAAGTGAATTGAACCAATTTAAATAGTTTGAGGGAGTAAAGTAGACCAAAAATTAGTTTAGGAGGTTAAGTGAACTATATGGATACTTGACGGTAGTAAAAGGGACTTCTTCCTTTTTAATATGAAGGCATGAGTTGATCTTATTCCGTTTGGAGCTCTTAACGGTATTAAATGGGATGTAAAAAGATGTTTATGCCCTTTGCAAATTTGTCCTGTGTTTAACAAAGCTTTGCAAAATTACTCCTATTGTGTGTAGAAGCAACATGAAACTGGAAATTCAGATATTTGCATTATTTTGAATATGATTTACACTAATTTAAAATCTAACACAAAATTGACGAAAGAGGTTATTAACAAGAAGAAAAATAGTAGCACACAGATAATTATGTGTATTTGGCAGGACAATAGTGATACTTCATTCTTGTTATTTCTTTGGTTGCATTCCCGCATTCACTTGGACTATCTATCAGTTATGATCTTGATATCTTTGATCTTATCTTGTCAAGCTTTGAGCTGGACGATATGGTGGGTTTTCTGGACAAATTTCCCCTGGTTCACTGGCCGAGGACTAGACCCTCTGCCCTTCAATCAGCACGGTGGAAAATGCTGCCTAGACAAACATGAGAGTATGAGACCTTCGATAAAATGCTAACTCAAGGTATGAAAATTGCGCTAGGTGCCGAAGGACAACATACGAGTGAAAACAGCCAGCAACGAGGTGTCTAAGTAATATGATCTGCATCTGCAGACCTTATTGAAATGCCCAGGGTCGGGTGAGCATACTGCTGCTTTGCCTAGAAGTTGCCCAGAGCAGAAACGTCCTTTAGGATTTTCACAAGTGCTTGACATCCCTCCGCTACAAGATATGCAAACTTTTTGCTGCAGTTGAGAAGCAGTGGCCGACATTATATCTAGTTCCACTACAAGATTACCTTGGCTGATTACCTAGTGGCCGACAGTTTATCTAGTTCCCCACAATAAATACTGAATTGTTGGGGCTTTAATCGAATAGCCCACAGTGACTTTACGAATCGCCGAAGGCCTTTCCTTCATTCTCCATCAAACGGAGGAAACGGCAATTGACGGAGGCCACCAGCATGTAAGTAAACGTCTACAGGATCCTCCTGTCACTAAATAAAGGAAAATGAAGGCTCTTAGTGATGACAGTGCGAGCCTTATTTTAAATAATCGCAAAATTACTTACAGTCAAGGTTTACAAAATCGTTCTGACCGCGGAGACCGGATGCCACCGAATTGTCCAGTTTTTCCGGAAACCGGAAAAACCGAGCGGAAACCAGAGTAAAATTTGAACGGCGAATTTCGAATTCAAACGATTGATCGGCACTGACTAACCGAGCGGTTTAACCGGTTAACCGGTCGGTTTGTCCGGTTAATCGGAATGGAGAATCCAGAAACCGGTTAAAATGTGGAAAAAAGGGGGAAAAAGCAGGAAAATCAGAAAATTTGAAGCGCTGTCCGGCGCCAGCGCCCTCGCGCCGAGGAACCTGAAGCGCTGGGACGACCTGCTAGAGAAGGTGGTCCAGGAGCACGAGGCGCTCCCACTCCGCCGGGATGACGACGGCGACGCCGAGGAACAGGACTTCGTCGACGTGCTGCTCGCGCTGCAGGCCGAGAAGCACGACGACGGGTTCGAGCTCACCAGGGACACCATCAAGGCGCTCATGGTGGACATGTTCGCGGCGGGGACAGACACGTCCTTCATCGCCGTGGAGTGGGCCACGTCGGAGCTGGTCAGGAGCCCAGCGGCCATGGAACGGCTGCAGCGCGAATCCGCGCCGCCGCCGCTCCCACGGCCGGCGGCGGCGGCGTGGTGGGCTCCGACGTGCTCGGCGCGGACGTGGTGTAGGAGACGCTCCGCCTCCACCCGCCGGCGCCGCTGCTCGTCCCACTGGGAAAGCGACGTCTAACCGCCCGGATCCATCGCGAAACCGGTCCCAATCAAGGTTAACCGGCACGATTCGCCGATTAATCGAACAGGGAAGCGGTTCGGCGGGCCGGGAGAGGTGCGGCAGGCCGGGCGGCGGCGGGGGAGGCCGGCGACGGGGAGATGCGGCGCGCGGTGATTTGGAGATGCGGCGCGCGGAGGGGGACCGAGAGTGTAACAGCCCGGGTCCCGAAATACGGCTTAGTCCCACTCGCACGTCGGGTGAGACACACCTACTTAATAACTCGCTTACGCTTTCGTCCTCGCTTCGCGTAAAAAGATTAATCCGGAGTTACTAAGCATCAGAAACCCGGCTATTTAAATCGACTCAACTCAACCACAACCACCGATGTGGTACTAAACCCACGAAGCTACAGTAGCCGCGACGCTACAGTAACTCGTGGCTACAGTACTGGGCCGGGTTCTCACAATCTCCCCCTCTTAAGGGCTCGACGTCCTCGTCGAGCGACTCACCCTTTCAGGACAAGCACCTACCAGGACCGCCCCTTCTTGGCCACGTCCGTACGCCCAGAGCTGGCACACATGCCCGTGTGTCCTCACTAGGCCCACACGTGCCTTGGCACGCACGCGCCCGTGAAACCGCGAAGGTCGGCTCTGATACCACCTGTAACAGCCCGGGTCCCGAAATACGGCTTAGTCCCACTCGCACGTCGGGTGAGACACACCTACTTAATAACTCGCTTACGCTTTCGTCCTCGCTTCGCGTAAAAAGATTAATCCGGAGTTA
The DNA here is from genome assembly GCA_012490785.1 of Eragrostis nindensis. Taxonomy (NCBI): domain Eukaryota; kingdom Viridiplantae; phylum Streptophyta; class Magnoliopsida; order Poales; family Poaceae; genus Eragrostis; species Eragrostis nindensis. The sequence goes on from JAAXCT010000428.1 coordinate 26,827, forward strand.
CTAAGCATCAGAAACCCGGCTATTTAAATCGACTCAACTCAACCACAACCACCGATGTGGTACTAAACTGTAACATCCTGGCCCAGGGCTTAATAGGATTGATAAGAATACTCATACCAACAGTTGCAACTTCTTTTCCGGAAGCTCATCTCGAAATACTCCGGGGTTAAGTGTGCTTGGCCCGGAGCAATTTCGGGATGGTGACCGACCGGGAAGTCCTTCCCGGGTGTGCACGAGTGAGGACAAAGTGCGTAGAAAAGACGTGTGTTGGTCTGTGGGGACAGTCTTGAGATCCTAGAGAGCTGCCAGGCGTGCGGGCCCGGCCTCGAGGAGGTGGGACGTCACAAGTGGTATCAGAGCCGACCCTCGCGGTTTCACGGGCGCGTGTGGGCGCAGTTGCTCAGGCATGGTGCGCATGGCTGGTGTGGGCCCAGAGTGGTCACACAGCATGGCACATGCGCTGGCACTGGACGCACGGACATGGCCAAGAGGGGACGTTCCTGAACTGGGGTTGACCGACGAGGACGTCGGTCTCCTAAGGGGGTGAGAATGTAACATCCTGGCCCAGGGCTTAATAGGATTGATAAGAATACTCATACCAACAGTTGCAACTTCTTTTCCGGAAGCTCATCTCGAAAGAACTCCGGGGTTAAGTGTGCTTGGCCCGGAGCAATTTCGGGATGGGTGACCGACCGGGAAGTCCTTCCCGGGTGTGCACGAGTGAGGACAAAGTGCGCAGAAAAGACGTGTGTTGGTCTGTGGGGACAGTCTTGAGATCCTAGAGAGCTGCCAGGCGTGCGGGCCCGGCCTCGAGGATAATTCAAATTATAACAAATCTCTGATACCAGCTCTAACAGTCCGATCCACAGGATCATTGTCCCACGGTGCTGTTTAAGCAGACACGAGATAATACCAACACTTGCGATATATTTTACATTATTTATATTACAATGAAGGTTCAGAGTGCAGCTGAAATATTACAAAGTAGCGGAAGCGTGAAAGATAAGTTCAAAACACGTTTGATACACGAGAGTCTAGCTAACTCTACGAAAAAGCATGAGTAATAACCCGAGCCCATACGGATTATCACTGTAGCAACACACATCACTGCGGCGGCACTTCTGATTCCCAATGAGCAGTCCATCCTTCGGGGACTTGCACGTCCCACGGAAGCACTCCTTCAGGAAGATCTACATCTGTACTAGAAGAAAACCACAATGGCACAAAGCCTGAGTACTAATTACTCAGCAAGTCTTACCCGTCAAATTAACTCTAGACATGCAAAGGCCCAATAATAGGTGGCTGATTTTTAATATAACTCGCACTAGGCAGCAGTAATTGTTACTAAGTAATTCTTATTTCAGATTTTATCTTCTTAAACAATATCATAAGTGATGATCATATAAAAGCAAGCATAAAGGCATAAACATAGCTGAATAGTAATTTTGATAATAATCATGATAACAAACCTCCAGCTATCAGATATCAACAACATTCATCATCATAACCAATAGTTGTGTACTACGTGAAGGCGCAATTCGCAAGCGGGTACTCATTACTGCGAGGGACAGCGATTGCAATCGATTTACACCAGCTGGCGAAAAACCCGAAGTACACGACGTATATGCACCACTCAAGATGGTCATATACGGCAACCTTTCACAAGACAGTAAACACCAAGGCAGGGTCCAGTGCAAGGAGTTGGGCAGCCGTCCTACCACCGTCGTGGCCTAGACCTGCCCAACTACGCCCAGCGTGTCTTTCAACCAGTGAACTGGGTACCAACCAACGATGCCACCATACATGCTACATAGGTTTACTAGCTCCCATAGCACTAGTATGCCTCCGGTACTATTCAATGCTTGATCAAGAGGGCCAACATCGAATCGGTCCTTAATCGACTAGGCAGGGCTATAGTAGTCAACACCTCCATGTGTTACTACAACCTATACATGCATATTTCATCCTGCCCGGTCTCATCCATAAAACATCTCAATATTCTCTTGGGGAATCATCTTTTAATTATCATCATCTGATCATAGCCGATACTACTCATAGCCGTAAGCATAGCAATTTCTATCGATTACTAGTATAGACACTTAGTAACCATAGGTCATTTGGAAGAATGCAAGTGGATTTCATTCAACTCCTACAACTTAAGTGCACATTCATTCTATACTTCCTACATCATGATCTCTAGAAAGAGAAAAATTTGTAAAAAGGGTTTGGAATGAACCGGGGCTTGCCTTGAGCTTCAACAACTAAGTTAGTTGCTGCAAAGTCAGTTTCTTGAGTGGAGATATCCTGCTGAAAATCCTCTCCAACTTCTGGATTTCCTATAAATGCAATTATATGTCAATGAAAAGAATGCAAAGAAAACATAACACAACATGCAGATGCAATGAGAGTGACTTGATTTCACATTTGAAAGGTGAGATTCAGTTTTGAAAGTAGGTTAGAATTATTATTACTTTCGTCTGAAGTATTTCCTTCATTGACTCCCATGAAGCATTGTTATAATTTGAATTAACTTATTCAAATTAACATCAACCAAGCTTAAACTACTATAGATTATTCATGATCAAGGCTACCTTAGTACTGACCAGATGACATTTTCTAGTGTAATAGGTTCATGCTAGTAATTAACATACGGATGATCAAGGTTTAATTATTAGTAGGTTAATTATGAAAAAGATGACAAGTTTATCAAAGAGAAATTAATAAAGTATTCTTCTTATAGAAATAATTTTGTATGGTTGACATTTATGAACAGAACAGTTCATAAGGAACAGGACGAGACCAAGATCACATTTGTAGCTACAGTAATTAATTTATTATGAATTAATCAGTGTGTAGCTTATAAAATTTATACAAGATTCCTCTTACAAAACCAGGGGTTATAGCTGGTACTAGTGAATAGAGGGTATCAAATGGGTTCTAACAACCTTGAGTTGGTCTTTTTACCCTGCCTATATTAATTACTATGAATTAATTAGGTTTTACCTTGTACAAATTATTCTAGAAGAACTACTCATGAGCAAAGTTCAACCATGACATCACTGGATAGATCTCAGTGAGAGGAGCACAACAAAATTTAGTTTGCAATTTTTGGACATCTGTAGCTTCAGTTATCGATTTTTGAAGTTTGAATGATTTTTGAATAAGTTCAGCTTATTTACGAAACTGCCACTCGTTCATTTAAAACAGGGGAGCGCGCTCGGCGCGCGCGGCGGCGATGGCGTGGTGCGGCGACTCCGGCTGAACGACAGCGACTCCACGTGAACATGTACCCCGGCGAGCACCAGCGAAGCATGGGCTACGCGCCGGTCAAAGAGATGAAGTCGGAGGCTCACCGGAACAGCGTGGCACCGTGCGAGGCGGAGCTCTGGTGCGGCGGTCCGGCGGCGGATGGTAACGAGGCGACGGCGAGCTGCACGAGGCATAAACGTCGACGAGATCATGACCCAGAGGTGCGCTAGGGTTAGGGGAACACGCCAACTGGAGGAATCGAATAGAGGCTCACCAAGATGGACGAATTCCGGCGAAATGCAAGCTAGGGTTGACGACGGCTCATCGAAGAAAATCGTCGATTCCGGCCGAGACAGTTGTCGACGACGTCAAGGTGCTCTGGGAAGTGGACGAGAGCTTCACGGCGAAGCTCTAGCAGGGTTAGTTGGGGTCGGGATGGTTGGAGATGGCGGCACGGCGAGTTTCAGTCGACGGCGACCATGGCGGCTTGTTTCCTCGATCGAGCGAGAGATAGAGAGCTGGGTGAGGGAATGCGAGCTATGGGAGATAAGAGAGGAGTAATCGAGCTTCTCAATCTTGTGCCACGGCGGCAAGCAGGCAGGCAGGAGGTGGAGCAAGGAGAGCAGGAGGTGGCGCTCGGCGGTGAAGGATCGAGAGCTGGAGAGAAGAACAGAGTGACACTGACGATTGGGTCCAGCCCTTTTTCAATTTCCCGATTTTACCTAGATTTATTTTATAAATTCATTTTGAAGCTTCAAATGAACTCCAAAAATTCGCAAATTTCATAGGTTTGCAAATGCAAATGTGCAAAAGATATTTGCACAGAAGTTGGAACCAGAAAGTTCAAATTCTAAATTTTAAAATTATTCAAAGTTGTTTGAATTATTAACTTGTTTGATTTAATTGGGACACTTCCCGAATTATTTTGAACTCAAACTTTTTTTACCATAATTTTGTTATACTAAGAGCATTGCTCTGGATTTTTGTTTTGGTCAAGTTCTTTTGAAATTCTTGAACTTCTTTTAGAGCTTAGCTCTCAATTTGAATTAAATTCAAATCTTAATAATTGACTTAAGCAAATTATTTGAAAATGTTATGTCATCAGCTCAACGCTACTGATCAAAGTGTGGAAAAAGGAAAAAGGAGACACCTGGGTGTCACAACCCTTCCCCCTTAAGGAAATCTCGCCCCGAGATTAAAGACAAGGTAAATTAGAGGAAGGTCGAATATTGGATTTGATACCTGGAAGTGATGACCAAAAATTTGGATAATTAGCACGCAGAAATTCTTCCGACTCCCAAGTTGATTCATCCTCTGAGTGATTACTCCAATGAATTTTAAAGAACTTAAGAGTCCTTTTTCGAGTCACCCGTTCTTTTTCATCGAGGACTTTAATTGGATACTCAGAGTATGTTAAATCTGATTGGAGAGGTTCCATATCTTCCAGAACCATGTCGGTAGGAGGTTTGAGACATTTCTTGAGCTGTGACACATGGAAGACATCATGGACTCCCGATAAATTGGTTGGTAATTGAAGCCTATACGCCACTGGACCACATTTCTCCAGAATCAAAAATGGACCAATGTAGCGTGGCGCTAACTTCCCTTTAACCCCAAAACGTTGAACACCTTTCATAGGCGAGACTCGGAGATAAACATAGTCACCTTGATCAAAGGACAAAGGTCGACGTCTTTGGTTGGCACATTTTTCTTGACGACATTTTGCAGCTTTAAGATTGGCTTGAATAATTCGGACTTTTTCTTCAGCCTCTTTTACAATGTCAGGACGAAAAATCACTCTTTCTCCGGGCTCAGACCAATTAAGTGGAGTTCTACAACTTCGACCATATAATGCTTCAAACGGGGACATTTTTATACTCTCTTGATAACTGTTGTTATAGCAAAACTCCGCGAGAGGTAAATATTCATCCCAATTACCTCCTTGTGTCAAAACACAAGCCCTGAGCATGTCTTCCAATATTTGATTAACACGCTCAGTTTGTCCATCAGTGGAGGGATGATAAGCAGAGCTTCGAATTAACGTAGTGTCCAAAGATGCATGAAGTTGTTCCCAGAAACGATTAACGAACTGCGAACCTCGATCAGAAATAATGGTCTTAGGTACACCATGCAGACATAAAATTCTTGATATGTAGAGTTCTGCATATCGCCGAGCATTATAGCGAGTATTGACCGGTAGAAAATGTGCTGATTTTGTAAGCCTATCCACAATGACCCAAATTGAGTCATGCTTGCGAGAAGTAAGCGGAAGGCCTACAATAAAATCCATGCTTATATCTTCCCATTTCCATGCAGGAATGCTTAATGGTTGGAGCAAACCTGCTTTTCTCAAATGATCAGCTTTGACCCTTCTACAAGTATCGCACCGATTGACATAACGAGCCACTTCTCTTTTCATTTTAATCCACCAAAAGTTCTTCCTCAAGTCTTGATACATTTTGTTACTGCCAGGATGAATAGAATATTTGGAATTGTGGGCTTCGTCAAGAATTTTTCGACGCAAGCTAAAATCCCTTGGTACAACCAAACGGTTATCAAACCAAAGGACACCATTGGCATCTTGTCGAAAACCTTTAGCCTTGCCCACTTTCATGTTTTGCTTAATGCGGGCTATATCATAATCATCCTTTTGAGCAACCATTATTTCGTCGCGGATAGAAGATTGAATAGCCAAATTGTGAATGATTTTTGAATAGTCGTGTATTATTAGCTAGACTCATGCTTTTTCGATAGAAATTGCTATGCTTACGGCTATGAGTAGTATCGGCTATGATCAGATGATGATAATTAAAAGATGATTCCCCAAGAGAATATTGAGATGTTTTATGGATGAGACCGGGCAGGATGAAATATGCATGTATAGGTTGTAGTAACACATGGAGGTGTTGACTACTATAGCCCTGCCTAGTCGATTAAGGACCGATTCGATGTTGGCCCTCTTGATCAAGCATTGAATAGTACCGGAGGCATACTAGTGCTATGGGAGCTAGTAAACCTATGTAGCATGTATGGTGGCATCGTTGGTTGGTACCCAGCTCACTGGTTGAAAGACACGCTGGGCATAGTTGGGCAGGTCTAGGCCACGACGGTGGTAGGACGGCTGCCCAACTCCTTGCACTGGACCCTGCCTTGGTGTTTACTGTCTTGTGAAAGGTTGCCGTATATGACCATCATAGCCGATACTACTCATAGCCGTAAGCATAGCAATTTCTATCGATTACTAGTATAGACACTTAGTAACCATAGGTCATTTGGAAGAATGCAAGTGGATTTCATTCAACTCCTACAACTTAAGTGCACATTCATTCTATACTTCCTACATCATGATCTCTAGAAAGAGAAAAATTTGTAAAAAGGGTTTGGAATGAACCGGGGCTTGCCTTGAGCTTCAACAACTAAGTTAGTTGCTGCAAAGTCAGTTTCTTGAGTGGAGATATCCTGCTGAAAATCCTCTCCAACTTCTGGATTTCCTATAAATGCAATTATATGTCAATGAAAAGAATGCAAAGAAAACATAACACAACATGCAGATGCAATGAGAGTGACTTGATTTCACATTTGAAAGGTGAGATTCAGTTTTGAAAGTAGGTTAGAATTATTATTACTTTCGTCTGAAGTATTTCCTTCATTGACTCCCATGAAGCATTGTTATAATTTGAATTAACTTATTCAAATTAACATCAACCAAGCTTAAACTACTATAGATTATTCATGATCAAGGCTACCTTAGTACTGACCAGATGACATTTTCTAGTGTAATAGGTTCATGCTAGTAATTAACATACGGATGACCATAACTCTAGTTTTATTTGGAGTTTGGTCGAGTTTAAACCCAATTTGGAAAGCTGAGAAAATCCTTTGTAACTTGAAGCTAGGCATCTGTTATGAATCCTTAGCTTACTAGTCGAAATTTACATGTTTCTGACTGCTGTACAGTCAAGGCAGCTTTTGTTATAACATTTTCCTTCCATAGTATGTTACTCCTTGAAACTGGAAAATGTGAAATATCATGTTATTGAACTATCTGCATGTATGTCCAGTTGTGTAGCCTATTTATTCTGTGGAGGAAAATATTTGACTTATTCAAATTATGTCCTTACAGATGGCTGCTGAAAACAATGACATGCTTGTTACCCGCATCCATGAGCTTGAGCAGCAGCTAGTGGATATGGAGCGTGAACATGCAGAAGAAGTTCAGTACCTCAAGGATAAGAATGAAATCGCTGAGCTGGAGCTAGAACAAGCTCGCAATGATGTTCAGTTTTATATAAACAACGCGCACGTTTTCGAGCATCACCTTGCCCAAGCTCATAATTTCATCCATGAGCTTCAGAATCAATTGGCGGCTGTCATACATGACAATCAGCAGCTGTTAGAGCATCAGGCAGCTGTTCAACCTCCTCCCGTTGTTGCTAACCAGCCAGAAGAAGTCCAGGGTAACTCGGGAATGGATTATGAGGATCTTCCGACTCCAGAGCCGGAGCCTTCTCATGTGGAGAGTTGTGTTTCATCGACTACTACTCCGAGGGTTGCTTTTAACAATGGGGAGGCTAACCTCGCTGCTGCTATGCGAGAGGCTTTGCAGAAGCAAGGCTATAGGGTCACTAGCTTATATCCCAGAGTGGATTAGGAGCTAGATGCTAAGGTTACCTTGTAATATAAGTAGTACCTTGTAATAAGTGACCTTATGCAGTTTTAGATCTTTGTAACATAGGTGGTAAGTAGTAGATGACTTATGTTCTATAAAACCACTTGTGGATCAGTGGTGGTGTCCACAAACGCTTGGCTAGTTGTCGACACCGATGGATATGCGTAGGACATGTCTTTTGTTAACTAGTACACAACCATGTAATTCTGCCGTTTTGTGAGCTTAATAGAAATGGTTGTTGTGTGTTAAGACTGTCTAGTATTGCCATCCAATATTCTGCACTACTACTCTTAATGTGGTACCAAAGGTATTTTATTGAGAGGTGATTAACGTGCATGAATCTCCAATTTTGCAGCATGGTGACCACTCGCCGAAACGAAACTCCGGAGGGTTCACAGTCCAGGAATCCTGAGCCTCCCACTTTGGCTGAGACTATCGCTGCACTCTTTGCATCTCGTGCTGAAGAATCTGAACTTCTACGTCAGATTGTGCAGAACACATCCCGCCCTGGTGGACGTCCAGTTCATCATGATCAGCCCCGACAAAGCTCGTATAAGGATTTCTTGGATACTCACCCGCCCACGTTTGAGCGTGCCAAGGAACCTCTTGATGCTGAAAATTGGCTACGGGTCACCGAGTCCAAGTTCGGTCTTTTGCAGTGTACCGAGCATCAAAAGACTCTCTTTGCTGCACAGCAACTTTTGGGGCCTGCTAGTGCTTGGTGGGCTAATTATGAGGCCTCACTTCCCGCTGGTCATCAAGTGCAGTGGAATGAGTTCAAAACTGCATTCCGCTCTCATTTCATTCCAGCTGGTCTTATGCAGAGGAAGTTTCAAGAATTCTTAGACTTGAAACAAGGAGGGAGGAGTGTCCTCCAATATGCCGAAACCTTCAACCATCTCTCTCAGTATGCTATCTCTTATGTTGATACTGAAGAAAAGAAGAGGACTTCATTCCTCCGTGGCATGAATGCCAAGTTGAAGGAGCGCCTGACATGGCAAATCACTGGTACTTTCAATGACCTTGTCAATGCTGCTATAATCCAAGAGGACGCAATGCGTCAAGTTGAGGACGAGGAACGGAAGAGGAAGACTCCTCCAAATGCTACTGCTGGACAGCCATCAAAATCTAGGCTGGTTTATGTTTCTCCATCCGGACAGCGTTTTCGAGCACCACAGCAGCAACAGTTCTATCGTCCACCGCAGCAGCAATTTTCTCGACCACCACCACAGCAGCAAGGTGTAGCTCGTGGTCCTAACCAGCAGCAAAATCAAGTTCCACGTGCTCAACCTTCCGCTGGACGTGGAAACAATAACACTTGCTTTAATTGTGGAAAAGTTGGTCATTTTGTTCGAGATTGTAAGGCCCCGAAGAACCCCAATAATCAACCTTTGGGCCAAACATCTAACCAGCAGAAAAGTGTTGCTCCTCGCAAGGGTCAAGTGAATTATACTGATCTGGAAGAAATCCCACAGGGAGAACCTGTGCTGACGGGTATGTTTTTGCTTTACCGTCAACCCGTTCTTGTTCTCTTCGATTCCGGTGCATCGCATAATTTTGTTAGCATGAGATGTATACAAAAATATCATCTCCAAACCAGTACACTTAAACCACCATATCAGATCCATTCTCCTGGTGGTCAAATAATAGCTGATCAAATTCTATATAAGGCCCCTTTAGAGCTTAATTGCAAGAATTATTTTACCGACTTTATCATGCTTCACAATCAGAGGATAGACCTGATATTAGGCATGTCTTGGATGAACTTCCATAAAGCTATGTTAGACATTGCACCTCGTATTGTACACTTGAACTCTCCAATTCATGGTCCTGACTCAATTCCTTTGTGTTCGGATCCACCTCAAAATTCTGTCGTCAATAAATTGGAGGGAAAATCTCTGGAGGATATTCCTGTCGTCCGGGAATTTCCTGACGTCTTTCCGGATGATATATCTGGCCTACCCCCTGATCGGGAGGTCGAGTTCAAAATTGAATTACAACCCGGTACTTCTCCAGTCTCTCGTCGACCATACAAGATGGCACCAAAAGAATTAGCCGAAATGAAGACCCAATTAAAAGAGCTACTTGAGAAGGGTTTTATTCGTCCAAGTTCTTCACCATGGGGTTGTCCAGCCATTTTTGTGAAGAAGAAGGATAACACACTACGTATGTGTGTTGATTACCGGCCATTAAATGAAGTCACCATCAAGAATAAATATCCGCTGCCCCGGATTGATATTCTCTTTGATCAATTGATGGGTGCTAAAGTTTTCTCCAAAATTGATCTTCGCTCCGGATATCATCAAATAAAAATTCGAGCAGAAGATATACCGAAGACCGCCTTCTCCACCAGATATGGATTATTTGAATATCTGGTAATGTCATTCGGGCTGACCAATGCACCTGCTCACTTCATGTATCTCATGAATTCAGTGTTCATGCCCGAGTTGGACAAGTTTGTGGTGGTCTTTATCGATGATATTCTAATTTATTCCAAATCTGAAGAAGAACATGCCGAGCATCTCCGTATTGTGCTCCAACGTCTGCGAGACCACAAATTATTCGCCAAATTCAGTAAGTGTGAATTTTGGTTGGACAGTGTACCATTTCTTGGTCATGTGGTTTCAGCAGAAGGCATCTCCGTGGATCCAAGCAAAGTACAAGATGTATTGGATTGGAAATCACCCAAGTCAGTTTCTCAAGTTCGCAGCTTTTTGGGACTTGCTGGATATTACCGGCGATTTATTCCTAACTTCTCTCAATTGTCCAAGCCTATCACAAGGCTACTGAAAAATGATGTGAAGTTTAATTGGGATGATCGCTGTGAAGAAGCTTTTCAGAAGTTAAAGGAATTATTAACCACTGCTCCAGTCTTAGCTCAGCCAGACACCACTAAACCTTTTGATGTTTATTGTGATGCTTCTGGAATAGGACTAGGCTGTGTGCTTATGCAAGACGGGCGCGTCATTGCTTATGCTTCCCGGCAATTGCGAAAGCACGAAGAGCATTATCCGACTCATGATCTGGAGTTAGCTGCAGTGGTTCTTGCGCTGAAAATATGGCGCCACTACCTTCTTGGAAATCTAGTGCACATATATACAGATCATAAAAGCCTCAAATATATTTTCACTCAGTCTGATCTGAACATGAGGCAACGTAGATGGCTCGAGTTAATCAAAGACTACGAGTTGGAAATTCACTACCATCCTGGTAAAGCCAATGTAGTCGCCGATGCATTGAGCCGTAAAGTGCATTGTAATAATTTGATGCTGGACTTCCTAGACAGCACCACTGAAGATGTTAATTCAGAGCCAAGTCATCATGTTATGCCCAGCCTTGTTATTCACAATTTGGCTATTCAATCTTCTATCCGCGACGAAATAATGGTTGCTCAAAAGGATGATTATGATATAGCCCGCATTAAGCAAAACATGAAAGTGGGCAAGGCTAAAGGTTTTCGACAAGATGCCAATGGTGTCCTTTGGTTTGATAACCGTTTGGTTGTACCAAGGGATTTTAGCTTGCGTCGAAAAATTCTTGACGAAGCCCACAATTCCAAATATTCTATTCATCCTGGCAGTAACAAAATGTATCAAGACTTGAGGAAGAACTTTTGGTGGATTAAAATGAAAAGAGAAGTGGCTCGTTATGTCAATCGGTGCGATACTTGTAGAAGGGTCAAAGCTGATCATTTGAGAAAAGCAGGTTTGCTCCAACCATTAAGCATTCCTGCATGGAAATGGGAAGATATAAGCATGGATTTTATTGTAGGCCTTCCGCTTACTTCTCGCAAGCATGACTCGATTTGGGTCATTGTGGATAGGCTTACAAAATCAGCACATTTTCTACCGGTCAATACTCGCTATAATGCTCGGCGATATGCAGAACTCTACATATCAAGAATTTTATGTCTGCATGGTGTACCTAAGACCATTATTTCTGATCGAGGTTCGCAGTTCGTTAATCGTTTCTGGGAACAACTTCATGCATCTTTGGACACTACGTTAATTCGAAGCTCTGCTTATCATCCCTCCACTGATGGACAAACTGAGCGTGTTAATCAAATATTGGAAGACATGCTCAGGGCTTGTGTTTTGACACAAGGAGGTAATTGGGATGAATATTTACCTCTCGCGGAGTTTTGCTATAACAACAGTTATCAAGAGAGTATAAAAATGTCCCCGTTTGAAGCATTATATGGTCGAAGTTGTAGAACTCCACTTAATTGGTCTGAGCCCGGAGAAAGAGTGATTTTTCGTCCTGACATTGTAAAAGAGGCTGAAGAAAAAGTCCGAATTATTCAAGCCAATCTTAAAGCTGCAAAATGTCGTCAAGAAAAATGTGCCAACCAAAGACGTCGACCTTTGTCCTTTGATCAAGGTGACTATGTTTATCTCCGAGTCTCGCCTATGAAAGGTGTTCAACGTTTTGGGGTTAAAGGGAAGTTAGCGCCACGCTACATTGGTCCATTTTTGATTCTGGAGAAATGTGGTCCAGTGGCGTATAGGCTTCAATTACCAACCAATTTATCGGGAGTCCATGATGTCTTCCATGTGTCACAGCTCAAGAAATGTCTCAAACCTCCTACCGACATGGTTCTGGAAGATATGGAACCTCTCCAATCAGATTTAACATACTCTGAGTATCCAATTAAAGTCCTCGATGAAAAAGAACGGGTGACTCGAAAAAGGACTCTTAAGTTCTTTAAAATTCATTGGAGTAATCACTCAGAGGATGAATCAACTTGGGAGTCGGAAGAATTTCTGCGTGCTAATTATCCAAATTTTTGGTCATCACTTCCAGGTATCAAATCCAATATTCGACCTTCCTCTAATTTACCTTGTCTTTAATCTCGGGGCGAGATTTCCTTAAGGGGGAAGGGTTGTGACACCCAGGTGTCTCCTTTTTCCTTTTTCCACACTTTGATCAGTAGCGTTGAGCTGATGACATAACATTTTCAAATAATTTGCTTAAGTCAATTATTAAGATTTGAATTTAATTCAAATTGAGAGCTAAGCTCTAAAAGAAGTTCAAGAATTTCAAAAGAACTTGACCAAAACAAAAATCCAGAGCAATGCTCTTAGTATAACAAAATTATGGTAAAAAAAGTTTGAGTTCAAAATAATTCGGGAAGTGTCCCAATTAAATCAAACAAGTTAATAATTCAAACAACTTTGAATAATTTTAAAATTTAGAATTTGAACTTTCTGGTTCCAACTTCTGTGCAAATATCTTGCACATTTGCATTTGCAAACCTATGAAATTTGCGAATTTTTGGAGTTCATTTGAAGCTTCAAAATGAATTTATAAAATAAATCTAGGTAAAATCGGGAAATTGAAAAAGGGCTGGACCCAATCGTCAGTGTCACTCTGTTCTTCTCTCCAGCTCTCGATCCTTCACCGCCGAGCGCCACCTCCTGCTCTCCTTGCTCCACCTCCTGCCTGCCTGCTTGCCGCCGTGGCACAAGATTGAGAAGCTCGATTACTCCTCTCTTATCTCCCATAGCTCGCATTCCCTCACCCAGCTCTCTATCTCTCGCTCGATCGAGGAAACAAGCCGCCATGGTCGCCGTCGACTGAAACTCGCCGTGCCGCCATCTCCAACCATCCCGACCCCAACTAACCCTGCTAGAGCTTCGCCGTGAAGCTCTCGTCCACTTCCCAGAGCACCTTGACGTCGTCGACAACTGTCTCGGCCGGAATCGACGATTTTCTTCGACGAGCCGTCGTCAACCCTAGCTTGCATTTCGCCGGAATTCGTCCATCTTGGTGAGCCTCTATTCGATTCCTCCAGTTGGCGTGTTCCCCTAACCCTAGCGCACCTCTGGGTCATGATCTCGTCGACGTTTATGCCTCGTGCAGCTCGCCGTCGCCTCGTCACCATCCGCCGCTGGACCGCCGCACCAGAGCTCCGCCTCGCACGGTGCCACGCTGTTCCGGTGAGCCTCCGACTTCATCTCTTTGACCGGCGCGTAGCCCATGCTTCGCTGGTGCTCGCCGGGGTACATGTTCACGTGGAGTCGCTGTCGTTCAGCCGGAGTCGCCGCGCCACGCCATCGCCGCCGCGCGCGCCGAGCGCGCTCCCCTGTTTTAAATGAACGAGTGGCAGTTTCGTAAATAAGCTGAACTTATTCAAAAATCATTCAAACTTCAAAAATCGATAACTGAAGCTACAGATGTCCAAAAATTGCAAACTAAATTTTGTTGTGCTCCTCTCACTGAGATCTATCCAGTGATGTCATGGTTGAACTTTGCTCATGAGTAGTTTTTCTAGAATAATTTGTACAAGGTAAGACCTAATTAATTCATAGTAATTAATATAGGCAGGGTAAAAAGACCAACTCAAGGTTGTTAGAACCCATTTGATACCCTCTATTCACTAGTACCAGCTATAACCCCTGGTTTTGTAAGAGGAATCTTGTATAAATTTTATATGCTACACACTGATTAATTCATAATAAATTAATTACTGTAGCTACAAATGTGGTCTTGGTCTCGTCCTGTTCCTTATGAACTGTTCTGTTCATAAATGTCAACCATACAAAATTATTTCTATAAGAAGAATACTTTATTAATTTCTCTTTGATAAACTTGTCATCTTTTTCATAATTAACCTACTAATAATTAAACCTTGATCATCCGTATGTTAATTACTAGCATGAACCTATTACACTAGAAAATGTCATCTGGTCAGTACTAAGGTAGCCTTGATCATGAATAATCTATAGTAGTTTAAGCTTGGTTGATGTTAATTTGAATAAGTTAATTCAAATTATAACAATGCTTCATGGGAGTCAATGAAGGAAATACTTCAGACGAAAGTAATAATAATTCTAACCTACTTTCAAAACTGAATCTCACCTTTCAAATGTGAAATCAAGTCACTCTCATTGCATCTGCATGTTGTGTTATGTTTTCTTTGCATTCTTTTCATTGACATATAATTGCATTTATAGGAAATCCAGAAGTTGGAGAGGATTTTCAGCAGGATATCTCCACTCAAGAAACTGACTTTGCAGCAACTAACTTAGTTGTTGAAGCTCAAGGCAAGCCCCGGTTCATTCCAAACCCTTTTTACAAATTTTTCTCTTTCTAGAGATCATGATGTAGGAAGTATAGAATGAATGTGCACTTAAGTTGTAGGAGTTGAATGAAATCCACTTGCATTCTTCCAAATGACCTATGGTTACTAAGTGTCTATACTAGTAATCGATAGAAATTGCTATGCTTACGGCTATGAGTAGTATCGGCTATGATCAGATGATGATAATTAAAAGATGATTCCCCAAGAGAATATTGAGATGTTTTATGGATGAGACCGGGCAGGATGAAATATGCATGTATAGGTTGTAGTAACACATGGAGGTGTTGACTACTATAGCCCTGCCTAGTCGATTAAGGACCGATTCGATGTTGGCCCTCTTGATCAAGCATTGAATAGTACCGGAGGCATACTAGTGCTATGGGAGCTAGTAAACCTATGTAGCATGTATGGTGGCATCGTTGGTTGGTACCCAGTTCACTGGTTGAAAGACACGCTGGGCGTAGTTGGGCAGGTCTAGGCCACGACGGTGGTAGGACGGCTGCCCAACTCCTTGCACTGGACCCTGCCTTGGTGTTTACTGTCTTGTGAAAGGTTGCCGTATATGACCATCTTGAGTGGTGCATATACGTCGTGTACTTCGGGTTTTTCGCCAGCTGGTGTAAATCGATTGCAATCGCTGTCCCTCGCAGTAATGAGTACCCGCTTGCGAATTGCGCCTTCACGTAGTACACAACTATTGGTTATGATGATGAATGTTGTTGATATCTGATAGCTGGAGGTTTGTTATCATGATTATTATCAAAATTACTATTCAGCTATGTTTATGCCTTTATGCTTGCTTTTATATGATCATCACTTATGATATTGTTTAAGAAGATAAAATCTGAAATAAGAATTACTTAGTAACAATTACTGCTGCCTAGTGCGAGTTATATTAAAAATCAGCCACCTATTATTGGGCCTTTGCATGTCTAGAGTTAATTTGACGGGTAAGACTTGCTGAGTAATTAGTACTCAGGCTTTGTGCCATTGTGGTTTTCTTCTAGTACAGATGTAGATCTTCCTGAAGGAGTGCTTCCGTGGGACGTGCAAGTCCCCGAAGGATGGACTGCTCATTGGGAATCAGAAGTGCCGCCGCAGTGATGTGTGTTGCTACAGTGATAATCCGTATGGGCTCGGGTTATTACTCATGCTTTTTCGTAGAGTTAGCTAGACTCTCGTGTATCAAACGTGTTTTGAACTTATCTTTCACGCTTCCGCTACTTTGTAATATTTCAGCTGCACTCTGAACCTTCATTGTAATATAAATAATGTAAAATATATCGCAAGTGTTGGTATTATCTCGTGTCTGCTTAAACAGCACCGTGGGACAATGATCCTGTGGATCGGACTGTTAGAGCTGGAAGGGTGAGTCGCTCGACGAGGACGTCGAGCCCTTAAGAGGGGGAGATTGTGAGGACCCGGGCTGTTACAAGTGGTATCAGATCCGACCCTCGCGGTTTCACGGGCGCGTGTGGGCGCAGTTGCTCAGGCATGGTGCGCATGGCTGGTGTGGGCCCAGAGTGGTCACACAGCATGGCACATGCGCTGGCACTGGACGCACGGACATGGCCAAGAGGGGACGTTCCTGAACTGGGGTTGACCGACGAGGACGTCGGTCTCCTAAGGGGGTGAGAATGTAACATCCTGGCCCAGGGCTTAATAGGATTGATAAGAATACTCATACCAACAGTTGCAACTTCTTTTTCGGAAGCTCATCTCGAAAGAACTCCGGGGTTAAGTGTGCTTGGCCCGGAGCAATTTCGGGATGGGTGACCGACCGGGAAGTCCTTCCCGGGTGTGCACGAGTGAGGACAAAGTGCGCAGAAAAGACGTGTGTTGGTCTGTGAGGACAGTCTTGAGATCCTAGAGAGCTGCCAGGCGTGCGGGCCCGGCCTCGAGGAGGTGGGACGTCACATAAACCCACGAAGCTACAGTAGCCACGACGCTACAGTAACTCGTGGCTACAGTACTGGGCCGGGTTCTCACAGAGAGCGAGGAGAATGGCGATGTGGGGGGCGTCGGGACCAATAATTGGGCAGGGTAAGTGATTTTTTCTTTTTTATTTTCCTTTTTCCCGGCTGCAAGTTTGAATGAATTTTTTGACCGACCAAACTTTTGTATTTTTGTGAAGTTCTTCCACCACTGGGCCGCATATTACATCTAGTTTTTTTTTACAAATTTTTTGTTTCATAATTTTTCAAATTTTCTAAATTCTTTCAAATTCAAATTTGGAAACCGACCGACCGGGCTAACCGGACCGGTCCGGTCCGGTTAGCCGCGGTTTTGTAAACCTTGCTTACACTAACAAGCAAGAGCAACAATTGGTAAAAGAAAGGCACTTTTATTAAGGGCTGTATGAAACAAATAAACTTGATGTCCTGAAGGGATTATTTGGTTCCAATTTCCAATCATTTAACATTGCATAATTATTCATAGTAACGTCATCATGAAGCCAATCTAGGGGAATCCACGGGAGGATTCGCGGAGGCAGGATACGGCATTCAGTAAGGGATACGCGTGGCTTATTAAGTAACTTTGAGACAATTTATATATGCACAATATTATGTCTCAACACCTTAGCTATACTAGAATTAAATTGAAAAAATGTTACCTTTGTCTGTTATAACTAGTACTTACTGTTCCAAGACCTCAATCTCATGTCCGCTAGCCAACTCAATCTCATGTCACAACATGCTGATACTTATTGTTCAATTGTTTTAAGTAGTATACAATGTGTTTCAAATATCCAGATAATGTCTTTAGAGTACCAAATATATGCCTCTAATAGTGCCTCTATGAGTTAAGTCAAACAGGAAGTGTCTAAAAAATGACTCTACAAAATTTTGTATTGACACTTATAAAATGTTTCTAAACAATGTCTCTATATAAAAAGTGTCACAAACATAGTCTTTTAATTTGACATAGAAAATGTCTTTATGGTCTTTTATGTCCTATTCATTGAGACAAATAAGAAAACATCTATACAAAAGTGTCTTTACATGAGCTTTTTGTTGTAGTGTCACTAACAAGTTACAAGACCGATAATTGGCGTAAGAAACGCCTGCCGGAATGAATGGACCAAGCTAAACGCTTATTGAAACAAATGAATTTGCATACCTTATGATGAAAGAGACAAAATTTTTTTTCAAATTTCCGCTCATTTGAAAAATCTTAGTAGTTAAAGGAAAATAAATATTACGTCTGCCGGCAGATGAATACACTGAAGTTGCAGCAACTTAAGCAGGTTCACGGGTCATCTATCTATATAAATAACAAACAAACATCCCAACGTATCAGAATCGACGCTAGCTCAAGGTCTGAAAACTGCACAGACGCCCACCAATCCCTCTCGAACCCTCTTGGTGCTACAGTGCTGAGAGGCGAGAAAGAGGCGACTCGGCGGCCCCGTTCTTCCGCCGGCGAGGGCCGGCAATTTCCTTCGTCTACGGCGGCCTTTAGGTCGCTGGTGGGTGGAGGGGGTCGTCGGCTTTCAAAGGCGTGTAGATTAGGTACCTATTTAGTTAGGGTTTGGTGCCAGGCGATGGAGTCGAGGCGACGGCGGCGACATCGTTGTGGATCTTGGTCCTTCCTCGCTCTTCCTCGCCCCGGCGACGCGTCACTCCTGTGTCGCCGGCGAGCGTGTGGAGGTCGGGTCCGGCTTCGCCGGCCCATGTTTAGGAGTCCCCGCCGCTGGTTGTCTCTGCCGGCGGCGTTCTAGCTCAAAGGTGCGGGTCCAGCTTCGGAAGTGGTGGAAGTTGGGCGAGTGGATCGAGCTCGGCAACCCCATCGCGGCTTTCGTCGGCGGCGGCGAGCGGAGATCCAGGATCTGGAGGGGTCGGGGCGCCGCCCCGGCCGATGCGCGACCGGCTCCGCCTTCATCCCGTCCGGTGGGACGGGTGTCTTCTTCGGCTCCGTGAAGCTTGCATGCGAAGGACTTCTCCAGATCCGCTGGCTGGCTGCCTTCCTCGTCGGCGGCGTGCGTCGACGACTGGGGGTCGGCGGCAGTGGAGAGCAGGGTGCCCAGGGACCTACTTGTAATTTTGTTTTTCTTGGGGGGCTTCTCTGCAAGTTGGCTGTTAAAGCTGTGTATCCGTATCCTTTTGCGTACCTATACGCGTATGTGGTCTGTATGGTTTCCTTATCTTGAAATATAGGTATGTTTGATCAAAAAAAAAAGGTCTGAAAACTGCGCTGGGTGCTAGGTGACACGAAGCAACGAGTGTCGAGTAGTGTCCCTGCCTGGTTTGATGGTTCAACGTTAATGACCTGCTGTAGGAACAGGAGGCATCAGTATTGCAATTTGCACATGAAGCTCAATGAAATTCTCATGAAAGGGAAGTTATACTGCTGTAGTTTTCAATCACAGTTGTCACAGTTCGTGATGCCATCCTCTATGAAAACGGGACTTAACAGCCATCAACAATTGTCTCAGAAATTATTTTAACTCGTGAATCAGGGAGTTCAAGGGGTAGGATGCGCAAACCATCACCTTGGATGAAATGGAGACTGAGAGGAACCATATACGATATTTGACCAAACCAAAGGTTCTATCAAATTTAAATTGTTTTTCTCGGGCTCGATGTCTCCATTCCTTTATGTGTTGATATTTGCAATGTTATGCACCGTGTTGGTGAGAGATCTCGAATGTGTGTGCGATAAAGAACCCGAGAGATGTACCCCACACTTGTTCTTGTACCAGGCCTCTTTATTCAAAACAAACAAAAGAATGTGGTAGAAAAAAAGGACTCTATCAAGGTTAAAGACCGGGGAGCCCAAATTTTTTGAATTTGAAAATTATCTCTAGCTAGGCCTTTTTTGTTTTGAAAAGGGAAATAAAAAAAGCGCCTAGTTTATTATATAATTTTTTATATGAATTTATTTCTATTTGACTTTAAATTCTTTTTCAACTCTTTATTTTTTATATTAATTTATTTCTATTTGACTTTAAATTTTTTATGTTAATGGAAGGTGAAAGCAAAAAGAAAACAAGTTGCGACACATGTTACCTCAGTGGGGTAGGGATCCTCCCCCACTCTTGTTCCTTGCTCACAACCATTGATTGGGGATGCACCCCATACAAGAAGTGCATTATTAAGTTATATTCTTGTCAGTAATTCTATCATTCTTCAATTAACACATATTAAAAATTGCAAACCAGAAAGAATTGAGGAGAAAATATGGAGGAAAAAATATCATGACTTGGGAAGGGAATTAATCCCGCCAGGATCAAAACATTTGCATACAAATGAAATATGTCATATCGTCGCTCACTTGTGTCGGTTCCTTTTAAGAGAGGTCATCCATACGAGAGGTATGTTCTTTAATCCCGATGGTGAATTAGCGAAGAATCATTGGATACTTTGCGATTGGAGTGGTTCAAAATGCCCATATGAGCCTGACCGAGATGAGCGACATGATGATAACTATGCCTTGGACTTTTCACGAGAAAAATAACACTTTGTGATGGATATAAGATTTATTTTGTTGACATTTTGATGTATGGATGGTTTACGGACATGCTGAATTATGACTATGGTGTATTTTGGTGAATTTGTGTAGATAGTTGTGATGGATGTGGTATGATGACTTGTGATTTGTGTGATGGACATGCATATGTCATTTTGTTATATCTGTAATTTCTGGACTGTGGATACGAAATGCATATTTTTATTTTTATTTTCTGTTACAAAGGTAGCCGGGGCGGCCGGGGGGGGGGGGGGGGGGGGGGGGGATGGGGTTGGTAACATGAACCGCCGCTACAAATGTCATCTTTGCTGGACCGCCGCTATAAATCATTTATGGTAGCATCGGAAGGGGCTGCCTGCCGCTATTGGGGTTCTTAGCCCGCCGCTAGCTGTCGGTGCGTTTTGTTGTGGTGTGTAATTCAAGATTCAAGAAAGAAATGAACGCTTATTGAGATCGGCAACCTCATTTTCACTAACAATTTACAAGACCGATAATTGGACCCATTTAAAATCTTAATGAAACAAATGAATTTGCATACACTTATGATGAAAGACACTATTTATTTCAAATTTCCGTTCATTTGAAACACATGATCTTAGTAGTTAAAGGAAAATAAATATTACGTCAGCCGGCAGGTGAATACACTGAAGTTGCAGCAACTTAACCAGGTTCAAGTACGGGTCATCTATATAAATAACAAACACATATCCCAACGTATCAGAATCGACGCTAGCTCAAGGTCTCAAAACTGCGCTAGGTTCTAGATGACAAGAAGCAAACTAGGAACGAGTGTCGAGTAGCGTCCCTGCCTGGTTTGATGATTCGACTTTGATGACCTGCTAGGAATAAGAGGCATCAGTAATTCGATCTGCACATGACTCATATTGAAATGCTCATGGGCTGGTGACAGTACTGCTTCTTTGCCTATAGTGATGTGTGCAGTTCGCCGTCGCCGACGGTACAGCCAGACACATCGTGCCCTATGGGCTGTTGGCGCACTCATGCGACTTTCTCCCTGAACGCACACATGACGCTCAGCGGCATCCTGAAGTCTGTATTGGTCGACGGCATCCATATCGACGGGATTCGTCGCAACAAAATCCACGGAAGCCTTCGGGGGAACAAGCATCTGAGAGCTACCATGCGGATAGGCTGTGCAGCCACGGCATCTAGGATGGGATTCGCGCGCCACGAGGCTGAATTGCATATTGTTCCTTGTACTGGTCTTCACTATCTCGGGAAAAGCAATCAAATGAGTTACTATTCCGTAAGTTACTCTATTCTTCGCGCTCAGTGTTAAACACTCAAAATTGTAAGCGGTAAATACGCCAGATAGCATCGTGTGCTTCTTACTGGTGATACTTCTTATTTATTCTTAAATAGCATTTCGACGTTCACTTGGACTATCCATCAGTTATGATCTCGAGATCGTTGTTCTTTTCTAGCTTGACAAGGCTCTGAGCTGGCACATATGTTGGTTTTGCTAGAGAAGGCAAAATTTCCCCTAGTTTAATTACTGTCCGAGGGCTCCACGGTAGTTGGCACATAACGTACGTATTAGAATTGACACAAAACCGTGCTTGCTGCCATGGGACAACGTACGACTACGAGTAGAAGCTAACTACTCCCTGGATGTTTGCTGGTTCAACGTTATGATCGAGCTGCTACGAATAGGAGGCATCAGTAATCTGATCTGCACATGAACCTTATATATTGAAATGCGCGTAGCCGGGTGATGATAGTGCTGCTTTGTCTGTACTGATGCGTACAGTTTGGCCTTATCGTCGTCTCTGTCTAAGATTTCATCTGGGCGCACTCATTTGGCTTTCTCCTTGATCACACACATTAAGTACACTCAGCGGCATCATGGAACAATCTAGGTTGAGGGCTTCCATGTCAACAGGATGCGCAGCAACGGAATTCACCAGGGGCATCCACGCCGACGAGGTCTGCAGCCACGGCATCCAGGACGGGATTCGCGCGACGAGGGAAAATCTGCATTTTTGTTTGTTACTGGTTTTCATGGCCGGGGCGATGGTGTATATATTGGTGCTAGTGACTCCATACGTAGCTGTATTCTTTGCGCTCAAGATTAAACACTCAAAATTTGAGCGTTAATCTAAAAACTTGCACATAAAAGTGGGGATACTCCACTTCTCATTTCCTTATTTGTATTTCCACGTTCACTTGGACTTGGGCAATCCATCTTGGTTTTTCAATAAGTTAGATCTTGATTTTTTTCTGTTCTGATCTTGTCAAGGCTGCGAGCTGGTAGATATGCTGATATTTCAAGACATGACAAAACCATGAAGATACAGAGTTGTTTTACCCATAATGGCTCACAATCGTTGTTTTACCTAAAAGTGTCATCCATGTTATGACCATATTGCAAACTGAAAGTCATCTGGCTAGGTTCCCTGGTCATGGAACCAACCTTTTTTTTTATTGGCATGGAACCAACCTTGATTTGGCATTATGGTCAATTATTCTATCAGTGGTAGATGATGTCACAGTCGACAATGAGGCATCTATGGAGACTTCATGAATTCCAAAATTAGCTGGCGTAGTCTCTCGTTGACGCTCATAGTGATAGGGTATGCGTTTATGTATATTCATAGGGGTGAATATTCGTGCGTGTATGCGAATGTTTTTGCAAAAAAAAAAAAAACACATAACCACACACACACATATGATTGTGAGTTAGGTGTTTTTTCATTAATGGGACGTCATTCCTAGAACTTAATGAAAATAAGCATTCCGTATTCTCCCGTTACACTTCTCAGGAAAATATTTAGGACTGTAAGCATGTTAGTAATAGTATTGCCAATTTTCATGTCGAAGGTCTTGTTCCGTACAACAGACAGAGATATATATGAGTTTATAATGAGTTGATTAGATTTTTACTATTTTATCTTATAATTATTAGTAAGCGGATATAATTTTTTTAAAAGGGTGGATATAATTGTATATCACAAACTTGTATTTTATAGAAATACTGACTCAGTTTCACATTTTTGGCAAAAATATAAGTGTCTGCATTATACTAAGTTACGAGGCCAATATTTTTTTTTTTGAAGGAACTGGAGGGGCACGTCCATACAGATTAATATATATTAATAAGAAAGTAAAAAGTAGAATATATAAAAGTATGACAAAGATAGGAAAAAGCCTAGCTAATGTTACAAGTTTACGAGACCAATAATTGGCAAAAGAAATGCCTTCCAGAATTGTTTGTCTCGAAAATACAGATTAATACTATATTGAGAAGAAAAGGGGGGAATACCCTAGTAATGCCTGCTAGAATGAATGGAGCCTATTTAAAAGCTGTACGAAACAAATGAACTTGCATGCATGCACTTATGATGAAAGACACTATTTGTTTCAAATTTCCATTCATTTGAGAACACATGCATGATCTAAATAGTTGAAGGAAATCAATATTACGTAGCCGGCAGGTGAATACACTAAAGTTGCAACACCTTATCCATGTTCATGCACGAGTCATCTATAAATAACAAACATAATGATGCATCAGAACCGATGCTAGCTCAAGGTATCAAAACTGCGCTAGCTGGCAGGGGACAACGTACGAGAAGAAAAGCTAACTATCAGCTTGAGTCGAGTGGCGCTTCTGCATGGTTTGCTGGTTCAACGTTAATGACCTGCTAGGAATAGGAGGCATCAGTAATACGATCTGCAGATGATCCTAGCTGATGTGCTCATAGTCGGATGGACATACTGCTGTTTTGTCTGCAACGATGAGTGTAGCTCGCAATCGTATCAGTCCAACGAGATGTCGCTCCTATGGGCTGTGGGTGCACTCAAATTGTTAGCGGTAATAGGCACGCCGGAATACACCGTCAGGATCCGTAGCGATGGAATCCACAACGGAACCCACTCGACATGTTAAGATTAGACGATTCATTGTTATTCTATATTATGGCGCTCCATCTGTTGTTAAATTTGTAACATTTAAGGTGGCTGCTTAAATTCAAATCAAGTAGATATGTTGTCCTAAATGTCATATAGGGACATGCGACACCTAAAAACTGGCAAGTGATGCATGCGATGACTTTGTTGGAGCAGGAGTAGTGGAACACCAGTGGTTAGGGTTAGCCATTGATTTAGCACGTACGGCGTGGATCGTGGAGTCTTAGCTGGTGGTGTGTTTAATTTGGGAGGAAGAAAATGGTTCGAGTCAAAGAAGTGGCATGCATGCCGGAATAGACAAATCTAAGTCGCGGGAAATGTGTACGAAATGTGTCTAAATATTTCGCAAGCATGCAGTTAACGCCTGCAAACGTATAAGCGTTCTCGGCATAACACCAACAGGCGGTAGGGGTTTGTTTCATCAGGGAGGATGAAAATTTTGCGTGCTGAAGATGTGACGTGCACCATTTCATTGCAACCTAACTCTTAAGAAATGTGCCTGAACATTATAAGCATGCAAGAGAATGCCTGCAACCTCCTGTAAGTCAAGATAAAAAAAAGTAACTCTAGCTTATTGATAACAGTGCAACTTTTTTTTTAGATAATGGCAAAAATGTAAGTGTCTACATTAACCACACCAGTAATTGTCGAAAGAAATGCCTGCCAAAATCAAAGGTGCCTAGCTAGTTAATTGCTGTATGAACTACACAAACTTGAATGTACTTTCGCTAAAGGCAATATTTGTTTCTAATTTCCACTCGTTCGACAATGCATAATCATAGTAATTGAAGGAGAAAATAAATATTGTGCCAGAGGATTGGTGAATACAGTAAAGTTGCCGCAACTATCCATGTACAGGTTCTTATAAATAACAAACATCTCGACGTATCAGAACCGACTCTGACTCTAGGTCTCAAAACTGCGCTAGGTGCCTGGTGACATTGACAACATAAGTGTAGAAGCAAACTATCAACGAGAATAGAGCGGCGTCTCTAGCCAAATGGTATGTTTGTCCAACGTTCTGACCTGCTATATAGGACTAGGAGGCATCAGTAATCCCATCTGAAGATGAACCTTATTTTAATGCTCGTGTCCATGTGGTGATACTGCTGCTTTGTGTGCACTGATGAGTGCAGTTCGCCGTCGCCGTCGTCGCAGTTCCAAATTCTGTCCCCGATGGGCTGAGGGCGCATTCCTTTGGCTTTCTCCCTGATCGCACCCATGAGGCTCAGCGGCATCATGAAGCCCTTATAGGTCGATGGCATCCATATCGACGGTATTCGCAGCGAGGGAATCCACAGCGGGCTTCAATGCAACAGGATACAGGTTCTGCAGCAACGGCATCTAGCTAGGACGCGCGCCACGCGGACAGGTTGGTTGTGCTGGTCTTCGCAATCTCCGAGAAAGCAATGGAACAAGTGAGCGACTCCGTAAGTATCCTTCGCGCTCAGTATGGCCCTGGACAGCTTTGTTGCAAAGTGATTATGTAGGAATCTAGATTCTGTAGGAAGCAGCTGTGAGGAAAATATGCTGTGAAAATAACTTGAGTGTTTGGCAACCCTAATTATTTTGATAGAGATTGTTTGTCCTAAGTATATTAATGTCTGATATGCCTCTGTTATGACTTGTTTGATAGCTGAAAAGGCACAAATAATAATAATTCGGTTACCATGTTGATGTTTTCCTACACAAAAGAAGGTCATCACAATTTCTTAATCCAAGGTATACTAACAAAGTTTTTGTTATCATAATTACAATGCGGCAACAAAGCCTACCAAAATACAACTCCATGTGTACAACAGCAATATAGTTTTTGCTATCATAATTACAATGCAGCAACAAAGCCCACCAAAATACAACTCCATGTTACTGTTTTATCATAGATCCATCAATATAGTTTGATTGCTAAAAGGAGGCAAATATTACTGTTTTATCATTCTTAGTCATTTCAGTGTCATTTTCTTTTCTTAATTAATACTTTGAAGGTGATTCACAAATTTGGCATGTACAACAACAGTGGCGTCACATGTATGCTTTGGTAGTTGTTAATGTTAAAAGGAAAAAGTCGTTGACAAGAACCCGATGGAATTGGAACCATTAGTGCAACTTGTTCTTGACAAATTCCAGAAGTGGACAGATTTGGACTATTTCTGTGTCACAGATCCATCAAAAAACATTCCTGAACCAATTTCTGAACTAAGTGTGTCATGTATCCGTTGCGCGCACAGACAATTTTAATACTCGCGAGAAGGACTGAAGAAAACAATTTGTAAATCACCTTCAAAGTATTAATTTTAATCATCACCAAATGAAAATTCATTTACACAAGCTTATTGCTCCCAAGTATGTTACACATCCATGAAAATAACAATATCCTCTTTGGATTTACACATGTGCCTCTACCAATTTTCCATCACAGAAGGGCGAAAAGAGATGGGGATTAATACAATCTCTGCTCCTCTGCTTCCGAGCGTATAGAGCAAATCAGGATAGAGGTGGCGTACTGGGATCGATGAAGATGAACTCGCCGGGCTCGCAGCGGGAAGCAGCCTCCGGTGTTGTGTCGTCACCGTTCGGCGGCGTACAGGGTAACCAACGACTGTCGCGGAGGATCTGAGCGGCGAGTGAAGGGAGCCCTATAGTCGCGGAGGAGCTGAGCGGCCAGGGAAGGAAGGGCGCCCCTGGTGCATTGCCAAACTGGCGGGAGACTGGGCAGAGGCGCCGATGAGCCGCCGTTCCGTAGGGGCCGCCGCCATTATTGGTCGGAACCCTAATCACCACGCTCGCTCGCTCCTCTGTTTCTCTCCTCCGCCTGTGGGGAATGGGATCCGCAGTTCAGGATGGGATTCACACACGGCAAGGGGAGACATTTTTCTTGTGCTAGCTTTCGCGTCAGGGGAAACCAATGGAGTAAGTGAGTTTCTCCATACATAACTGTATTCTTTGAACTTAATATTAAACACTCAAATGATATACTCCCTCCGTCCCAAAAAGAATGACCGTTTACCTTTTTACCATTATGTTTGATCGTCCGTCTTATTCAAAATTTTTATGCAAATTTTAAAACAAATATGTCATGATTAAAGTATTGCTAATGATAAAACAAATTATAAAAAAATAAATAATATTTGCAAAATTTTTTTGAATAAGACGAACAATCAAACTTTTTACCTGAAAGTTACTGCGTCAAGCTTTTTGGGACAGAGGGAGTACCAGCTAGCATCGTGTCATTATAATTGAAACTATCATAAATTCTTTTTCCTTTTACCTCTAGCGATACTTCGTTTCTCGCTTATTCAGTAATTGCATTTCCGCGTTCACCTGGGCTATCCATCAGTTATGTTAGATGTTGAGGGTCGCTATTCTTATCTTGTCATGGTACACATGCTGGTTCTTAGAGAAGACAGAAAAATCCCCTCGCTCGCTGGTAGACAAGACCCTCTGCGAACAGCAATTACAACAGGATTTAAGGCGATCAAGAGGATCAATGTGGACAGGTTGTGTGGCGAAATGATCCACATTAATTAGATGATGTCGCGTATGGCCAAAGCGTGCCTAATGTCGTATCATTTTTTTTTTGTGGGCATAATGTCGTATCATTTTGATACGCTATTGATAATATGTCATGAAGTGTCCTTAGGAATGATACTAACAGTTCATCAGTTATGTCTAATATGGTATTACTTTGATGCTATTCTCCAAATCATTTCAAGAAATATTTATTTAACAAAGGATGTCTAAGCGTACCAAATGCCATGTTACATTTATACATCCCCAGTATCCAGTAAAAACATTTTTCTTGATGCTGAATTGCTAATGTATTGACACCTACAGAAATGTAGCTACAATTGCGTGTTGGGAAGAGGCTATGTTTTAGGGTATTCCACTTCTCTTTGTTTCATTTCGTTAACTATGAAAAGGTATTTTAGTGACACAGTGCAAAAGACAGGCATCCAAAGAAATCCAAAAAGCCTCCACTCGTTCTGAGAGCAGATATTTCTTTGCATACAGACAGATCCCAAATACAGACAAAATTCAGTTAACGGCAGACTCATCTTTTCTTTGTTTTTTGATGGAAACACGCCCACGAAGGGCTAATCATTAAACACAAGAGATTTTAC
The DNA here is from genome assembly GCA_012490785.1 of Eragrostis nindensis. Lineage (NCBI taxonomy): Eukaryota > Viridiplantae > Streptophyta > Magnoliopsida > Poales > Poaceae > Eragrostis > Eragrostis nindensis. Next base: position 55,349 of record JAAXCT010000428.1, read on the forward strand.
AAAGTTTTGCTCATTGAGGACATTTACATGCAAGACTTTGACAAGGGCAACCATTTATATGGTCAACCTTCATACATGAAAACAAATGATTATCATCATAAGCTTGGACTGCATTACTAGCTAAAGCATGAGCTACGACATTCCTTTCTCTAGGAATGTGAGAAAACCTCATATTGATGGATAATCTTTTGCCATCAATCACTTTGATGATATATAGGCCTGGTTCTCCGGTCTTCTAAATGATGATGAGGATTATTTAAACTGGGAACCAGGTTCAGAGTGTCATCTTGATGACGACACAAAAAGATGGGGTGGACACATACAGGATGAAAGAGGCAGAGGCAGTGAAGCTCACCTTGGGGTTGCGCGCTTGTGGGGGTGGCTGGAGGACGGCTTGCGACAGCGAGGGGCGACACGTGACTTCGGCGATGACGACCGGCGGCGTCGATCTTTGGCACTTGACGGTGACTTGCGTTGGAGAGGCGGCAGGTTCCCCAGATGAATGGCCGTGGCGGCGGCGGCGGCGTTGGGCTTCGAAAGTTGCCTAACGACGAGGTGGCAGAAGATGACGGAGGCGCGGACCTACCCTACCTCATGGCAGCGGCGGCTCGAGCAGAGGAATGAAGGGAGGTCTTCGCGCGGGCGTAAATGAAAGCGCCGGCGGTGTTCACACGGGGAAGAGGCGAAGTGGATAGATCGGGAGTGCCAAAAGCTTCGCCACGTCTAGCGACGCTTTAGGGGAAAATAAGCCGAACATAAATTCGGAGACTTTTTTTACAGAACAGTTGGAGGACTGGTTTTGTTGGAGATGCTCTGACCCTCACTAATGAATCTGCTGGAAATCTATTATATATATATTTGAGGACGAAAAGAAGCCATCACGTTCGCTCTAAAATATTAGAAATTTTCACGTTAATCAAAAAATAAGAAGAGAAAATTACCCACCACTGCCATTATGAAAAAATTAGTCACAAAACCCCCTAAAAATATTTATAAAATAGCTAAATTTGGAATAATAAAAAAAAATATCCCTCGCACCTATTTCTAAATTACCCACCATGCCATTATGAGTCAAAAAATAGCAAAATTCGGAATAATAAAAAACAACCAAAAATACCCTTCACACCTATTTCTAAATTGCCCTCCATGCCATAAAAAACTAAATCCAAAAATACCCTTCACACCTATTTTTAAATGCCCTCCATGCCATTATAAGTAAAAAAACTAAATTTGGATTATAAAAATAGCAAAAAAATATCTCTAATTCTTTTTTAATTTACCCACCATACCATTATGAGCCCAAAATAGCTAAATTTTGGAATAATAGATATACCAAATATACACTTAATTCCTATTTCTAAATACACCATTATAAAAAATACACAGTCATATGTCTAGTTAGCATGACATATTTTCTTATTTTTAGCAAGGTACAGGTTTGAGTCTATCCAAAATGACAAAACAAGCCTTTCAAAGAATGCAGGAAGACTTTGAAAAGAACCTGGAAATATTTTCCGAACCTTTTTTAAAGTTCCTGCGAAATTTGACCCACATTCACAACCTAGTAGTAATAGGAATTCTGGAAAAGGAGGGTCGGACAGTACTTAGTACTTACCTGTTCATTAAAAAATAACCATTTCCAGACAGACCCCGAGCCGAGGTTGGAACAATTCTTTATTTTGTTGTTGGTGCCTTCTTTCTTATTTAGAATAAGTGAGTCTCTTTCATTCGGTTCATTAGCTTTAGGAAAGAAAAATAGAAGCAGCGGAAATGCTCGCTTCTAAAAGGCTGGGCTGGTTATTCAGAGCCAGCAACTGGCTGCCGGATTTCGTCCCGTCTCCATTGATCTTACTCCAACCTAAAGAATACACTGTCTTGCTCAATGTGCAAGGGATCATTCTATAAACTTGGTCTTGGAAAGCCTATCAAGAGTAGCTCGGCATCGGGAATCTATGAAGGGAATAGCCGCTCTTTTATCAGAAGCGAGATTACCTGTCTGTCTGATATATTTTTTTCAAAAGATTTATTTGTATCATGACACATTCTTTTTTTCTACCATGACATATGTTAATTGTTTAGCATGGCATGTTTAACTGACCTCACCTTTTAAAACAAAATCAAATACGTTGTTAGATAAGACACAATCCAAAGTAAATGATGACTCATCTCACACTCAATTTGAGGGATGGTGAGAAATTCTCTAGTCTATTTTCTACTATTTCATAATTATAGAGTATGAAATAAATAATAATAATAAACTATATTTTATAATAATATAAAAATATTTTAACTAGTATACTAAATCTAGCCGTGCAAATACGCGGGCAGCCATACTAGTTTATTTTCAGTGCCAACGTTTATGCGCCACGTCTTTGCTACATGGGTTTGTGCGGTAATAGTGTTTCTCTCTCTTTTTTTACATGAATAGTGTTTCTCTCTAATTAACAACTGCTTAGGGAATAGGGGAGGACAGAGAATGCCGATATCACTTGTTGAGGTTGGCAGGTTGCTTCGTATCGGCTTCGTAATCAAACAAATGTTGGAACGCATAGACATGCAGGCGGTTGGGAGGAGGCAAATTGCTAGAGTAGAAGACGTGCTCGCATACCGCTTGATCGCGATCTATAAATGCTAGGAAATGATGACTTGATTGATGCATCAGCTTCTTGAAAAAATAGCAACTCTATTAAAAATTAGTTACACGATCCACTATTTTCTTACAAATATCGCAATCCTGATCATCATACACTAATTAACTTGTAAACCGGCACTGTAATCCCAAAACTGATGAAAGTTAAGATCCATAAGATAAAATGCAAATGGCTGATATGGAGGTACAAGACCTTTATCTCCCACCTAAGAAACTTTAACCTAGTGAGTCATGCCTAATAATATCCACCACAGTTTCTTACCTTGACCTTTTTTTTTTTTGAACTGGAAAGATACTTCCATTAAACCTGAGGTGCTGCAGACTCGCAAGCAACCATCACCCGAATACAATCAGGAAGGTTGTCCAGCACCGGATCAACCTCCTCAGTACACAAACAACCAAGCGCCGCAAGTTCATGCGCCACATTATTACAACTTCTAGGCTTATGAATTACATGAACATGTATGAAGTCCGACTGGAGCATAAGCTTGAGCTCAGTAATGATACCTCCTTCAGGAGCCAAATCATAGTTGTTTGAAAGGAGAGCATGTCTCACTGTCAACGCGTCCGTCTCTAACTGAATTGCAGTCATTCCCATTTCTCTCGCTGCCTTGATTGCTTGAAAACATGCTAGAAGCTCAGCATGAAACGGGCTCAATAAGAATGATAATTTCCCCCGTGCGGCTCTGACCACTTCTCCTTGATGGTCTCTTATGACATAACCCCAGCCACCAGATTTTGTCTCTTGATGAAAGCTCCCATCACAATTTAATTTCAGAGTTCCAACTGGAGGTTTCTCCCATACTTCCTTCCTCCTTGGCTGCACAACATGTTCCTTTGCAAACTGCTTAGAGAGCTCAGCTGCAAAACACGCCACATTCCACTCCAGCCATGGTACAGTACGCCTCCCTTCCCCTTCCCTGATCTTATTTCTCTCATCCCACCATGACCACATAAGTGTGATCACTTTCAGTTGTAAGTCTCCTCGCAGTTTCAGAATATAATCAACAACAAGCCTGGGAGTTGTATACTTCACCAGTTCTGATCTCACCTGTTCTAAACCTAGGCGGAGCCATAATTCCTTCACCATTTTACACCTGAAAAACAGGTGACCACCATCTTCGTGAGCTCGGCTACACACCACACACTTGGTAGTAGTGATTTGCATATGTCGCCGCTCCAGATTTGCTCTCAGAGGCAGTAAGTCATGTGAGAGTCTCCATAAGAAATGTTTCATTTTATTGAGAATCGGTAATTTCCATAATTTGCGCCAAAACATCTCCTCAGTTTTCAGTCGAGCATCGTCTGCTGCCAAGCCCGGTGAATGTTGCCTATTCATCAAGCTTCTTTGTAGTTTATAAGCTGATCTCTCGGAGAATCTTCCTTTCGGATCGAAATGCCACGCTGGATGGTCACTCCACTCTTCATGCACTGGTAGTGAAAGGATCACCCTCGCATCTTCTTCCCAAAACAGGTCATGCACAAGCTCCTCATCCCATGTGCCAGTAATCTGGTTTATCAGTTCTGAAACCCGGCTTAAAATTGAGTGCCGACGAGGTGTGATAGGCTATCTGCACCAGCTTCGAGGCAGCCATGAATCTGACCATATATCAAGACTAGTGCCATTGCTGACCCTCCATACCATGCCTTCTTTAATCAGCTCGACCCCCTTCAAAATACTCCGCCATACATAAGAAATACCATCCTTCGGCACAGCCTGCAGACAAGTAGTAGTCGGGAAATACTTTGCCTTTAATATCCGTGCACACAAAGAGTCTGGTTGAGTAAGAAGTCTCCACGCTTGTTTTGCTAGCATCGCGATGTTAAAATCATGGATATCACGAAAACCAAGCCCTCCCAAGTGCTTCGGCAGTATGAGTTTCTCCCAGCTCAACCAGTGCATGCCACCCTCCTTATCTTGTTTACTCCACCAGAATCTAGCAATCATAGCACTGATTTGATCACATAGCGTTTTAGTGATATCAAAAATCCCCATGGCATAAGTGGGTATGGCCTGGGCTACAGCCTTTATCAACACTTCTTTCCCCGCCTTCGACAACAATCTCTCTTTCCACCCTTGAATTTTGTGCCACACCCGATCCTTCAGATATGCAAATACATTTTTCTTATACTGACCAATATAAACAGGGAGGCCCAGATACCTTTCGTTCATGGTCTCCCTTATAATACCAAGCTCACGCCTCACCTCATCCCTTCTGCTTCTCTTTGTGTTGGTGCTGAAAAGGACAGCTGACTTGTCCTTATTAATTTTCTGTCCAGAGCAAACCTCATAGAGATCAAGAATCCCTTGCAGGTGCGCAGCATCCTCCCTGTTTGCACGAATCAAAATCAGACTGTCATCAGCAAATAGAAGGTGAGATATGCTGGGGGCGCTCGGACATATTTTAACCCCTGCAATCGTGCCATCCACTTCAGCCTTGTTCAATAGGGCCGAAAAACCTTCAGCACACAAAAGAAACAAATATGGGGAAAGCGGGTCTCCTTGTCGTAGTCCTCGCTCTGGGAGAAATTTTTCTGATAAAGCACCATTCACCTTGACTCTGTAAGTAACAGTGCACACACACTTCATGATTAAATCAACCCACCCCATACGAACCATCATGTCCCGCAAAAAAGACCACTCCACTCTGTCATAAGCTTTGCTCATATCAAGTTTGATCGCAGCATATCCCAACTCTCCCTTCCTTTTATTTCTCATATAATGGGAAAGCTCATAAGCAACAATAGTATTATCCGAAATTAGCCTCCCCGGGACAAAGGCACTCTGTGACGGTGAAATAATCTCATCTAGAATACCCTTGAGTCTATTAGCCAAAACTTTTGAAACAATCTTATATAGCACATTGCACAGACTGATCGGCCTCAAGTCCGTCACCTTTTATGGGTTTTGCACCTTTGGAATCAAGGAAATTATTGTGTCATTCCAACCCTCAGGTATGGCTCCACCATTCAACACCCCTAAAACTTCCTTTGTCACCTGGTCGCCAACCACCTCCCAGAAGTTTTTGTAAAAAGCAGACGGCATCCCATCTGGACCCGGCGCCTTGAGATCACCAATAGAATCAGGTGCACCTTTTATCTCCTCAGCAGTAAACTCCCGCAAGAGGAGCTCATTCATTTGAGGAGTGATGCACGGCGAGACAGCAGCGAGAAGCGGGGCAGTATCACCGTTCGCCGTTGATCTGAAAAGCTGCACAAAATAATTAGATATAAACTCCTGCTTCTCATCTTCCCTCTCCACCCAACCTCCATCCTCCTTTTTTAATTTTCCTATCCGGTTCCTTTTTTTCCTTTCTGAACAAGTTGCATGGAAAAAAGATGTATTCCTGTCACCACACTCCATCCATTTTACATGGGCGCGTTGCTTCCAGTATGTTTCTACTTGGTCCTCCGATCTCTCCAATTTATATCTAAGCACCGCCTCCCTAGCCACCACATCCACCGCAAGATTTTTCCTCCTACACTCCTCCAGATCTTTCTTTGCCTTCTTCACTCTTTTCTCCAAGTCCTCCAATACATTTTGGCTCCAGTCCGTGAGTCCACCCGCCACACACTTCAGCGCTTCATAAACACCAATACTCCCTCCCGCCAAGCTCATATGCCATGCCTCCTTCACAACCTTTGCACACCCCTCCTCCTCCAACCAGCTAGCCTCAAACATGAAAGGCTTTATTCCCAACGAACGTCCAACCCGTGGCGGCCGGTCAGTTGTGATTATAACCGGTCGGTGATCCGAGTGTCTTGGGTCACCATTGAGGACCCGTACTGCAGGGAACCACGCCCTCCATTGATTATTTGCAACTGCCCTGTCCAAGCGCTCCCGTATATAGTCCTCGCATCTGTGATTATGATTGCGCCAAGTGAACACATCCCCAACAAAACCCAAATCATGCAGACCGCAGTCCTCCAAAGCAGATTTAAAACGGTCCATGCATATTTGTGGCCTTTCCCTGCCTCCTTCCTTCTCATGAGAAAATAAAATCTCATTAAAATCACCTGCACACAACCATGACAGAGACCCCCGCGAATGAAGGTCTCTAAGCACCGTCCAAGTTCTGTGCTTCAAATGCTCCTGAGGCTCACCATACAGCCCAGTAAACCTCCACTTGAAACCATCAGGCTCCTTCACATCCACATCAATATAATACTTCGAACGATCTCGGAGTATTACATCAATCCCCCTCCGCCAAAACACAACATCCCCCCCCCCCCCCCCCCCCCCCCCTTTTCCTTACAGTCCACCACCAGCATGTTTACTAACCCGAGCTTCCACCGAAATTTATCAAGCCTCTTCTCATCTAGTTTTGTTTCCGACAAAAAGAGGATGTCCGCCTTTTCTGACTTCTGGAGACCCAGAAGCCCACGAACTGCCGGGCGGTTGCCCAGGCCCCGTCAGTTCCACGCCACGATCTTCATTTGTGCATGCAGGGCTGTCCATCCAGCCCCACTTCATTGGTTGTGCTTTCCGTTGACAGATTGGCCGCCCTCATCTTCTTTCGCCCCTCCCACTCCGCCTCCTCCGCCTCCTCCATCTCCTCATCTCTTCCACGCTTATCCCCAAGTGTGCTTTGGTTTTCAGCATTCCTCTCCCCCTCACTGGTTCTGTTAGAGCGTTTAAAGGTACCCCTTTTACCACTGCCCTTCTTGCTCTGACTTACAGTATTAGCCACCGGCACCAGCGCCTGCTTGCTTGAACCAGGTTTGTCAACGTGCATGTCCCGCATGGGACTGTTAACGTGACTTTTCCCCAGCTCCACCTGCTTCCCCGTCTCACCATTTGGTACGTCCACCTCCCCTCCGCCTTTTCCACCAGTCACCACACTCTCCGTCACCTGTGCCTTTTCAACTTGCTTCTTTGCCATAATACTGTTCTAGGTGCATCAGCAAGCTTCAGCGGGCTCCGAGCTTTGTCATCCTCCTTCCTCCATGATGGCGCGTCACTCGCGAAACGGCCAGATGAACCCCTACTTCCTGAACCTCCGTATCCTGACTTTCCACCATAACCAGATGAGTTCCAATGGGTATGCACCCTGCTTCCAAAGAAACGATCACCACCATCAAAAACTCCTCTCCTCTTCGGAGGGATGTACCTCAGCTTTTTACCCCATTGCGGCAGCTCTCCTTTAGGCAGCTTAATGTCACAAGCTCTGTCAATATGACCAATGATCCCGCAGACATAACAATAATCCGGCAAAAATTCATAAACTAGAGGGCACCATCTCTCTGCCATCCCCACACCAGGCGACACCATCACTCCCCTCATGAGAGGATTTCTTATATCAATGCGCACCTTAATCCTTAAAAAATACCCCACATCAGAGTGACATTCTTCTAAATCAACTTCCAGGAACTCACCCACTGTATCTCCTATCGCCTCCCCTGTTATTCTATCCATCATGCCCAACGGCAATTTTTTCCACTCTGATCCAGATTGGGATTGATGTGAAATTGATCTCATCAAGAGTCTGAGAGCCATCAAAATCTGCAACCACCATAAGATCCTTCTCGATCACCCATGGACCATCATCAAGGGCTTTCCTCTTCCCCGAGTTTTGGTGAAAGGTGAAGAGGAAATAATTGTCGCCAAGATCCTTACAATCGATTTCCTTGATCGGACACCAGACCCTTCCTAGTGCCTGCTCCACCGCCTCCGCCGGCACTAGCTTCTCCGCCATCAACTTCCCCACTGCCTGCACCGCCGCCACCTCCATCCGCCGACTCCCCGGCCCCCCGATCTGCACTCCTTTCTTCTCCGCCTCAGTCAACTTCAACTTCTGCAACATACCCTCCACCCCCTCCATGACCTCAACCTGGAACCAACGATCACGCCTCAGCGCAAATTTCGGATCAGGAAGAACTTTCCTGGCGAAACACCACTAGAAGGCTAGCAGAAATTGTTTTCGGACTGCAGTTGCAGAGTTTGACGTGGACACGAGAGGAACTAGGATGTGGATCAGACGAGCGCCGCAATCTGAACGTGAGATCAGGGCACGAATTGGTGGAGAGAGAGAGGAAGACGAAGAGACCTATCTCGAGTCGCCACACGGCGCCGAGAACCCGTGCAGGACTCGTTATGGCTGTGGGTGTTACCTTGACCATTTTGATCACACCATTTGTTGCCTAGGTCTAACTTAAGCAAATTAAAAGAAGAAAGAAAGGCAGCGGTTGGGCTAGTGGCCTTCTGTGCACTACGAATCCCTGTGGGCTTCTGTACTCTACTAAGCACCACACACACTTCTGTACCCCGTAGTACCCAAAGGACGCAAAGCACCGGGAATTAGTGATGGCCAAATGGGCCGGGCTAATAGGGCCGGCACGAAGCACGCTAATTTTGACCCGACGCCAACCCGGCACAGCACGCACCATCGGGCCGTGCTTGGGCTAAGGGATGGGCACGGCGGGCGGCATGGCCCGGCCCTATTACAAGTCGGCCCGATAAAGCACACAGGCCGAAACTCGACACGACACGACACGGCCCGAATTAAACCAGCCCAGCATCAGATGCAGCCCAACCCACCATGTGTGATTGTATTTTGAATTTCGGGTCTTTTGTGTGCTATTAGGCCATTGTGCTTATTGGGCCTTTCATGCCTTTCGGGCCGGCCCGACACGATTAAGCCCACTCGTGCCGTGCCAGGGGCCGAGGGGTGGGAACGTGGGCTGGCACGGCATGGCCCGAAAGTAAATGCGTGCCGTGCCGGCCCGTAATTTAAATGAGGCGTGCCTTTTCGTGCTCGGGCCGTGCCGTGCCGAGCGGTCCGTTTGGCCATCACTACCGGGAATCCTATATAGCAGTGTTGTGGAGCAAACTAACACGAGGACCTTTTATATAGCAAATAAGTGCTACGTAGTGACGTGCCAAGTGTAAGACTTAATCTGAATGGATTGGTTTCACCTTAAAAAACCTAGCCAGATGAGCTATGCTCGTTCATTTGATATTCATCCCATCATTCTTGTCGCAGACTAATGATGTATTTATATTTTTTTGTCGCTAAAAATTAGAGAAATACTTCCTCCAGTCGCCGAATTGAAGTGTTTTTGGACAGAAACGATAGTTCATTTTACTTTAAATACGGAGGTAAACTTTCTTGTCTGAACGAAAAAAATACGGAGGGAGCAAGTCTGAAAGGACGAATGCTCCTCATTTTACTAGTATTCTTAAATAACGAAGCCGTTTCTATCGGTTTCTGAAGAAGTATTTTTCCAAGAAATTGAAAGAAACATTTTTTTACCGTTTTACCCTCGAGTAACCGATATTTTTTCTTGTTTTGGTGGAGCCACAGCACCGGAGGCTGCTTGGACTGGTCACCTGCCGCGGAGAATCCGCGGAAGTCGTCGGAAGAGGAATTCTCCGGTTGCCGCTGACAGCCAGCGACACAGCACAGCCAGCAGATACCCAATCAACACCCTCCAAATTCTAATCAATCAATCCCCTTCCGTTCCTCCCGTGATCGAATCAAATCCTGCTGTCCCGTCTCCTCCCCTCCCATTCCCCATTTCCGTTTCTTGGTCTGCGGCGGCGGCGGCTGGTGCTCTGCCTCCTCCTCGGCCGTGGTTGGACAAGAATCGCCATGGCGGCGGTGAGGTTCTTGCTTGCCCTTTGTTGCTAGCTCGTTCCGTCGCTCCCCCAATCGCCGACTCTTTGGTACTTGCATCGTCCGCGGTTACTGACTGATTCGGTGGTGACGTGACGTTAGGTGTTGTTTCTATGATAGCGATTCTCGAATCTTGATCTGTTTTCCGGTAGGCCTGGTACGCGGAACTACCAGTATTGGTATTGAAGTGATTTTTTTGGGCTAGAGTTATGCTCGTTGGATTAGGAATCGGTACCTGTTGGTACTGCCTTATCTTCTGACTCTAGGCCGTGTAGATTTAGCTGTCCATTCTTCTTTTTTTCAATGCGTGATGCAGGACAGGAGTTGTGAACGGGTCCATCCTCTAACATGAATGTGTACCAAAATCTTGCATAGGGACTGAATGATACTGCAATGTTTTGAATGATTGTGCTATCAGGTTTTGTGTTGGAATACTTATGCAGTACAGGGCCAGCCTGGCCTTCACAGATTCAACTTCGTACGGATTTGTTCATTGTCTCAAGGGAAACCTTAAGGGTGGGCTACAGGTTGGAATTGGAATTGATGGTTAGGTTCATGCAGTGGTGAGATAGCAATGTGTTTATGGTTGTGTTGTTGTGCTGATTTTTGCCAAGGGTATTGTTGGTGAATATGTAAAATCTTGGTAAACATATGTTGTGATTCTGTGATTATTTATTCTTGCTTTTTCCTGTCGTATGTGAGAATACAACAAACTGTGCATTTAGCTGGGTTGATACCTGTTTATCACAGCAGCCTCAAGTAGGATGTATTAGTCACCACTACTGTGGATAACTTTCCTTCCTGATATTGCTGCTTCAGTGTGCTGTCAGATACTTTATTGCGTAAGTGTGCTTAATGTTTATCTTTGTAGGAGCAATGATCATATTTTTAAATTAAAATTAGCAAAAAAAATAACATTGGATGAGTTTATTTCTATATCGGGAAAGTCTCATTGTGGAAAGACCTGTATCTTAATGCCTTGATTTACATAGTTGAAATTTTGTGCGCTGTTGTCTTATTGAGTCATCTAACTTACTGACAAGAGTGGCACTATCAATTACTGTTCTAAGGTTATGTTGTGTTTCCTTGAATTTATACTCGCTGGTTATGTTTCTTAAGATATTTTTTATGCCAGTGCCTATTGTTTGAGTGCCTGCATCCGACCTGGCAAATGTATGAACATATGACGAGACTTTCTAAACTCGTATAGGAAAAAGGAAGCCCGTTGCCAAAGTTTGGGGAGTGGGATGTCAATGACCCTGCTTCAGCTGAGGGATTTACAGTGATCTTTAACAAAGCTAGAGACGAGAAGAAGACAGGGGCCAATCCACAGGGACAAGATGTGAAAAGTGAACAACAATCTGGCCAAGGCTTCCATGCAACAAAGACAGACAATTCTGTAAGAACCCTACATTTTCCACTCTACGATATTTTTCTTTTGGGCCTTTCCTGTTCTTATATTTTATGATTCTTAGTATGGTTTGTGCTGGCACTGAATACCACTTCCAATTAGATTGCTGCACTTATTTACCAGTCACCATCATCCTGCCTAATTATTTTGGCCAATGCTTTTTTTTGTCAAGTATATCTATTTGAGTTCAAGTCTTTTGTTTTGTATCTTTGTACACAATGCACTGTTCTTATTCGAGAATGCCAGAAATATGTTTCATCATTGTAAGATCTGTCTCTCTTTTACGGTCATGGTTCGGCAGCATGGTTGTCAATTGAGTTAAAATATACTGTACAACCACCATGTGGTGGAGCATGGGTCCCTGTTAAAGTTCAAATTGACTGGATGTATTGATGGTCAGTCTAAGATGTCTTAAATGCTACTACATGGGGGTGCGATCCGTAGCCATCTGCAATACCATGTGTGGCCTAGGACTGTGCCTTAAGTATTTGTGCACACGTAATCATACTGATGGTTAGGCGTGCATGTCTATTTTTCTGAAACAGACTTATAATTTTACTAGTATATAGTAGAGTATCCAAAAAATCATTAATGAGTCAACATTCATGGTGCGTGTAAAGAGCTGATTCCTGGTGTGTAAGTAAATCAATATTTGATCATGATCTAGTAATGTGGAAAAGTAGAGCCTGAATCTACCATAGCCACGACGAACTTTTGCCAGTGTTTGTAACTCTCAATCATAAGTGAAATTCAGTGCATACGTAGGGTCTCTTATATTTTGCTGGAGCTCCACCTCAAAGTGCACATCCGTGTATCCTGAAACTAGGATTCTACTTTCTGCACCAACGATACTTGTATCATTGGTGAGAATTGTAGTAAGCACGTGAGTGATGCATAGTGCTACAATATGGACGTTTTGTTTTGTTGATAGGTACATGGTTTCTGCTACTAACGTTGCATTAGGCTAGCACATTGATCACTTGCTTTCGTTGCATATTGAGACATATGCAACAACAACAACAACAACAACAACAGAAGTTCTAGTATCTGTGTGACAAAACCAAGTGATATATGTTTCTCATAATATTCTTGATTTTGTTTGCAGAAAAAATGGTTCTGTTGTTTTCAACCTAGTGCTGCCGAATAGACACAAGATATATCAACTGGACTATGAAACTGAACTGTGCTCGGCTCGTTACGTTTCTGAAAAGGTTCTAAACTATCCATGGACACATGTTTTTATGATTCTTTTGCAGTTCTGTTGTGAAGATGGTCTGGGAAAACAAGTAATATTACTAGTATGGCATGTATATTATTTACGACATATATATCTGGGTAAACAGCAATCCTGTACATTTCATGCGTCAAATTGTGTTTGGTCAAACTGACCCAGTCATGAAAGTGCATCTTTGCTGCTAATCAGGGCAGAATCATAGGGGCATGGCAATAGAGACCACAAGTAGTGCCTTCGTGTTGTTTCTCGAACTTCTCTGGCTTTCAGTCTTTGCATATGCATTCTTAACTATCAAAACAAATCTCGATGTTTCTGTTTAGAAAAAGAAAAACTTTTGTGCTGTTTTTCCACCAACATGTCTGCACTTTTTTCTCTGACCGGAAAACGTTTGGTATATTGACGACAATGGCATATATAGGTAACATTTGCATACTCAGTGGCACTGACTGGATCGATCAAACTTTTTGTGATAATAAGATCCCAGATCAGGAACATAGTCTAAAGCTGATGCAGCATCGCTCTTTCCGTGCTCCGCTTCCGATCAGCACGCGCTTTGGGCCGCCGCTCATGTTCAGATGCAGTTTGCTTTGGGCCACTGCCTCGTTTTATTATTTTTCTCTGCATTGCTCGCTTAGCTTTTTGTTGGGCCATAAACAGCTGGTGTCCGGCCTATTCAACTTTTTGAGCCATGGACTTTATCTGCCCAATCATTCCGTCTGGCTCAGCGAATCAGATGGCCTATGCGATGAGTAGTAATGCGAAACTTCTCTGATTATTTACGTTCTTTCTGAAAAATCAAAAGGAAAAAAAAATTCTTAATTGACCCTTATCTGTACTTTTTATCTGCATGATCCACTCCCGGTGCCACTCATCCCCATCCCAAGAGAACCATTTCCCCATGAGTAAGGCTACTGGTAGTATCAACTTGTTAGTGTTCAAGGTACCTACTAGCGTCAAAACAGCTCAGCAACCTGGAAGCTGCCTGATGCAAGCTAACAACTAGCCTGAAAACAGCTCTGAAGTCTCGATGCTTTGTACTAGGCAAGAAAGCACAACTATGGTTATACATAGACCAACCTTGCAGTGTCGTGTCGTCTTATTGTGTGCCAACCAAATCAACCCCAAGCTACTTCTTAGACAACCACTATCAATTTATTATTCATGGTAAAGTAGGAACTCAGATGGACCTGGAGAAGTTTTGAAGACAAATGCCAGAGGTATTGATATCTATTCAGTACTCCAGATCAGTGCACTTGAAACCTGAATCTGTGACGTTTTTTAATGACCCATGTTCATAAAAAAGTACTAAGGTATCTACTTTTTTTTTGCGAGGGGCACTAAGGTATATTAGTTTTGTAATTGTCTATAGCTATTCTGCTGAAATGGGTAAAACCAATATATTCGAAATTATGACATGATACATGGAAAGACGACAGTTACAAAATACACTACACGGAGAAATGAATTATCTTATTTTCATTTAAGATTTTGGTATTTATCTTGACCAATTGCACTATAATTTACTTATATAAATAATAAAAAAGAATGATTCTTTATCTATACTATGAATTATAACATCTCTACATATATAGTACAATGTATTTGTTAGATATGTAAACTACTGCTGCTAAGACGAGATAGGTTAGTTATAAGGAATCACGGGGTATCAGATGACACAGACAACCCTTGCTCTGAAAAACCTTGAACCCTTGTTTTTCACCAGAATTTATTGATCGCTGTGACTAAATCTTGTAAGTACTTTGTTCATATAGAAATATAAGCATTTTTCGGTTAATCAAATTCAAAGTTTATAACTTCAATCGCTAGTACCTTTAATAATAAATTAACTTGGATAGAACAAAATTTTGTATCATCATTGTAGTAGGTTTCAACATGGATCTCGTAATATATTTCTTGCTACCCAATACCCAGTAAACTTTGCTGCTCCGTAGCCCGGAAACATCATCGCTTAAACCTTATGGTTGGTCGATGTGAGAGAAATGTTATGACTACAGTCACTACACACATCCTTGAAGTCTTAAGGCTATCTCCAATGGAGGACAAGTGGAAAATGGGTCCTCAAACCTTAGAAAACGTTCTCCAACGGATGACCCAAAGGCGGCACCTATTTTTCTCCTCGCCCCCTTCGCCACCTAGAATTGAGTCTCCTCGCCCCCGCGATCCAACCGAACCGTCACACGATTTTGTTTCTCTAACTCCAGCGCCGCCTGCCCCCTCTCCCTCTTCCTCCAGCTCCTCCTCCAACGACCTCGCGCGGCTGCTGCGGGCGATGGCGACCGGCGGGGCAAGGCGGCGGAGCGGACGCGGCCTCCTCCCCTTCCTCCGCGTCGCCCGACTACTTCGATTTCGATCTCCCCCGACTACTTTGATTTCGATCTCCTCCCGGCGGTGGCGCGTTCGTGCGGGCAAGCTCTGCTAGTGCTAGATCTCAAGGGAGAGGGAGCCAGGCGCGGCGGCATTCGAGCGAGCTGAGCACGATGAGGGGGCCGCGGCAGCCTGCTGCTCCGCGCGCAGGGGTCGCGGCGGCCTTCTGCTGCACGAGCGACCGCGCGCGGCCTGCTCTGGCCCCCTCCCTCGCCTGTCCTCTGCCGCCGCCCAGGCGGATCCCCTGCCCCTCCTCCACGCACCGCCCGAGCGGGCCACGTTCCTCTACCCCGAGCTCGTCCGCCTCCAGCCTCACGGTCGCCGCCGCCCTGACGCCTCCCCTCCCCTCCCCCTCCTCCGCCGCATGGCGCACGGCGCAAGGGGCAGCACGGCGCGGGGCTGCTGGAGCAGCACGGCGCGGGGCGCATGGGGCAGCACGGCGCGGAGCTCGTCCGCGGGTGGAGCAGCACGGCGCGGGGGCGGGGGGTGTAGCACTACCGCTTTGCGCAGGATCGAGTCGGAAGTGCTGATGAACAGACACAACAGTACATCACATAAAGAGCACAAATTTAAGTCTTAAAGTTATTACATTAGTCCAATTAAAACATCGAGTAGCACAGCGGAAGTCTCAAACGATACAAATAACAAGTCTGGACAGCGATACAAGAGCGAAGCACACGCGCTCACGGTACACGAATCCGCATCACAAGCCCTCATGATGCGAACTCCAGAGGAGATCACTCCTCAGGCTCCCAGTGAACCGTCCAGCCCACAGGAGGCTGTCCGTCCCATTGGCCACCTCCACCAGACGAGTCAGGAACAAAGACGCTACCTGCAAAAACATTAAAGAGCCAAACCCTGAGCAACTAATACTCAGCAAAACTTACCCGTCAACATGGCTAACTACAGCCGACTCCTAGAATGCAGAGGCTAAAAGGGGTAGGCTGACTCACTTGCATAAAGCGCGCGAATTACTTGGTCCTTACTTTCAAGTTTTATTTCCAATTAAGTACTTAACCAATAAAACAGTGCGCTTATCTCTAAAACGGTATAAAGTAACAATACATCAGATAATAACAGTATACAATAAGATACAAAGATAACAGTAATAATCTAGCATCATCATCATCATCATCATCATCATCCATAATCACACTACGATGTGGCGCAGTGAACAAGAGGGTGCTCATTTCTGAGAGCGGCGGCATCGATGTACATCCTGCAGAAGAAATCTGACCACACGACGCACACGCACAAAGTCGCATGCGGCAACCTTTCACGCTGTACACCACCGGAGCTGTACCAGGTTCTACTCCTCCCGAGGAAGGGTCTTTCACCGTGGTCGCCGTCCCAGACGTACAACCACGCAGAACGTTATCCTTCCTCTCCCAAGTACCATGATAGAAAGAGTAAAGTATCCACCAGACATCCAGGGCGACACAGGCTACATCGGTTTACTAGGCCCATAAAACACTAGCATGTGATCAGTACGTTCAAGCTTGCTCAGCGGGGCCAACAACGAACGGTCCTTAATCGACACAGACGGGGCTACCACCGTGAAGGCCCAGCCTTCTCCAACCATCCTACACAAACAATCCCCGTTCGGTCTGCAACAAACCTAAATTCCGCTAGTACAATCCAGAGTAATTCCTATCATGCGAGTGGAACCTACCACTCGGCTTCTACCGTCCACTAGACCCTAAGCATAGCAGATTCTAACGATATCCTAGAACCAACTACTACAAAATAGGACCCAAGGTAAATAAGGAAGGGGGTCCTAATGCAGTTCTATGGTTTCACATCAACTCCTAATAAACCTAATGCACAATCAATTACTAGCCCCAATCAAGTGAGAAAGTAAAAATCTAACAGGTAGGCATGCACCGAGGCTTGCCTGGCTCAGGAGCTACACTAGCAAAGTCAGTGGTGTCAGTCTGCTGCTCCTCCTGCGTCTGCTCCGGCAGCTGGAAGTCCAGGGGCTCCGGAGTCGTCTCTGTCACTACACGTCATGACAAGGAATGAATGCAAGTTAGATGCAAGTGATATGATGCGATTAAGAAATTAATTAATGGACAGTCATTTACACTGTAAGTGCAAATGCTTAGCTAATTATCTTCGTCTGAAGTATTTCCTTCATTGATTCCTAATTAAGTTAATCACTTAAATTAACTTAGGTGGATTAATTAGATTAATTAATCTCAAAAATTATTTTGTGTCCAGTGGCACTTTTCTAATGAAGAGTACCACTGAAAGTGCATTATCGTGAAGTTGGACGATTTATTGTAATACGGATTATTTATAAAAATTTAAACAATGCAGAACACGATTTAAATCATAATAAAATAATTCAACAAGATATGACAGTAGCAAAATGTTCTGCAAGTGTGTTAACAGTAGTTTAACAGGAATACAAGAGTTTGTGATTTATGGAGCAACAGAGAATTTATTAGGATTTAAACAAGGATTAATATATTTGGATTTTTACAGAGAACAGATAAAATGACATATGTGATTTGACATTTTTGTTGGATAGATCTGCTCACAAGGAGTCCAACAAAATTGGATTCGGATTTTTCTTATTTTTATTCGATTTTCTATGAATTTTACAAGTTTCTGATATTTTTTTGGGAATTAAAGATATTCGGGAAAAGGGATTTGGGCTCGGCCCGGTTGGATCTGGGCCGCGCACAGTGCTGGGTTTGGGCCAGGCTGGATCTGGGCCGAGCGGATCTGGGCCGAGACGGCGGGCGGCGGCCGGCTCGCCGGAGCGCGGCGGCGCGCTCGCCGGAATGGCGTTCCCGGCGTCCAAACGAAACGCGGCAAGCTCGAGCGGGGGTGGTGTGAGGAGCTAAGCTCACCTCGAGGACGCGCGGAGAGGGAGAGGTTGGTCGGAAGAGGCTTCGCGACGAGGATGTGGCGGCGGATGGAAGTGCGGCGACATCTCGGAAGCGAAGGGGAGGTCGAAGAGGGGCGGGATCGAGTCCAGCAGCTCCACGGCAACGAGGTGGGGCTCGGCGAAGTACAAGTCGACGACGAGAGGGCCGGGAGGGTAGTCGATGTCGGGGAGCCTTCCGCGACGATGGAGTGCGGCGATGGGAAAGACTGCGAACCCGGCGACCCTGTTGCGGAAGAAGAAAAAGGTTGAGGCCGACGGGTGCGCGATCAAGATGACTACTCCCGCGTGCGAGCAATTGAAGAACCACTCACCGGAATGGCCGGAAGCGACGACGAGGGTGGATGCGTTCAACTGCCGGCCATGGCGGGGATGAGCTCGATTCGTCGGCTTGGGCTGCGGAAGGAGGAAGATGGTGAGCTCCGAGGGGCGCGAAAAGTTGATGTGCCTCTCAAGGCATGAGGAAAAAGGGGAGAGGCTCACCGGAGTGCGGAGAATCAACGGAGCGGTGGCGGAGCTCGGTCGCGCGGCGGCGATGGCGGGTGGTGGCTAGGGTTTGGCGACGGGGAATGGGGAGAAATGGGCGAGAGAGAGCTGGGACAGGGGAGAGGCGCGTTTTGACGCCGCTACGTGTCCGAGGAGCGGGGCCAGGGGCGGCACGGCGAAGCCGTACGCCGTCGGCGACGTGGCGCCGTTCTCCCGACGCGCGCAGTGAGACGAGAGAGCCCGACAAGTGGGCCCGCCGGCATCTTTTTATTTTCGCGAATTATTCAAACTGTGAACTTCCCCAGTTTTGTGTACACAATTTGAGCTAGCAAATGAGCTTCAAAATTTGCAAACGTGGTACCATTGGAAAGATCTTGAAAAGATCTATCAACGGGCCAACATGCACAACTGAACTCCAAAGGAAATTCAAATGGCAGCTGGTCAAAGTTGGGTACTTTTTCAGCCTTGGGGATTTATTTGGGCATCCAAAAGAATTTGTAAAATCACCAAAAATTCTCCAAACTTCTCATTTGAGATAAGCTATCCAGAGAAATTTTTGTTGGCTCAAGTTGTTATAGAAAAATTTGAGTTCCTTCATAAGCATTGGTTTGACAATTGTTTGAATTATTGAATTCGAATTCAAACTTGATTTTCCTTTTGGGTTCTGTTCAATTTGTGAGGTGTGCACTACTGGCTTCCGTGACACGGGGTGTCACAGCCCTCCCCCCTTAAAAGAATCTCGTTCCGAGATTAAAGAAAAGCGAGGGAAGACGAATGTAAAAGAGCGAAGAACAAGATGTAAAAATGGAACAACTAAATAACGCACCTCGGAGGTAGAAAACCGGGAAAATGGGAGTGCAAGAACTCTTCTGTCTCCCATGTGGCTTCAGCCTTGGAGTGATTGCTCCACTGCACCTTATAGAACTTGGTAGTGCTCTTGCGGGTGACTCGGTCCTTCTGATCAATGATCTTGATGGGCTGCTCAGGATAAGTAAGATCTGGCCCGAGCTGCTGCAAATCACTGACTGCCACCTCTGCAGGGACCCTCAAACACTTCTTCAACTGAGATACATGGAAAACATTATGAACCCCGGAGAGATTGGGTGGCAACTCCAAACGATATGCCACGGGTCCACACTGCTCGGATATCCGAAACGGCCCAATATACCTCGGAGCTAGCTTTCCTCTGACACCGAATCGACGTACACCCTTCATGGGAGAGACACGAAGGTATACGTGATCACCAACAGCAAAGACCAACGGTCGGCGTCTCCTATCTGCATAGCTCTTCGGTCGGGACTTGGCCGCTCTCGGGTTGGACTGAATGCGGCGTACTGTCTCCTCAGCCTCTGCTATCAACTTAGGTCCAAAGCTGCATCGCTCGCCAGACTCAACCCAATTAAGGGGGGTCCGACAACAACGTCCGTACAAAGCCTCAAAGGGTGCCATCTTGATGCTCTCCTGGTAGCTGTTGTTGTACGAGAACTCAGCTAGTGGCAGGCATTTCTCCCAATCTTTGCCGTGAGTCAACACACAAGCACGAAGCAAGTCCTCAAGAATCTAATTCACCCTCTCAGTCTGTACATCTGTCTGCGGGTGATAAGCAGCACTGCGGATCAAAGTGGTGTCTAAAGAAGCATGCAACTGCTCCCAGAAACGATTAACAAACTGCGAGCCTCGATCGGAAATGATGGTCTTAGGCACTCCGTGCAAGCAGACAATCCGAGAGATATAGAGCTCAGCATACTTCTTCACCTTGTAGCGAGTGTGCACAGGGATGAAATGAGCTGACTTGGTCAATCGATCAACCACCACCCAAATCGAATCATGCTTCTGAGATGTGAGAGGCAACCCAACAATGAAATCCATGCTGATATCCTCCCACTTCCAAGCAGGAACACTCAAAGGCTGCAGTAGGCCAGCAGGCTTCATATGATCTGCTTTGACTCTTCTGCAAGTATCACACTCAGAAACATAGCGAGCAATTTCCCGCTTCATGCGGGTCACCAGAAACGACTCCTTAAGTCTTGGTACATCTTATTGCTGCCCGGGTGGATTGAGTATTTGGACAAGTGCGCCTCATCAAGAATCTTCTTGCGCAACTCAAAGTCCTTCGGAACCACCATTCTGTTCTTGAACCACATAACTCCATCATCATCCTCTCTGAAACACTGGACCCTGGCTTCCCCAAGCTTGAGTCTTCTCTTGAGGTGACCCACTTTAGCATCCTTCTTCTACGCTGCCACAACCTCATCACGCAAAGTTGGAATGAGTGATATGTTGGCCAAGGAGCCATAAGGATACACTCGAACACTGGGCTCCTCCTCTGCGCAATGAACAGCGATAAGGTTATTGCAATGAGCCTTGCGAGTCAAAGCATCAGCAACCACATTAGCCTTCCCCGGATGATAGTGAATCTCCAGGTCATAGTCCTTGATTAGCTCCAACCACCTCCTCTGACGCATGTTCAGATCTGACTGCGTGAAGATATACTTGAGACTCTTGTGATCTGTGTAGATATGCACCAGATTTCCCAACAGATAATGCCGCCATACTTTCAGAGCAAGTACAACGGCCGCAAGCTCAAGATCATGGGTGGGGTAATGCTCTTCATGTCGCTTAAGCTGCCGAGAGACATAAGCAATCACCCTTCCCTCCTGCATCAGAACACAACCAAGACCGGTACCCGAAGCATCACAATACACATCAAACGGCTTGGTGATATCAGGCTGAGCTAAGACTGGAGCTGTAGTGAGAAGCTTCTTCAAATTCTGGAATGCATCCTCACACTGCGGACTCCACACAAACTTCCACATTCTTCTTCAGCAACTCATTGATGGGCTTGGAGATCTTAGAGAAATTCGGAATGAACCGACGGTAGTAACCAGCCAAACCCAAGAAACTGGGAATCTGAGAGACAGAGGTAGGTGCATTCCAATTCAGAACACCCTGCACCTTGCTCGGATCAACAGCAATGCCCTCTGCAGAGACAACATGACCAAGGAAAGGGACTTCCTTCAGCCAAAACTCACACTTGCTGAACTTGGCATACAGCTGATGGTCTCGCAGACGCTGCAATACAGTACGGAGGTGCTGCTCAAGCTCCTCCTCAGTCTCTGAATAGACCAAGATGTCATCAATGAAAACCACGACAAACTTGTCCAGCTCTGGCATGAATACCGAGTTCATCAAGTACATGAAGTAAGCAGGTGCATTGGTCAACCCAAAAGACATCACCAGATACTCATAGAGCCCATATCTGGTAGAGAAAGCAGTCTTCGGAATGTCCTCTGCACGGATCTTGATCTGATGGTACCCTGAATGAAGATCAATCTTGGAAAACACCTTGGCTCTAGCTAGCTGATCGAACAAGATATCAATGCGAGGCAACGGATACTTGTTCTTGATGGTCACAGCATTCAGTGGTCTATAATCCACACATAGCCTGAGCGCCTGATCCTTCTTCTTCACAAACAAGGCTGGACAACCCCAAGGTGAAGAGCTCGGACGAATGAAACCCTTGTCCAACAGCTCCTTCAACTGAATCTTCAACTCTGCCAACTCATTTGGGGCCATCTTATACGGCCTCCGAGAGATAGGTGTCCCGGCTGCAACTCGATACGGAACTCCACATCTCGATCCGATGGCATGCCTGGCAAATCATCTGGGAACACATCGGGGTACTCGCGCCCCACGGGTATTACATCCAGACTCTTGCCAATGGCCTGATGCACTGATGGTCTCGATGCGGTCAACAGAGATAACTGAAGATCGACCCGGCCATGAACAGGTGAATCCAAACTGAACGAAGAGAGATATCCAGAACAGCCTTGTGGTACTTCATCCACCTCATACCCAGAATCACATCAATCCCTTGCCCTTCCAGAACTATGAGATGGGCGGGAAAAGTCTTGCCAGCCAACACAAGAGGAGCATTAGAGATGGTCTGCCTGGTAAGAATACGACCTCCATGAGTACTAATCATATACGGAACCTCCATCGTAGATATCAGAAGACCCGAACGGCGAGTGCAAGCTAGACTGATGAAATCGTGAGTGGCACCAGAATCGAATAAGATAACTGCGGTCTGACCACACAAAGAAAACGTACCAGCGAGAACCTGCTCACCCTCTGGAATCTCCTCTGCAGTGGTGTAGTTGACACGCCCAGCCCTGACCTGTGCATTCCGGCCCTGGGAACGCTGCAGACCACCTGCCTGCACTGGAGTCCTCTGCGCATTGTGCTGCCTAGGGGGAGCACGGCAGTCACGCGGAAAGTGCCCAACCTGTCCACAGTTGAAGCACGGAAACCCTCTGCCCACCTGCTGCTGCTGCTGTTGAGGTCTAGCTGCAATCTGCTGCTGCTGCTGCGGACGGGGCTGCGGTGCTGGAGCACTGAACTTCTGCCCATTCGGGGCAGTGTAGACCTGCCTGTACTTCTGCGGAGCACTGCTGGACGGCCCCGCAGAAGCTCTCTTCCTCTTCTTGTCCTCCTGATGTGCTCTGATGGCATCCTCCAGCACGATCGCTGCACTGACAAGCTCGTCAAAGGTACCAGTGGCGTTCAGAACAAGCCTGGACTGGAGCTTGGTGGAGAGTCCTCTCATGAAGCAAGCCTTCCTCTTGGTGGCTGTGTCCACCAGGTACTGTGCCAGGTTGTTGAAAACCTGGGCGTAGTCGAAGACGTTCCTGCTGCCCTGTCTGAGGTCCTCAAACTCCCTGCGCTTCCGCTGCAGGATGCCTGGAGGGACTTGGAAGGAGCGGAAGGCCTCACGGAACTGAGCCCACGGAACCTGCTGACCGGCTGGAAGAAAGCCAAGGTGGGTGGCCCACCATCCTCCAGCCGACCCCTGCAACTGCTGCGCGGCAAACAGAGTTTCTGCACCTCTGTGAGAGCAGGAAGGAGCCCAAACTTGGACTCAATAGTGCGGAGCCAGTTCTCGGCATCCATCGGATCTGTCGACCCGGAGAAGACGGGCGGATGGGTGCCTAAGAAGTCGGCGTTGTGCAGCCGGGCTGCCGCCCACGAGGTCGATGGTCATCCTGCTGGGTGACGGCCTGAGCAATGGTCCTCAGCAGCTCAGTCTGGTTCGTCATCACTTCCGCCAGGTTGGGCGGTGGCGGTGGCGGAGGTCGACGCGGCGGCATTCTGCTCAGTAACCAACATCATTATTAGCTCCAGTATGCAAAGTTATTCAAAAAGGCAGAAAAAGAATAATTGATACGCAACAGTAACACAGATCCAAAGGAAAATAAACCGACAGGTCCATCCATAAACATTAATTAAAGTCTTACAGAGCATTCATACATAGCTTCACGGTACAACCCAGTCATACATACAAAAGGTGGTGCCATCCAACAAAATACTGCGACACCTAACCAGCTACCATGATGCTCCTAGATCAAGCTAACTAAGGATCTGCCGAAACAACTGCGATGCTCATGCTGCACCCCCACGGTGGGAAGCGGTGTCCAAGAGCTTAGGGGGTAACAACTCAGTGCTCATCTCAGATACGGCCTCCTCCTCCTCCTCCTCCTCCTCCTGCGGCACCACCACTGCAGCTGCAACCTGCTCCTGCAGTCCCACATTCTGCTGGTGGGCAATCTGCAGCTGCTCCTCAAGCTGCGCCACGTGTGTCAGCGTAGCTGCCAGCTCTCCCAGCAAGCCTGAAATCTGGCCGTCACGTGCACTGAGCTGGGCGTCGCGGTGTGCAAGCTGGCCGGCAACCCAGTCCCGCTGGGCAGTGGTCAAAGCCAGGGTATGCTCCAGCTGAGCAATCCTGGTGTCTCGAGCGTCCAACGCCTCTGACAAGGTCTCCACACGTCCCAGAGTCCTCCCTCCCGCGTGCTCGGCAGTCTGAAGAACCCTGTACAACTCTGACAGGTGTCGAGCCATGGAAGCTAGCTGTGTCGGAGCGAGGGGTAGTGTGCCACGGTCAGCTAACCGCAGACGCCTCCGGTACTGCGGGTGGCCCATGGTGCTGACAGGAAACAAGCTCAGCAACGTGCCAACGAGGTCCCAATGCGCATCTCGCAGAACCTCACCATCGCCTCGAGAGCAAGCCGGTTCAGGGTGTCGTCAAAGTCCTGACCCCAACCCTGAAGCTCCCAGTGTGTCCAAGCGGGCCTCTCGGGGTGCGCGAGAATATCCACCCACATCGAGCATCGAGGAAGCCCGTACTGCTGGCTGACACGTCCACGGTACTGCGGAGGGTGGGTGTAGCCAAGAAGCTGCAACGCTGCCCAAAGCAGCGAGGGAAAGCCGGGGTGGTAAAGGCCATCCGTGTGCAGCGCACCATCCTCCCCGAGCTGGGCGAACGGAAAGTCGTCCAGATCGGCCATCTGCGGAAAAAGGAGAAGGAAAAGCATGAGGTCCTCCTCAAAATATAACCATGCTAAGCAAGGAAATAACATGGTAAGGCAGCCATACAAAGTAGCAAAGGCCACATACAGCCCCAAAATTCAAGGCAAAAGAACCCTCCTACGAGACAAGGTTTGAAATTCTCCTTGACTGCGAGCAGCAGTCACTAAAACGAAATCTGGCACTTCTGTAGGCGTCAAAAGGATTGGGGCCGAAAAGCAAAGTTGTAGAAAACTCCGAGATCTTTCCAACGAGTGGTCAAACGCGTGAAACGGATAAGCGGAACAGAATATATTGAATTTTGAAGTTGACAGACAGATTCTGAAAATCTGCTCGGGGCAGATTAAATTGCTGTTCTGAAAGACAGATTTGGGGCAATTAGGGACAAGATTTTTGTGGGCAACCTGAAGCAAAACTTAGTTCATGTTGTAAGCTTTCCAGCAAGTCGGAGTTTGCAATTTTTGGCTCAGCAGTTTAAGAGAAATAAATTTTTGAAGTTGCTTAGTCAGTCAGTCCAAAAATTTCGTGTGATCTGAAATATGTTGATGTCTTTTAAATACAATGCATGCATGCCCGACCTATACGTCCTCACAAAACAAAAATATGCCTAATATACAGGCCGTAAACATCGGTGGCAACTAATTCGCACTCAACAAACGTTTCAACACGATCTAACGGGAGTTAGTGTACCTGCAGAAGAACACACAACGTCATCTCAAACAACCTACTCAGGTGACGTAACTTTGCGGAAAAGTAATGCATGGCTCATAATCATCACCTCCCACGAGTACGATGACTCGGGCCAGAACAATACACCCCACGAGTTCGATGACTCGGGACCAGAATACCACATGAGCCATACAGATCCTTACCTTCTTACCTGGCGTCGGTGCGTCGGTACGTCGTTACAGAAAAGTAAACAAACAACTCCTATTGCCACCTGATATTCTAACATCCTTATACTAGAGCTTTCGTTCCTCACTCGCAACGTGGTTAGCTTTTCGAACATAGGCCATTTATATGACGTACTGTCCCAACACGGCTCTGATACTAGCTGTAGCGTTACCGCTTTGCGCAGGATCGAGTCGGAAGTGCTGATGAACAGACACAACAGTACATCACATAAAGAGCACAAATTTAAGTCTTAAAGTTATTACATTAGTCCGATTAAAACATCGAGTATCACAGCGGAAGTCTCAAACGATACAAATAACATGTCTGGACAGCGATACAAGAGCGAAGCACACGCGCTCACGGTACACGAATCCGCATCACAAGCCCTCATGGTGCGAACTCCAGAGGAGATCACTCCTCAGACTCCCAGTGAACCGTCCAGCCCACAGGAGGCTGTCCGTCCCACTGGCCACCTCCACCAGACGAGTCAGGAACAAAGACGCTACCTGCAAAAACATTAAAGAGCCAAACCCTGAGCAACTAATACTCAGCAAGACTTACCCGTCAACATGGCTAACTACAGCCGACTCCTAGAATGCAGAGGCTACAAGGGGTAGGCTGACTCACTTGCATAAAGCGCGCGAATTACTTGGTCCTTACTTTCAAGTTTTATTTCCAATTAAGTACTTAACCAATAAAACAGTGCGCTTATCTCTAAAACGGTATAAAGTAACAATACATCAGATAATAATATTATACAATAAGATACAAAGATAACAGTAATAATCTAGCATCATCATCATCATCATCATCCATAATCACACTACGATGTGGCGCAGTGAACAAGAGGGTGCTCATTTTCGAGAGCGGCGGCATCGATGTACATCCTGCAGGAGAAACCTGACCACACAACGCACACGCACAAAGTCGCGTGCGGCAACCTTTCATGCTGTACACCACCGGAGCTGTACCAGATTCTACTCCTCCCGAGGAAGGGTCTTCCACCGTGGTCGCCGTCCCAGACGTACAACCACGCAGAACGTTATCCATCCTCTCCCAAGTACCATGATAGAAAGAGTAAAGTATCCACCAGACATCCAGGGCGACACAGGCTACATCGGTTTACTAGGCTCATAAAACACTAGCATGTGATCAGTACGTTCAAGCTTGCTCAGCGGGGCCAACAACGAACGGTCCTTAATCGACACAGACGGGGCTACCACCGTGAAGGCCCAGCCTTCTCCAACCATCCTACACAAACAATCCCCGTCCGGTCTGCAACAAACCTAAATTCCGCTAGTACAATCCAGAGTAATTCCTATCATGCGAGTGGAACCTACCACTCGGCTTCTACCGTCCACTAGACCCTAAGCATAGCAGATTCTAACGATATCCTAGAACCAACTACTACAAAATAGGACCCAAGGTAAATAAGGAAGGGGGTCCTAATGCAGTTCTATGGTTTCACATCAACTCCTAATAAACCTAATGCACAATCAATTACTAGCCCCAATCAAGTGAGAAAGTAAAAATCTAACAGGTAGGCATGCACCGGGGCTTGCCTGGCTCAGGAGCTACACTAGCAAAGTCAGTGGTTTCAGTCTGCTGCTCCTCCTGCGTCTGCTCCGGCAGCTGGAAGTCCAGGGGCTCCGGAGTCGTCTCTGTCACTACACGTCATGACAAGGAATGAATGCAAGTTAGATGCAAGTGATATGATGCGATTAAGAAATTAATTAATGGACAGTCATTTACACTGTAAGTGCAAATGCTTAGCTAATTATCTTCGTCTGAAGTATTTCCTTCATTGATTCCTAATTAAGTTAATCACTTAAATTAACTTAGGTGGATTAATTAGATTAATTAATCTCAAAAATTATTTTGTGTCCAGTGGCACTTTTCTAATGAAGAGTACCACTGAAAGTGCATTATCGTGAAGTTGGACGATTTATTGTAATACGGATTATTTATAAAAATTTAAACAATACAGAACACGATTTAAATCATAATAAAATAATTAAACAGGATATGACAATAGCAAAATGTTCTGCAAGTGTGTTAACAGTAGCTTAACAGGAATACAAGAGTTTGTGATTTATGGAGCAACAGAGAATTTATTAGGATTTAAACAAGAATTAATACATTTGGATTTTTGCAGAGAACAGATAAAATGACATATGTGATTTGACATTTTTGTTGGATAGATCTGCTCACAAGGAGTCCAACAAAATTGGTTTTCTATGAATTTTTTGTTGGATTTGAGATTCTATGAATTTTTCTGATTTTTATTCGATTTTCTATGAATTTTACAAGCTTCTGATATTTTTTTGGGAATTAAAGATATTCGGGAAAAGGGATTTGGGCTCGGCCCGGTTGGATCTGGGCCGCGCACAGGGTTGGGTTTGGGCCAGGCTGGATCTGGGCCGAGACGGCGGGCGGCGGCCGGCTCGCCGGAGCGCGGCGGCGCGCTCGCCGGAATGGCGTTCCCGGCGTCCAAACGAAACGCGGCAAGCTCGAGCGGGGGTGGTGTGAGGAGCTGAGCTCGCCTCGACGACGTGGAGAGGGAGAGGGTGGTCGGAAGAGGCTTCGCGACGAGGACGTGGCGGCGGATGGAAGTGCGGCGACGTCTCGGAAGCGAAGGGGTGGTCGAAGAGGGGCGGGATCGAGTCCAGCAGCTCCACGGCAACGAGGTGGGGCTCGGCGAAGTACAAGTCGACGACGAGAGGGCCGGGAGGGTAGTCGATGTCGGGGAGCCTTCCGCGACCATGGAGTCCGGCGATGGGAAAGACTGCGAACCCGGCGACCCTGTTGCGGAAGAAGAAAAAGGTTGAGGCCGACGGGTGCGCGATCAAGATGACTACTCCCGCGTGCGAGCAATTGAAGAACCACTCACCGGAATGGCCGGAATCGACGACGAGGGTGGATGCGTTCAACTGCCGGCCATGGCGGGGATGAGCTCGATTCGTCGGCTTGGGCTGCGGAAGGAGGAAGATGGTGAGCTCCGAGGGGCGCGAAAAGTTGATGTGCCCCTCAAGGCACGAGGAAAAAGGGGCGAGGCTCACCGGAGTGCGGAGAATCAACGGCGCGGTGGCGGAGCTCGGTCGCGCGGCGGCGATGGCGGGTGGTGGCTAGGGTTTGGCGACGGGGAATGGGGAGAAATGGGCGAGAGAGAGCTGGGACAGGGGAGAGGCGCGTTTTGACGCCGCTGCGCGTCCGAGGAGCGGGGCCAGGGGCGGCACGGCGAAGCCGTACGCCGTCGGCGATGTGGCGCCGTTCTCCCGACGCGCGCAGTGAGACAAGAGAGCCCGACAAGTGGGCCCGCCGGCATCTTTTTATTTTCGCGAATTATTCAAACTGTGAACTTCCCCAGTTTTGTGTACACAATTTGAGCTAGCAAATGAGCTTCAAAATTTGCAAACGTGGTACCATTGGAAAGATCTTGAAAAGATCTATCAACGGGCCAAATGCACAACTGAACTCCAAAGGAAATTCAAATGGCAGCTGGTCAAAGTTGGGTACTTTTTCAGCCTTGGGGATTTATTTGGGCATGCAAATGAATTTGTGAAATCACCAAAAATTCTCCAAAATTCTCATTTGAGATAATCTATCCAGAGAAATTTTTGTTGGCTCAAGTTGTTATAGAAAAATTTGAGTTCCTTCATAAGCATTGGTTTGACAATTGTTTGAATTATTGAATTCGAATTCAAACTTGATTTTCCTTTTGGGTTCTGTTCAATTTGTGAGGTGTGCACTACTGGCTTCAGTGACACGGGGTGTCACAGGGGGAGCAGGGGACGGCGACGCGGGGGCGCGGTGGGAGCCGGAGGGAGGAAGAAGGTCTCGCTGATTTGAGTCTTCCCGTTGGAGATTGAACTTTTTGGGTGTTGTATGTTGAACACTCTAGTTTTAAAAAGAGAATTTTTTCAATAGACCCAAATAAATGCACATTATCTATTTTCACCATCCGTATCATTATGATACATGTTTCAAAAAATGAATAAATTCTTCTTTGCGCTGGTCAGGCTTCGCGCTGGTCAGGCTAACGCTGGAGGCGTCGCTGTGGCAGCGAACGGATGAAGATGAGTAGGCGAGGCTTGCAACGATGCTGGTCGCGCGCAGGCCGGACGGGAGAGGCCGGGAAAGTGTGAAATCTTCATGTCTATATATACAAGTGTTGAGCTTTTGCGGCAGGTAGAAGTATAACTATGAACAGAAGCAGCAAACTAATCAGCAGCCTGGGGGGTTGCTTAATTCTAGAACCTGCCCAAGGCGGCTACGGGAGCTCTAACGCACAAGAACCAACAAGCATGGCGAAACCGTCGAACAGGTTAAGTGTGCGCTGAAGAATTGCTAAATTAGAACGAGAGGGACAGCGGGGAGGCAATTTCGTGCTCACCGCGTGAATAAGGAAAACATCAGATTTTCTTTTTTGGGGGAGCCAATCGGCGAGTTCTCCACATGGCGGGTGGTTCAACGGAGGCGCCCCGGCGCCTCGTTTCGGAAACTGTTCGGCAAACTCGCGTGCCGACGCCGCCGAGACATCGGCCTATCACTTCGTGTGCGCAACGACATGACACCGGCCTATCACTTCGTGTGCGCAACGACATGTGCCCGGTCCGAGGGCTCAACGGCCACGATAAAGGCGCCATACTCCGACCGCATGCTCTCGCAAAAAAGTTGCATCTCACGAACAAATGGAATCCCAGCATGCGGAGATATGCAAGCCAATAATCCCAGCATGCTCTCGTAAAGTTGCATCTCATGAACAAATAGAATCCCAGCTGCTCCCGCAAAGTTACATTTAGCTATCATTTCAATCTTTTAAGTGTCGCTGCAGCAGAGATATGCGAGCCAATTGAATCCCAGCATGCTTTCGCAAAGTTGCATCTCTTGAACAAATGGAATCCCAGCATGCTCCCGCAAAGTTGCATCTCATGAACAACTCGCTCTCGCAAAGTTTAAGAAAGGGCCAGGAAAAAAGGAATTTACTAAAAAAATAGTGAGCCAGTTTTCTTTTCTTTAAGCGATACAAGTTTACTTGCGATTATTTATGGGCGGTCGAGATCCTTAAATAATATAGCGCACGATGTCTATAAGACATTTGGAAATGCTTTCTGTAAGTAATGAATACAAACTCATGTAGCACACAAATAATTAAGCTGCAGGACCCAACTGGTATATTTTATTTGACCCAACTGTTACATTAACAAGGTCATATTGTTGAGCCCGTTTGGCGCAGCTTATTGCCTAAAACACGTGACTTATTTTTGCTTATTATGCCTATGTTGAACAATGTTTTTATGAAATAAAGGACATAAGCCGATGAGGCATAAGCCACTTTAAGTCGTGCCAAACGGCCCCGTTGTCATCTCTTCTGGAAGTTCAGCTTCATAATTGCGATGGTGAACAAGGCAGCAAAGAGCACGCTGAATGCCACTACGGCAGCAGCTACCCACCCCAACCAGCTGTGTTTGAAATCAAAGTAATCCTCCACGAACACCTTGACAGGAGTGCCATCATCCATTGGCGTCATGATGTCACCAAACTGCGACACCACCAGCCCATACAATGTCCATGCAACAGGGCACAACCAGGAGTACCATCTCCACCAGATTGGAATTTTCTGCAAGTCATACATGGGCCGAAATGGGATGTATCATCAAATGCATAAATATGGGCCAAAAAAAAGAGAGAAGTTTTACAGTGCACATTATCATCAGAGAAGCAGTGACACTTACCGGTCGGGGAATGATGAACCCAGAGAAGAGGTTCCATATGGCATAGAACGTTGTGGAGACAATCGATGCAATGTTGAAGTTTGGTGTCACACTGACAGTCAGCATTCCATAGAATGTGAAGTAGAGAAACGTGAAGTACATAAAATAGAGGAACCAAAAGAATTTGGCGGCTGTCAACTCAAACCCCATCATTGCATACACAATGACCCCGTATATGGTAGCCTGAACAAGTGCATATGGGAGCTCTATAGCAATCTGCATGGAGAGAAAAACGGTCAGTCTCGGAGCTCCCAAGAATGTGGCAACTGGCTTTGGAAAAGCCTGATTTCAGTTCTTCTTAGACAAGACCACTCACCTGGCCAAATGCATACGCGGCTGATGAGTACATGCCGGCAGCTTTTTCACGGTAAAAAACAGCTCGCTCCACAGACATCACAGGTTGAGCTGTTCTACAATTAAAGATGCCCAAGAACAGTGCCGCTGCGTACATTGAACCCATGGCATTGAGCAGATCTTGTGGGTGCTCCCTTGATTAATGAAGAAACAGAAAAAAATGAAGAATGAGATTATGATGGAAGACTATGTTTGCATTGTATATATAACAATGAAATGTGCAGAGACATATACATTTTGCCACCAAGATCCCAGTAGACGGTGCCGAGGAGAAGTGCAACGACAACAGTGAAAATGAACCTAACGCCATTGTACTCAGGATTCCTCCAGTATGACATGTTTTGCTTCCACAGGCAAGCCACACATTGTGTGAACAAGGACTGTGAGTACTTGGTAGGGAAATTTAGGTCACTTGAACCCGGTGCCGCTAGGCTCAATTCTTTTATCAAGGCCTTGTTCCTCCTGTACAACATGATAACAATTATTTTCCAGCCACTGGGAAACATTAGTATTAACAGCCTACTAAGTTGCATGTTTCTAACTACCAATGGTTATGCAAAAAAATAAAATGTGACAAATAGAATTACTAGTTACGTACTGGTACAGGTTTGATTTCTTGTAAAGGTCACTGAAATCAACACCTAAAATTTGTTCTTGAGAGACTGTTGTCACTTCCAGCATCCACGTTGCTGGATTGTACCCATCTTTGATTTTACAAACTCCTTGAATCCCCTGAAAAATACGAAGCTAAATCATCATAATTATAATTGATGAATAGAGGTACAAGCAAATTATTGTATAATCAGTTATTACCTCAAAATATTTGATAAGCTCTGAAGACTGTTGGCCTAGTGGTCCAACATAGATCTCTTCTCCCCCTTGCTTCAGTAGAAGAAGCTGCATTCATTGATCAAATAGTTTTAATCTTGCAAGAGAGTTCAATGTTTTGAAACGGTACATTCGCTGTAATATTTTTCTAATTTGATGTTGGTCAGTTCTAAAGTGAACCAAGCTATGTCATAAAAAAGAATAATTTCTACATGCCATTTTGAATGTTCCGAGTCCTATATTTGCTAGACACTGGCGGGCCTCATTTGTCATTGGAACATTGATGCCAAATACGGACTTAATTTTTGTCAGTGGTAAAGAGCGAATACTACTTATTTGGTTTTCACAAATGACACGCATATGAAAAGACTACGGAGAAGGAACGTTTGCAGTATCTCTTTCAGATTATAAACGAACGCTCACCTCATCGAATGCTTCAAATATGTCAATGCTTGGCTGATGTATGGTGCAGACGACTGTCCTACCAGTATCAACAGTGTTCCTGACTGCCCTCATCACAATTGCTGCCGCTCGCGCATCAAGCCCTGAGGTTGGCTCGTCCATGAAGATGATAGAGGGATTTGCAACGAGTTCTACCGCAATAGTCAGCCTTTTGCGCTGCTCGGTAGACAAACCATTTACACCAGGAAGTCCGACCAGAGCATCTCTCAGCGGTTTAAGCTCCACAAGGTCCATCACCTCCTCAATGAACATCTGAATATGCTCAAGTATTTAAGTTCCTATGTACATAATATTGAATGCATGTAATTAGGAAAAGTAATTTGGCGCGCATACCTTTCTTGTTTTTGAATCAATATCAACGGGAAGCCGAAGCCATGCAGAGAAGCACAGTGACTCATAAACTGTTACATGCGGTGAGTGGATGTCATTTTGTTCGCAATATCCTGATACACGTGCAAACGTTTCTTGATTCTTTGGGTACCCTGAAATACAAATGTTTCCTTCAACACGCCCACCGGTCTTTCTCCCAGCTAACACATCCATCAAAGTTGTCTTGCCTGCCCCACTGACGCCCATAAGTGCAGTCAACACCCCAGGCCTGAAAGATCCACTAACATCATTGAGGAGTCGCAAATGGTCATCAGCCACACCTTGTGCCTTCATTTCCTGAATTCAGTTTTACATCAAAAGTTACGATCCAGTGATAAATGATGATCATTTTTCTATGGTATAAAACAGAAGCAAATTTTGTCTTTCACCTCTGGCATGGCAACAGAGTATCTGATATTGTCAAAACTTATAGAAAGCGGGACAAATGGGAGAACCATTCCCTTGTGAATAGGGCCAGAATCATTTTCTGACATTTGTATTTCAATTTTGTTCCTCATTCCTTTAGGATGACGGTTTCCAGATGTTATGTGCTTTCCATCCGGAATCTCAATTTTCACATCGGCATGCTTCCCCTTCAGCTTATCTTCAGATATTGTCCGCAGTCGCTTGCCATATGCTGGGAAATATAAAAAATTTGAAATCCAACATCCAGTTTGGGTAATACAAACTCCAAAGGTCTATACAACAAGTGGTTATTGAAATATTGAATAAGGGTGACATATTTGAAATTTCTCTCGGTTATAAATATTCAGAGAAAGAGACTATCATAAGGTCAAACTAGACTTTTTGATGTTGTCTCTTTAAGATTTGATATGAATTCCAAAAAATATTCTGTGGAATTAATGGTAAACAAACGACCCATTTGTAAGCCTTACGGCCATGCCTGACCTAGTTCAACATTGCCAGGAAAAATTGCATCCTACCATCCTGGAGGTTCCAAATAGTACTTGGACCTCACTGCCCAACATTTCTGGTCAGGTACAATTAACACAAGGAATTTGTTATTTCAAGCAAGAAAAACAAAAGGGACCAGAAAGGGCTTTGGGAAGCTGAAGCTACTCCTGATATTTATGCTCATAGTAACTTTTGGAGGAAGTCATCTTAACAAACGATTATCTTGCTACCAGATAATGGATAGTCTGTCCGAAATGTGCTATCTGTAGATGGCATGACAACATTCAACATCTCCATTGTTTTTAGTACCAGTCCAAATAGCTATTGATATAGATCCATCTTATAGTTCCAGGGAATATGATGGGAAGTTTACTGGTTCATGTCATCGCGATGGAGTTTTTGGGCCAAGCATTCATGGAAATATAGCAATAAGCTAGCTTTAATTTGTTAATATCTGAGCTTCGTAGTAATCTTTGTAACATGAGTCGTACTGTCTGCATCCTGTTGATGCAGAAGCATGTATTGACTTTCAATGATGTAAAAAAAAAAAGAGGGAGCGGGGAGTAAAGCAGTTTAGTGGTACTCACGGCTAAGGAATGTAAGAGCAAGAGTGAAGAAAGCGTTGAAGAGCACCATGAATCCTAGCAATGTACCAAACCCAATCCAATACCATTTTGCTTCTGGAAATATCCCACGTGACTTGAGGACTAGCATGCCCATGGTCTCATTGGAGGCGGTGCCATTTGTTATTTTGTCCCAGCTATGCCCCAACATCTCATTCACCGAGAGGGCATTTTGCGCGTACATCAGTGGGCTGATCCAATAAGCCCATATCCAATATTTCTTCATTTTATCTGTATATAATTAGGTAAAAGGTTTCACGGATTTGTGAAAAGCTATATTGCGTGGAGTCACGTGGAGAGAAGAATGAGTTTTAACCTCTTGTAAGAAGAAATCCGCTGAATACCATAAGAGCCAGCGTAACGAAGGATGAAACACCATTTGCGAGAATCATGTCTCGGGTTGCCCCGCCGATAAACCGGAATAGTGATGTTGCCATCTGACCGACTCCGACCAGAAGCAGGTACTGTTTTATAAACCTGCGGGAGAATACATTGTTAAAATATTTTTAAAGCATTTCTGGAGTAGAAAAATTTGTTACTGATATGCATTTTTTTTTGTTATTATGACAGCTAGCAGAATCACCAATAAATCTCACCTGGTTACGTTTGGGTCGAATCCTATGATGTAGTATGTTAAGAAAACATAAACTGCAACCTCAACAAAGGTGATAGGAATCTTGACGATCCATGATGGTATCGTGTAGGCCCATGCGGGATAGAAATGAAGGTCCCTCTGCTTGAAGAATACGGGCAGCCTGACCACAGTGAGTGCGAGTTCGGAGAAGCCAACGAACAGGATTTGATTCGCACCAAATAAGAGAGCCCCCAAGTAGACAACTCCACTTGTCACGGAGTCATGTTTCATCTTGGTACGGAAAAACACACTCATTGTAATGAGTGACACTAATGTCAACTGTATTACAGCCAGAACACCGAGCAGTGACCAGGTTAATACTGATGTTTCAGATATCCCTTAAACGAATAAAAACAATCTTTTGTTTGACTGCAAAAAAAATCACCTGGAAGATTCTGAACATGTAGACAAAAGAATTCCTCTTAATGAGAAGGATCTCCCTAGTTATGTTCGCCTTCAGTAGCTCCTTGCCACTCACGCCGTAACTTGTTGTAGTCAGAGCAGCAGGATGACTCTTGCTCTTGTCAAACGGAACAGCAAGCTCGTTCGCTAGAGCTCTTCCAGTGTGGAACGACTTGAAAGCAGCTGCGAAGTCCTTGGCGGGCACGAACGTGTACGGCTCGTCAGACCGTGCCCAGTACTGTTTCTGGTCTTTCTCTGAAGTCACCTGATGAGAAATGGGCCATAGATATTCCGTTTGAGATAAAAAGAAGTAATAATTTGCTATAGTACGACTATGGTATCAGGTTGCAGCTTCACGTTGAGCTCGTGACATGTTAACGTGAAGGCTCAAAGAAAAATTGTCGAAACGTTCGTACGTACTTCTTGTAAAAAGTCGGCAACACCCTTCCTCGCAGGACATCTGAACCCTACAGACTCAAAGAAGTCAAGGACGTCCTCTCGAGGGCCTTGGTACACGATCTGGCCATCCGATAGGAGCATGATGTCATCGAAGAGGTTGTACGTCTCGGGCGCTGGCTGCAACAGAGAGATGATGGCTGTGCCGCCAAGGACATGGATTGACTGCCTGATGGAGTTCACGACCTGGAACGTAGTGGAGCTGTCAAGGCCCGTCGATATCTCGTCCATGAAAAGTGTCCCCGCTGGCCCAACAAGCATCTCACCTGTAGATGCATCAAAAATAGTTTTCTTTTCAAAACACGTCTGAAAAATCCATGTTTTCTTGATCTGATTTATCATAGATTTCTAAACATTTTACCGGTTGTAACCCGCTTTCGTTGTCCACCGGAGATGCCCCTTATCAGCTCATTCCCGATCATTATGTCTGCGCATATCTCAAGTCCAAGTACCTAAATTTGTGTTTAGAGAGTTAGATTTGTATGTACTTTATCTACGTTAGTCTTTCAATTCTCAAACTACTCGCTCTTGTGAGTGAAGGATTTCTATACCTTTAAAATATAGTCGGTGACAACATCAGCCTGTTGCCCTCCCACTGCAGAAGCCTGATAAATTTAGGAGAAAAACATTATTACCATGTCTTCTGCTCTAAGTAGCAAATTTTCATATAGGCAGAATACTCTATGGTGTTTTTTTTTTATCAAAAATACTCTATGATGTTTGGTTGTATGCAAGTCCGATCATTGCCTTCATGAACGCATCAACATCAGCGTCAGGTTTGATGTTTGCTGCCTTTTCTCGCCTCAACAGCTCGATCAACATATCTAACAACAAAAATATTGGAAAAGTAAGAAGATGTGAAAAAAATATCAAAGGGGCTTTTCAAACCCCACATAATCTGCAAGCGATATGACCAAGCTGTTTCCTTTAAAGAATAATTGTATAGAACGCTTGTACATTCTATACAATTATTCCTAATATACTTTCGTTAATTGCGCACCAAATCGGGAGCCAACTCCCTGGCAGCGGGCAGAGAAAGCGAGTGTCTCCCTCACTGTCATCTGTGCGATGTGGCGGTCATGCTGGCTGATATATGCTGCTGTCCTCTGTGGCACAAACTCCTCCATGCCGTGCCCGTTGTAGGTCACTCTGCCTGAAACCTGTCGGACAGAAAACATTTAAATTCTGATTAGACACCAAAACGTCTCCAATCAATAAATGTAAGATAAATATTTTAGTTTGTTACGTTTTTTCTTTCGGGGTTACCTTGAGATCATTATCAAGCCTTCCGGCTAACGCAAGCAGCAAGGTGGTTTTGCCAGAACCAGGTGGGCCTAACAACAGTGTCATTCTGCACAAAAGATGCATATATGGACCGATCATGTTACTTGTCAACTGATGAACATAGAGAAATACGGACAAATTTGTTCTAAAATCAGACAGAGAACATGGCTTTGTACCTCCGCGGCTTGATGATACCACTGACGTCGTGGAGGATGGGCACCGTCCGCTTCCTGCTGCGCACCAGGTGCAGCGCGCTGGCCACTTCCTCAAGCGTGTTGGTAACGGCGTTGAGGAGGGTGGGGAGGCCATTGCTTCCGACGCGCACCTCCGCCTCCACCTCCAGGTTTTCGAACCGCACCTCGATTGTCGGCATCTCTATCCCAACCCTGCAATAAATTAAAGACAGGTCGATCATGTCACTTGGTGTCTGCTAGCTAAATGGAGCAGGCACACGATTTTAAATAGCTGGCTATGGCGGCGCTATAGCAGTTTTGGAGAGATTAGCAGCCTTATTTTTTAGCAGCCGCCGCTAAACTCTGAAAATCGCACCTCTCCAGACGTCTTCTGAGCTTGACAAGGAAGCGCTCGTGGTCGTCCTCGGCGACGCGCACCAGCCGCTCTAGAAGAGCGCGCCGCTCGCGCGGGTCGAGGCCGGCCACGTCCACCACCCCACGCTGCTGCCCATCGTGGATGATGGCCTGGCGGATGCGGTGGCGGGTGGGCAGCTTCTCCAGCGCGGCCCAGCGTAGTGCCTCCTCATCGTCGAGGTCCGACTCCATTGACGAGCGTGAGAATACGTCGTCGCCGCGGCGCCATATGGACCTGCTGTTCCGGCGCAGGCTCGCCACTGCCTGGATGTCCTGGGATGTGTCCATTTCCTGTCGTTGGCAGCTAGCCAGACTATGGGGGGTGTTGGGTTTATATACATAGTGCGCAGCTGAATGATCGATCCGTTGGAATGATGACGCGTTTCGTCAAAGTGATCTGACCTAGATAGAACCAAGATGACAAAACATGCATGACTGGTGAATAAACTAAGGTGGTGGCTGCCCACGTCCCACGAGGCCACGTCGTCTGATAGATCGCTGCACCCCCATTCCCCTCTTTCTCTATTTTGCTACGTGACCCTTATTTCGTTTTCACGATAAAAAAAAATTAAAACACATTGTTACAAGGAGAAATGAAGAATATACAATTTTTTATTACATGAAAGTATCTCCTAAAAGATGCCCTTTTTCATGTAAAAAGGAAGCGATCAAAATGTGTTACTTTTACATAATAAAAAAAAGTAACAAAAAAACATGACCTTTTTTATTTAGCCTGTTCGGCTGCACAAGAAGGAACTGTAGGGGCTGGTCTGGATACTGTAGCTCCTATAGTATTCTTTCAGTCAACTTTCAGCTCCTACAGTATTCTTTCAGCTTGTACAGTACCAACGACTTGGTTGCAGCCGGAAGCAGCTGCAGCAGCAGCCATCCGAACAGGCATGCATGTTGTCTTGGGTTGAGAGCAAAAAAGTTGTCACGAACGTGTTCCTTCTATATGTCTAAATATCAAAGTCTGAGATTAATATAAGCTTTTTCCTCCTAAGAGGTGAATTAGGTACCGTAATAGTGTTATGTGATTGGGAATTAGGGTTCTAACTCAAAATGGTGCCCGTCAGATGCACATCAGCAAGTTCATTCACAAATTAGATTCCCCACGTGCTCTAAGGGCTATAAATAAATCTCCATCCAATCACCCTTTTAGATAGTTTTGTTGAGACGATAAAGCAGGCGGATTCGTGAAGCTAAAGCTTTCTGCAAATAAAGGGAAGAGTGCTACTACAACGCTAGGACAACAAAGAATTTGTTTTCTTGCAGGAGCCGACTGCTTTTATAGTCTGTAACAGATGTCTGTTTTTTGCATCGTATCAAAAATCGCCATTCCTGAGATTAGCCATATAACAACACACTGCAATCTACGCCCATTTTCTAATTAAACACATCAGTTGATTTCAACTCCAGTTTCAAGACAGCTTCACATAATTCTACTCATAATGAAGATGTCAATTCCTTTTTGCTAGCGATGGCTAATTAGTAACTAAATCTTTGTTTCTTGTGTAACAAAAAAATATGACAGCTGTGTCTAGCAACTGACTTTTCGTGTATCAGCTGTGTCTAACACTGATATCTTTGTTGCTTCACATAACTGTACTCATAATTAAGATGTCAATTCCTTTTTGCCTTCGATACAATAGTATGGCACCTGTGTCCTGCAAGCTATTTTTTTTAGAGAGATTTCCTTGTGTTCTCTAAAGATTCGTTTTCCTTCTCAGCCACTGAAAAAAAAAATGATGTTTCCTTCTATACAATTGCTTGATATTTCCCTTCCTCTCTATGCCACTCCTTGCTCTTCAAAAAAATCTTAATGCTTTAGTATATTCCTGTTCTTTTTAATTGAGAACGGAAACAAATTTGAAAATTTGCAAAAAAAAAATTAATCTTGATTTTTCCTTCTATACTGTTGCTTGAGATTTCCCTTCCTCTCTATGCCACTCCTTGCTCTTCAAAAAAATCTTAATGCTTTAGTATATTCCTGTTCTTTTTAATTGAGAACGGAAACAAATTTGAAAATTTGCAAAAAAAAAATTTAATCTTTACGTGTATCTCTTCCAACACAAAAGAATTCAAAAATATCAATGTTAGGCAAGTAATCTTTTTTGTCCACATAGGAACGGAAATAGTTTTTGAAAAATTAGGCAAGTATTCTTTTCCTTGCTTAAACACTTGCCCTTCCTCTCTGGACCAAAACGATTACTTATTCGAGTAACAAAATTTTTGAATTTTTTTGTGTTGACAAACAAACACGTAAAAAATAATTTTTGTCATTAGCAAAGTTTCAAATTTGTGTTTGTTTTGAATTTTTAAATTATGTTAATACATTAAAGCGTTAAGTTTTTCTATGAAGGGCAAAGAGTGGACAGAAGGAAGAAAAATCTTATGCAAGGGCACAGAAAGTATTTTTCCAGTGGCTAAGAAGGGAATGCGATTTTTTTCATTGGCTCACAAGGAAATCTCTCTATTTTTTAGCTTCTATAGCAACTAAAAGAGGTCTCCCTCCTCTCTTACCCTTCAGGCAAGATTATTTGTTCTTCAGACAGTAGGTCATGTCGTTTGGTCTTACTATTTTCCGTGGTGATTCTGAAGCCACCCTCAAACTATTTGGGTCTTCTTCAATAGGTCATGCGGTGATAGGAGACCCGAGTAGCTTGAGGCTGCGGCGAATTTTGGCATGCCCCTTGGATAGTGGATAGTGAAACAAAACATATTTTATGAAGACTGCGGCAAATTTTGGCATGCTGTCGGACCATGGATGGTTAGTTTCACGGGACAATTCTCATTATCTCTTTTGTGGACAATTCTCATTATCTCTTTTGTGAACATATAAGAGTTTGCCTACGGAGGGATAGGAGGGAAAGGATGCACCGTACACAAGTAATCACTTGGCTTATATACACTGCTTTTATTTATATCATTCAGCTTGTTCGCGAAGCCTGCTGCTTATCAGTAGCTACAGTGTTCGCAGTTATTTCTTCAGCAGCCGCTACAGTGTTTGCAGTTATTTCTTCAGCAGCCGCTACAGTAAAACAACTGCAAAACAGCCTGCCGAACAGGCTGATTGAGGACTAGAAGTTGACTACCTTTTATTCTAGATATACGATTGTACATCCGCGCTCTCTTAATTTTGCATTTAATCATTTCTACAATTTGTCCCTTTTTTACAGTCACACATGACTAGGTGCTTGTTTGTGTGCACATTCTTGCAGGCTAGTACTTCTCTAAGGGGTTGATATTTAAACCCAGGATCGATCTGTGAAACAATGGAAGAGCACCATGAATATGCATAAATTATATATTGTCTTTCTTGTTTCCAAACAATTGATCACATGCTTGCAATATATATAAATATACAAACTATCATCTCCATGCTTCTGAATATGTATTATATTTATTATTTATTAAACAATTGTGAGACGAAGGAGTGGAAAACCAGACTGGTGGAGGGATACAAATAGTCGGCTGAAGTTCCAAACACATTATATAAAAGTTGGGTTGCATTGGAAAGTAAGAACGTTTTCACTGATAAAATCGATCAGGGTGTTGTTCTAATTGCAGCAGCAGATGACTAGTTGGCTTGATTAGTTCCAACTGCAGCCACAAATGAATAGTCTGTTTGATTATCGACTCGACTTTTAGGTGAAGGTTGACTCTCCCTCGATCCCTTTATCTGGCAAATCCT
Organism: Eragrostis nindensis; assembly: GCA_012490785.1. Lineage (NCBI taxonomy): Eukaryota > Viridiplantae > Streptophyta > Magnoliopsida > Poales > Poaceae > Eragrostis > Eragrostis nindensis. The sequence continues at coordinate 97,660 of JAAXCT010000428.1, forward strand.
CATCTCTGTTAAACGACGGCGATAAAGTGGTGGAAGGAGCACCTTTACCTACCGATATCACGGTGTACCAGCATCCACACTTATTGAAAATATTCGGTACCATAGAAAAGCTTGCGATCATCACGGCCGCCTGTTGTGTTGTCTCACGGTCATGGAAGGAAAAGTGTGTCAATACAACATTCTAGTTGGAAGACGTGAAGACAATGGCATGGCCGGATTAATGAGAGAGGGCACGTGGTCTTTAGATCTTGTTCAGGTGCAGCGTGCGGTCGTGTCTCATTCATACTGCTGGTGTCATGACGACCCTTTCGTCGTAATAAGAAGTTTATTAGCCTTGCGTGATCAACGAAAACAGAGCGAACTCCAGAAGTTGGTTCAGTTAGCATCCATTAAGTCATTGGTACGGAAGGGGAGATACTGTTGCATGACCAGATGAACAGCGACCTTTGAGCGGAAATAGCATCTTCTCTTTTGACTATACATGGCCAGGAATACATAAGAACATTTTCCATGAATTTCATGCGAACAAAAAAGTTGAAATGCTAATAAGAAAACACCGGTACGGTATGGCCAACCACCTCTTATTAGGCCCGCAACGATCACCTTTTTTTTTGTATGGCTATAATCTTCAAGCACCTCAACTTTCATGCATGACTTGATACCCAGTATGTACGAAAGGTCATGCATGGACTGCATTCTGCCACACCAGAAGAGGGACCCTTGAGTCTGCAGGTTCCGAGTTAACCACGCCATGTAAAACAGAGAGCATGCAATGAAGTTAGGTGCGGAGGCACGTCACATGCTCTTCTGGTCACATTTTCGTACCAGAACCACATATGTACCACGGAAGCTCATTTCAGTTTTGTACAAGTCAGATACCTTATTAGAAAGTGGCAGCGAAGCTGCCGCCATGGCAAGAACGCTTGATGCCGCGAAGCAGTCATCTGATCATGGTAAAGATTGTTCTAACCTCGATCCCCATCTATCTCCTGATGGCGGAAAGTGCCAACGCAATACGGCGGCCTCGGCCTGATTGACTTCACATTGGCAGGATATGCACTACGGCTCCTGTGGCTGTGGTTGCAGAAAACAGCCGAGGACAAAGCATGGGCGGAGATGCAGCTGGCTGTTGAACCCGTCGTGCAGCAGTTCTTCAACGCATCGATCCTGGTTCAGGTGGGCAATGGTGGACGCACCTGTTTCTGAACTGACAAGTGGCTAAATGGGCCATTCAGTTGAAGAGCTCGCGCCAGCGCTTATGTTGGCCATTGGGCTCCGTATAAGGAAGACGCGCATGGTGGCGGCGGCACTGCACAACAAACAATGGATTAAAGACATCACCGGCGCCTTGACGGTTCCTGTCCTTGTCGACTACATCTATATCTCTGGGTGCGCCTATCCAATGTTCAGCTGCAACCCGATAGGCCAGATGCTTTCTCCTGGCCTTGAACCTCAAACGGGAAGTAGACATCCAAGTCCGCCTATCTCATGCTACACCAAGGGCGAACAGACGCTGATACGAACACTTACACTAGTGCTTACCGTATCAGTCCCTGGATCAGACGCTGATGCAAACACTTATACAAGAATGTCATCACAGAGTCATCACTTACATAAATATTACCGAGTCTCATACAAGCCTTCACATATAAAATGTCTTACAACAATGCATGGCCAAGGGCCTTATTATTACAGCAGACATCATGCTGACAACTGCCACAACAGAACCACTTAAACACTACTACAGTGGAGGATGGAAACGGGACCACTACTACAGGCACCTTGAGTGAGGATAGAACCCTACTCTTCATCACCATCCTCTGAATGATTTAAGTAAGGGTTAGTACATAAGATACTCAACAAGCCTTAACACAAGGGTTAATTATATGCAAGGGTATAACCAAAGGATAGGCGGGGGGTTTATCATATCAGCAGCTAATTTTAATGCAAGGGTTGTTTGGAAAACAAAGCAGTTCGCAAACTATAGTCAAGATTATCATTGATATTTAGTGGGGTTGTTTGGCCTTGGGGGAGATGCAATCCATCCTACCAGTTCCCAAGTTTTAATGCCGGCAGCAAACCAGCGCATGGTACCGGAGTATTCCAAAAACACATCAAAGGGTAACTCACACCGTTATACTAATCATTGTGTGGCCAAAGCTTCACATTTGTCCAATACCATGGAACATGGCTATCCGGATAGGTTTTAACTCTGTAGAGGTTGTACACAATTCCCCACAAGGTACATCCGTCCTCCCCATCGTCATAGCTTGGATGTGCATACTAATGGTCCCGTACCTACTTGGTGTTACCACGGCACCACGCACGGAAAATCTACGACCAGGGGCTTCTTTATCATCATCATCATCACATATAAAGGCCTGAATTGTCACCATATGTCGGATCCCGAAGGCACACTTTCGTCGAGTCTTCTCCTGGCTCCCGCTGCAACTCCTGCCCTTCGAGTGGGTACCGGATGAACACTATAGTAGGGTGTGGTTCCAAACCTTTCCCATACAAGGCATATGTGGTTGTACGAAGGGTGCTAGGCATGACGGCACATGAACCGGTCCTTATACGACCGAAGCAGGCATCTTCAATAGCTATCCTCCATGGAGGAATCGCGTCCCAGAGATAGCCCTCCCACTTAGGACTACCTCACCTGCTCCCACCAAAGTATCCCCAGTATAGGTTTCATTATTCTCAATAATTACCCTCCCACCTTCACATTCACACGCACACCACCAAGGCTTCACACTATTTAACACCAAAAAGCATGTATAGCAAGATTAAATTGAGTACACAGTGTAACAGTCCTAAGCAGCATATCATCCCAACAAATCATTATAGAAATAACGATGTTGGTTCCTATGTTTAACAATGGAATCAGGATAAGCAATAACAAGGTATGGCAATAAACAAGTACTTAGGACAATACTAGCATTTAAATCACATTTAAACATCATGCACATTTATTTATAAAGCAAGCTCTAAATAGGATTATCTGCAATCAAAGGATCAACATGATCAAAGGGGTTAGGACTTGCCTTCATCAAAGTCTTCTTATTCTAAGTCCTCGTAATCCGGGTCCTCAGCTACTTCCTCAAAAGCTTGATCGTCTATCAATTAAAAGTAAACAACGACACTACCGCTCAGACAATTAGATAAACAAGCAAATAAATAAAATGAAGGCCAAATAGAGAACAACAACAGAGGGTTCTGATAGAACCGGATAGATCCTGAAATTAGATGAATTTTGGCGAAAGAATCGCCAAAATTGGAGCTAAAACGAAGGAGATATGGATTTTACAAGTTTTCATGAAAGGATTAATTGGATTAAGCTAAGTAATTAATCATAGACATAATCCAAATTAATCTGGAGTAAACAAGGGTTGAACAGTGATTAGAAGATAATCTAGTATTTATAGGAATTTTAGGGAATTTTTATAATAAAGGAAAGTGCTCGAATTAACGTTCTGTGTGCAAACTGTGTGTGGACTTAGCATTTACAGAGAGGATGTGAGGCCGACAGGTGGGACAGCCAAGCAGGGTCGGCCTACTGTGCTGTGGACCGGAAGTGCGCATGCGGGTGGTCCACGGTGCGCCGCGTCCGTGGACGCGCGCTGACTGTGCAGGGGAGACCGGGTTACGGCGGCGCGGCCGCGTCAACGGCTCCGGAGAGAGGGCGCGCGCGGCGGCGGCTCGCTGGAATCGTCGCCGCCGGCGTCTACGGTGCTCGGTTCGCGACAAGACAATACGAGATCTACACGAGACGGCAAAGCTATCAAGTCTAGATGTTGACATCAGGGGTGGCAGGAGCGGCGGCGCTCGCTCGCCGGACTTGGGCGGCGCGGCGGTGTGTGAAGGGAAACGGGTGCATGCATGTTCGCGCTCAAATGCGTGTGGTCGTGCGGGTTCCGCGTGCGACAGCGAAGCGTCCAGTGCCACAGGTTGACGTGAATGGTGGCTGGAGAGATGACGCGGCTCGCCTGACTTGGGCGGCGCGTCGGTGCGCGAGGTGTAATGCGCGTGTGTGTAGGTGCTCGTGTGTGCTGCCGTGGAGGTGCGCGTGGGTGCGGTGGTGCGTCTGGTGGACACGGCCAAGACGGGAACTCTGCCACGGTGGCGAGACATGTGCATGTGAGGGAAAGGAGGAAAAGACTGGAGCATAAGAAAGAGGAGTGGGAGGTGAAGCTCACGGTGGGCTCGATGAAGGCGGAAAGGGGTTGGAGATGAGTCGACGATGACGCACGACGGCCGGAACCCTAGCCTCCCTTGAACTCCATGCTCCGCGCCTCAACTGCAAAAACGGCAGACGGGACGGGATTAGGGAGAGCTTGGGGATGCTAGAGGAAGAAGGAGTTACGGAGGCGAACTGGTTGCTCGTTGGCGAGTGACCGGAGTTGAGGAAGATGCGATGGGGAAAAGTGGATCTCAGAGCGCGTCGTTGCGAAAGAGTGGAGAGGGAGCTGGTGTTAGGGATGAGGGAGAGGATGGCAAGCTCGACGGCTTATAAAGGAGGCCGGGGACGAAGCTTCGCGGCAGCTTCCTCCCCTTGCCGGAGTTAAGGCGGCCTGACGCCGGTGCAGGTACGGCGGGGTGGTGTGGCGTCCGCGACGAATGGGAGAGGGAGAGCGCTGTTCGCTGGCGAATAGTAGCGCGTCGAAGTTAAGACACGGCCAGGCGCGCGTGCTCGCCGTACTACGGCGACGGCGCACAGTTCGGTCCGGCGGTGCGAAGGAAGAGGATGACATGTGGGACCCGCATGTCAGTGGGAGAGGGAAGGGGATCAGGCTGGCGCGGTGACTAGGCCGGGGAGATGGGCCGGAGAAAAAGAGAGGAGAGGTTGGGCTGGCGCGGTCCGCTGAAAAAGAAAAGGAGAAGGAAATGTTGGGCCGGCAGGGAAGAAAGGAGAAGGGCGGCCCGGGAAAGAAAAGAAATGGTTTAAACATTTCTAGGATTTAAGTGAAGGGCAAATTTGAATGGAATTCAAATTTGTAAAAGGTCAAACAGCAACTGAACACAAATAAAAACAGGAAACATCCAAATATGCATATGGTGGTGTTTGATCACATTTAAAATTCAAAAATTGAAATTTGGGGTGAATTTACTATACTAGTTTGATTGAGTTTGTTATAAATTGACAAAGTTCAAATTTTTAGTGATTTTTAAACATGGGCAAAACACAGGTTGTTACAGCTAAGAGCGCAACTTGCTAGCAACGTCGACGATCAAACATGCGTGCAGCAGCTGCATATATGGTAGCTGGTGGAGATCGGAGTTGAATTTCCAGTGACACAAGTAGGGATGTAAATAGGTGCTCTTAAGGGTAACCTCCGACTCTTTTTAGTTCAAACAAATAAACTAGATTTTCAAAATAAGCGTTTATTTTGAAAATCTAGTTTATTTGTTTGAACTAAAGAGGGTCGGAGGTGACTCTAAGGTTCGCTAGTTTTCACCCCTAGGCACAAGTAAAGTGGTTTTTTTTTTTGAGGGAACACGCCCACAAGGGGCTCGAAACTTCCATTACTCCACACGGTACAGCAAAATAGCACAAAGGCCCTTACAAAAGAAAGAAATACCACTTAGGCCCTTGAGCATATAGAAAAGGACACAAAGAAAATTAAAAATTACATTCAGGTCCTCAAATGGAAATGTCCACCGCCGCCGGAGAGCGCACAGCCGCCGCCGTAGACATCGCCATCTCCGGAGAAGGCAGAATCGCCAGAGCTCCAGAAGCAAAACCGCAGCCAGGAGCACCTCCATCTTTACAGGGCCACGGCGAAGTGAATGGCGAGAAAACATCAATCCTTCACTGAAAAGATGGGGAAGAAGCATCAGAAAGCAACTCGCTTGGCACGCCAGCGGCCCGCCCAACGGCCTCCACGAAAGCTGCACTTGAGGGAAAAAAAGTCGAAGCCGTAGATTAGGATGAAGCTTCACCGGGTTCGACTCATGAGAAGCTCTCCAGTCGACTCCGGGGATCAGCTTAAGGAAGCGATCAACCCAAGCCAGAGCCGGAGAACTCCAGTGCTCGACCACGAACTGCAACAGAGGCATCCAGCCAACACTACCACTCCAAGGTACCAGATCTGGAAGCAAGGAAGGAAAAGAGAAAAAGAGGGGAGAACACCCGCCAGGGAGCAATCCGGAGGGGAGAACACAAGGCATAACGCCTACAACCACTAGGGGAACAAGAACAAGGAAACTAACCGGCGCCGAACGGGAACAATCGCCAGCGGGGAGACCGAGGCGAAGAGGCCAGCCGGAACAGCTACCAGAGGAAACTAAAAGCTAGATCTACTACTACTAATGTACAAGGAAGGGTCCCTCGCCCTACACGACGCCGGCAGAGAGCCGGAGAAGGAGGGGAGGGGCCAGACACCGCCGGAAAAGAAGAACCCTAGGGAGGTTACTGTTGGGGAGCTCGGGTGAGAAGAGAAAGGAATGCCGAAGGAGTAAAGTGGTTGATGGGATACCCACCATTACAGTTGCTTGTTGCCCTTCAGTGAGGATCGGGCCTGATCGTAGTAGTACTTCTTGGCAACATTTTAGAGCTTTGTATACAACAACACTGTCATCTTAGGTCTAGAAATAGTTATTCTAGTCACAAAATATTTGTTGGGGGTAATAGTCGTTCCAGTGCTGTGTACACTTTTCGGAATGTAAGATTAACCCTTGAAGTTGCTTACATTAAATCTTGTGATTGCGGGATATATATCAAATACTAGGTTAATATGAAGAACCAATCACTGAATCTGCGTATTCGGTGCAACTAGTGCAATTGACACTTTTGCAGATCATGCGTCCCAGTTCCAAACAGATATCATCTCTTCTGGAAATTGAACTTCATGATGGCGAAACCGAATAAGGTGGCAAAGAGCACAGTGAATGCCACAACAACGGCAGCGACCCAACCCAACCAGCTATGCTTGAAGTCAAAGTAGTTCTCCAGAAAAACCTTCACAGGCGTGCCATCATCCATTGGTGTCATGATGTCTCCATACTGCGACACAACCAGCCCATAGAGTGTCCACGCGACAGGGCATATCCAGCAGTACCATCTCCACCAGATAGGTACTTTCTGGAAATAGTGTCAGGATGGAAATGGGAGTTAAGCTAGGCAAACAAAAGGACCGAGATACATAATTGAAGGACGACACTTACTGGTCGGGGAATGACGAAACCGGAGAAAAGGTTCCAAATTGCATAGAACACAGATGATACAATCGTTGAAATATTGTAGTTTGGTGTCATACCGACGGTCATCATGCCGTAAAATGTGAAGTAGAGCAGCGTGAAATACATGAAGAAGATGTACCAGAAAAACTTGGCAGCTGTCCACTCAAACCCGATCATAGCGTACACTATAACCCCGTACACAATAGTTTGAACTAGCGCATATGGGAGTTCAATTGCAACCTGCAGGCGTAGAAATTGATCAGTGCATGGCTCCACAAGTGAAGAATAATGCTCAACTCGATACCCATCAGGACCATTCACCTGGCCAATGGCATATGGAAATGCTGAGTACATGCCAGCTGCTCTTTCTCGATAAAATACTGTCCGCTCTACAGAAACCACTGGCTGAACCGTGTTACAATTCGAAATGCCTATGAACATAACTGCAGCATACATTGAACCCATTGCGTTAAACAAGTCTTGTGGCTGCTCCCTGTATTAAAATCAAATAAATAAATAATATTTTAGATGGTGTGATATTGTTTGCTAGATACCGTAATACAATATGGCACATCATACATTTTACCACCGAGGTTCCAAAAAATGCTGCCAAAAAGAAGGGCAATGAAAGCAGTGATAAAGAACCGAACGGCATTGTAAGGTGGGTTCCTCCAGTATGATAGGTTCTGCTTCCACAGACAAGCCACAAATTGTGTGAAGGAAGACTGCGAATACTTGGATGGGAAATGCAGGTCAACCGAACCTAGTGCTTGTTGACTCAATTCTTTTATCTGGGCCTTGTTGTTCCTGAAATACATGGTAAAAACTATTACTTCGCAACTGCAAAGATTTGTTCTAGTATAAGACCAAAACAAAGCAAAATATGAATAATCCATTGATATGTAATTCTTATCAGCATAAAACTAATTTTAATTATTTCACCTCTTTATATTTGTTTGTTATTTAGTGCACTTTCTAGTTGTCATTTATGTCGTTATGTGAGTTTATTCAGAGGCATAAAGAAGTAATGAAATTGCAAGTTACATACTGGTACAGTTCTGAATTCTTGTATATGTCACTGAAATCAACGCCTAAGATCTGCTCTTGAGACACAGTCGTTACTTCTAGCATCCATGTTGCTGGATTATATCCATCTTTAATTTTGCTAATTCCATGAATACCCTGTATATGTAAAATCATATATGAGCTAACTAGTGGGATTATTTAAAATATACAAAGCTGCATTATATTTGTGTAATATAAGCTAACCTCAAAATACTTTATCAGCTCCAAAGAATGATGACCTATGGGACCAGCGTATATCCCTTCTCCACCCCGCTTCAAAAGGAAAAGCTACAACATGTGTGATAAAATATTTCAGGGCTTATAGCATAATTCATGGTCCAAAGCCAAAACAATTCCAATTTCACGTAACAAGAGATCTAGTTATCGTGAGGGTACCGGAAAGTTTTTGGAGTAATAACTATTATTTTATATTTGTTTGTCCCATGACATTGCTTAATATCAACGAGAGGGCATTGCCTTCAAATCAATTTATTACCTATAATCCTCCCCCAAACATCAAGAATTCCAGCATCCGTTCTAGCCGCCAATATAGTCTTCTACATGTATCAATCGGATGTTCTAATTAAATAATTGTGATGTCCACCCGGGTGACCAATCACATGTCATTTGGCAACTAGTAGCACGAAGGGCTGATGTGCTAAGTTAGGCACCTGGTACTCTAATATTACTTCATCTTCAGTTACGTCACATTCATCCGATACTTTTCTCTATGCCAGGAGTAAGTCAAGCACTACTCTAAGTGATGCCTTAATCTACTGCACCCCATGCGCATGTCTATATCTCCACTCGTCGGTCCTCAGTTCTGCCATTGGGTTTACCACTCTATAACCATATTATTTATGACTATAATATCCCCATATCTCTAAATGAGACTTGTTGCCCTACGGCATTTATTCTCTATAAAAATATCTATTTTGTAGTTCAATTGGTACATCTGTGGCATTCACATATTTCTTTTGTCTATCTATAAGAAGAATCTCCCATATAAAATGTTACGCACCTCGTCAAATGCTTCAAATATGTCAACACTTGGCTGATGTATTGTGCAAACTACAGTTCTACCTGTATCGACTGTGTTCCTCACTGTTCTCATCACAATAGCAGCTGCTCGCGCATCGAGCCCTGAAGTTGGTTCATCCATGAAGATGATCGATGGATTGGCAACGAGTTCAACAGCAATTGTTAGTCTCTTCCGCTGCTCGGTTGACAAACCATTGACACCGGGAAGTCCAACCAAAGCATGTCGTAGTGGTTTGAGCTCCATAAGCTCCATCACTTCCTCAATGAACATCTGTGTAAGTAAAAACCAATGAATGGAGTATCTATTGGAGGAAAAGAAATTACTGTATGTTCAGCACTTACGTTTCTTTTATTTGAATCTACATCCGTGGGAAGTCGAAGCCATGCAGAGAAAATCAAGGACTCGTAAACTGTTACTTGTGGTGAGTGAATATCATTCTGTTCACAGTATCCGGATACACGAGCAAACGTATCTTGTTTCTTTGGATATCCTGAGATGCTTACATTTCCTTCAATGTATCCGCCAGTCTTTCTCCCGGCCAACACATCCATTAAGGTTGTCTTTCCGGCACCACTGACGCCCATCAGTGCAGTCAACACACCTGGCCTAAAAGAGCCACTAACGTCTTTTAGGAGTTGCAAGCAATCATCGGTCACGCCTTGTTCTTTCATTTCCTGAAATTTATCTTTATATAACAAACTAGCAACAGAATACAATTTGTTGAGATTATATGATAAGAAAGTTTGTATATTTTACCTTTGGCATGTCAACAGAGTATGTGATGTTCTCGAAAGTAAGAGAAAGAGGGGGAAATGGGAGAACCAACCCTTTTTGAGTAGGGCTAGAATCACATTCTGATGTATCAAAACCAGTTTTAGAGTGTATTTTTGCTGACTGCTGGGTGCTTTTGGATGCCACCTGATAAGTACCAAGATCATTTCTCCTCACAATGTCCTGCTTCTGCTTCAACTCCTCTTCAGATATGGCTTGCTGGGGATTACCGATAGCTGAATTTTTTTTTTTTAAGAAAACCGATTGCAATTTTAGACAATGAGATCCAAAGAGGAAAGATGGCCAGTAGTTAAATGAGGGAATTCAGTTCTACAGGTACTTACGCCCAAGGTATTTAAGGGCAAGAGTGAAGAGAGCATTAAAGAGAAAAGTGAATCCAATCAATGCACCACAGCCAATCCAATACCACTTTGCTTGGGGGAACATTCCACGCGACTTAAGGACTGCAACACCCAGAGTTTCCTTGGTAGAGCTATTCAAAATTTTGTCCCAGCTATGGCCCAACATCTCATTCACTATTATGGCATTTTGCGCGTACATCATGGGAGAGATCCAGTAGCCCCATATCCACCATTTCTTTACTTTATCTATAGCATCAGATACAAAGTTTTTGAAAAAAAACATCAGATACAAAGTTTTTGAAAAAAAACATCAGATACAAAGTAGCATCGTTTATGAAAAAGAAACCCTGCAAATAGTTACAAGGAGAGAAGAATGAGGTTTTACCTTTTACCAGAATAAATCCACCTAATGCCATTATTACCATCAAAATTAACGTTGATACTACATTTGCAACAACCATGTCCCTTGCTAGCCCGCTCATAAATCGAAACAATGAGGATGCCATCTGATTTATTAGAATCATCAACAGATATTGTTTAAAGAACCTGATGCAGATCGGCAAAGTTAGGACTTGTGCAAATCTATAGTCATCCAAGATACGCATTTTCTTAAGCCATATGACCCATAAAATTAAATTACATGTTACCTGCCAACATTTGGATCGAACCCAGTAACATAATATGTTAAGAAAACTAATCCACAAGCCTCAATAAATGTGATGGGGATCTTGACGACCCATGAGGGTATAGCGTAGGCCCATGCCGGATAGAAAAGAAGATCCTTCTGCTTGAAGAAAACTGGTAGCTTGATGACAGTAAGTGCAAGTTCAGAGAAGCCATTGACCATCATTACAAGAACACCAAAGAAGAGAGCCCCAATGTAAATGCCCCCATCGGCCACCGACTCACGGTGCATATTAGTACGGAAGAAGAGAGTCATCATAATGATTGACAACAGTATCATCTGTTGGGAAAGAACATTTAAGATTCAACGGGTCAATATGTTGAATTTTTTTTCTCAAATATTTTTTATTTATCAAGTGTTTAATTTTGACCATATTGCAGTTACCTGAGAGGCCCTGAACACATAAACAAAAGCATTCCGCTTTATGAGAAGGATCTCCCTATCTATGTTCGCTTTAAGCAGCTCCTTGCCACTGACACCATACCTTTTTGTGGTTAGCGCTGCTGGATGGCTCATGCTCTTGTTGAACGGAACAGAGAGATCATTTGCTATATCTCGCCCAGTGGGAAACAACTTTAAAGCATTTGCAAACTCCATTGCTGGCACAAACCTATATGACTCTTGAGGCCGCGCCCAATACTGTTTCTGATCTTTCCTTGATGTCACCTGGTAATGATCTCTAACAGCAATTTGTTAACAGGAAAATTATTGCACGTGTACATTGATTATTAAAGGATGCTGTTAATGTACGTACTTCTTGCAAGAAATCAGCAACGCCCTTCCTCTCAGGGCATCTGAACCCCATGGAGTCGAAGAATTCCAGCGCGTCCTCTCGGGGACCCTGGTACACGACCAAGCCATCAGAGAGGAGGATGATGTCATCGAAAAGGTTGAATGTCTCAGGCGCTGGCTGCAGCAGGGAGATGACGGATGTGCCACCGAGGACATGGATGGACTGCCTGAGACAATCCACAATCTGGAACGTCGTTGAGCTGTCGAGCCCGGTCGAGATCTCGTCCATGAAAAGGGCCCTGGCCGGCCCAACCAGCATCTCACCTACACGAGGACGTGTTCAAAATAAAGATGTTCAGAACTCCGTAGCAAAGCCAGTGCTTCTTAATATGACTTGTCATAGAGGCCGCATTTTTTTGTTTTACCAGTCGTGACACGTTTTCGTTGTCCACCAGAGATGCCCCTGGTCAACTCATCCCCAACCAATGTGTCGGCACATATCTCTAGTCCTAATATCTGGACAAATTAGTTAAGCGTAACTTGTGAAGAAGGATCCATTTGAAGCATGCCAACATATAAAAATATTATTGCGCTTCTTTTGGCAAACGAGTGAACACCTTGAGGATGTAGTCAGTAACGACGTTGGACTCTTGGCCTTCCGCTGCAGACGCCTGGGAATGTTAAGCATTACAATCATACACGGTATTGACAACCGATTAGCAAAATATCAGTTAAAATTTATGCGCTAGAGACTGACAGAATACTAAGCAGAATTGTCAGATTTTAGATTATGTTACCTTCATGAACGCATCGATGTCACCATCAGGCTTGATATTTTCCGCCTTCTCTCGCCTCAAGAGCTCCGTTAGCATATCTAACAGCATAGAAATTGGGAAAAGGTAAAATACTTATAAGCATACCCTTGATTCGTGTATAGCTTGGTTGAAGCTGCACAAATGAATTAATGCTTGTGTAAATAGTTTATCTGGATCGCACCAAAGCGGGAGCCAACACCCTGGCAGCATGCAGAGAAAGCAAGCGTCTCCCTCACTGTCATCTCTCCGATGTGAAGGTCGTGCTGGCTGATGTACGCCGATGCCCGCTCTGGAACAAACTCATCCATTTCATGTCCGTTGTAGGTCACTCTGCCTGAAACCTGTCAATTGTTTTTTTTTTTTTTTTTTTTTGAAATGGGCATAATGTGCGAGGACATATCAGCTTCGCGGCCAAGCTGAGAAGAAGGAATCTTGTGTGAGTTTCTGTACTACCTACCTTGAGGTCCTTATCAAGTCTTCCGGCCAACGCTCGTAGCAAGGTAGTCTTGCCCGATCCCCGTGGACCCAACAACAGAGTCAGCCTGTACAACCGTACCATCAATTGTGAGTCGATCTACCCGGAAAAAAAAATTGTGAGTCGATCTACAATACAAGAGAACAAAATAGAGTACTTGTATTCCTTTATGATAGATTGAAAGGTTGTACTCAGTTGTGGATTCCATGCTCTTTGGGAGTTCTTTATGCTGTGCGGTTACCGCCTTGCTACTATAGATCTCGTTCCTGAGATGAAATTCACTGTTCTCAGTGTAGACTATGACACGCGCTTTAGTTTTACTCTCTCTTTTATTTTTTGCGTTGTTTTACTTGTGGAAATAGGACCGTGTGCTCAACTCACTTTTGCTACGGACATGATTGTACCGTACATCATCCAGCGTACAATCATGTCCGTAGTGGATTAGTGCTGGTTCACCCCCCATTGGAGGTTTCCCGGCCTATATGGCGTCTTAGTGCCAGTTCACCGTCCAAACCTCATAGAGGGCTGGCACGTGCATGCATATAACATCTTTTTTAGACTTTCTTTCTTGTATCATATACTCGTAAAAGATTTCACCCGATATGCCATGTTTTTCAGTAACATTGATTATATACCAACTCTCACCCATCTAAACATGCCATGCATGTGACACTATTCCTGTTAACTCCTCGCTGTTTTTGAATCTCATAGGCTAAAACTACCGGTACACATGTCATCAACGGGTCTGAGTTGTTAACATGATAGTAGAGCTAGGGTCATAGACGTATCTTCTTTTCCACAGAGCTAGGGTCGAAGCCAAAGTGATGATTTTGTACCTGCTGGGCTTGATGATGCCGCTGACGTCGTGGAGGATGGGCATGGGCCGCTTCCTACTACGCACCAGGTGCAGCGCGCTGCCCACCTCCTCAAGCGTGTTGGTCACAGAGTTGAGGAGGCTGGGGAGGCCGCTGGTGCCGACGCGTACCTGGGCCTCCACCTCCAGGTGCTCGAACCGCACCTCAATCGTCGCATTTCGATCCCAACCCTGTGTTACATCCAGATCACGTAAGAACCATACACTAACCATGTACAAAAAATGTTATTAAACCTGTCCTGTTATAATATGCAATTATTTATATTTTGGAAAAAATATTTTATTAACAATTGCTAGTCAAAGTTGGGAATGTTAGATTCTGTCCAAACTTAGAAGGGAACGTATCAGGTGGAAACCAACCACTCCGTGCAAACTATGGAAACTTCAATCTGAGCCACACGATGATGATCCAAGGGAGACGCTCAGGGGAGGTGGGAGGAGTGATTTACAAGCTCAGAGGAGGTGGAAGGGGTGATTTGTAAAGTCGCTTTTGCAAATCACCCCTCCCACCTCCTTTGAGCGCCCCCTTGGATCAACATCGTGTGGCTCAGATTGAAGTTTCCATAGTTTGCACGGAGGGGTTGGTTTCCACCAGATATGTTCCCAACTTAGAAATGTTTTATATTCTGAAACGGAGAGAGTCAAACTAGGTCGCGGCCATGTCCGGCGAACACAACTCACTAATGGCACGCACCTCTCTAGGCGGTCCTTGAGCTTGAGTAGGAAGCCTTCGTGGTCCTCGTCAGCGACGCGCACGAGCCGCTCCAGCAGCGCGCGGCGCTCCTGCGGGCCGAGGCTGCGCACGTCCACCACGTCCACGGCTCCCTGCTGGGCGTCCGGACGGTGGAGGATGGCTTGGCGGACGCGGTCGCGGGTGGGCAGCTTCTCGAGCGCGGCCCAGCGCAGGGCCTCCTCGTCGTCCACCTCCGCCGCACCCCTCGACGACGACGACCGGGAGAACACATTGTCGGAGCGCCGCCACATGGACCCGGTGTCCCGGCGCAGGCTCGCCCCCATCTGGATTTCGCCTGCGGCGGCGTCCATGAGGTAGAGCGGCCGGGGCGGAGGAGCGTGGAGTTTATATAGGGGCGCACGCGGAGCAGTGCGGCTGGGGCTGGGGCTGAGGCTGCTGTGGCCGTCAGGTTCTCGTGGCCTGCGGTCAATCAGAGAGCAGCAGCAGCAGCCACGGGAGCCCATTCGTTGACTGCAAGGACGACCTACAAATCCTAAACTGATGTCGTATCGTTGAACCTGAAGGAGTTTGCTCTCGTATCATTTCTTTTTTAATTATGGGAATGATGCGAATAATCCTTGGTTGCCTAGTTTAGCTTTTGCTTAATATAGAAATAGAGTAATTAGGCGCATTACCATATCGTGTGGTTATGGAATGTATCGGCCTGTTTCCATGAAGGCCTCGATTTCTTTCGGTTCCTTTGTATTAGTCTATATAAGCACAGCAATACAAATAGAAAACGCTGCCAAGTCTTGCAGCACCAAAAGAGACCGTGTTCCAGTGTGTTCGCTTGACTTGTGTGTGTTCTTGGCCAGTGATCTCGCCGGCTACGTGCTCGACGTATCTCCGGCGAGTTTCCAACAAGTGACATCAAGAGCAAGGTTGCGAGCCTAGGCGGTGGCTGGTGACGGGAAGGGCGATGGCAAGTCGGGCACCAAGGGCGACAACTCCAACGACGCCGTTGTGATCCAGCGGGTGATTCGTGAGGTGGGAGGCGGGACTAGCTACCCCGCCCTTACCAAGACCAATTCCTCTGATTGAGCGCTTTTGATGAAGGTGAAGCTCAAGGCGCGGTCGCTCTGGAGCGTCATCGAGAATGGCGGTGCCGACACGCAAGAGGAGATGATGGCGCTCGACACCTTGTGCGGCGCGGTGCCGCCGGAAATGGTGTCGACTATAGCCAAGAAGGACACGGCGAAGGAGGCGTGGGATGCGATCGCGACCATGAGGGTCGGGACGATCGCGTGAAGAAGGCGACGGCGCAGCAGCTGCGCCGGAAGTTCGACCTTGCCATATTCAACGATGGTGAGACCGTCGAAGACTACGGGCTCCGCCTGGAAGGAATGGCGGCGCATCTCGCCACGCTTGTCACGACCCGTGTTTTTGCCTCCCTTTGAAATCTACTAAAAATTTGAACTTTTCAAATTTTAAAACAAATTAAAAACAAGAGCGTGTTTAAGTTAGCCAAACCACCCCAATTTTAAAACTTTTCTTTTTGAAAACTTGCACAAAACTCATCTCATGAGCATCTCTAGGTTTTCTTGTTTCCGTTTGAGTGCTTGTTTGGTTTAAATCCCTGTCCGAATTTGGATCTTCTTCAAATTCAAATTCCAATCCTTGAAATCCTGAGAAACAGATAAACCTTCTACCTCTTTCTGGGCCGCTCCCTCTCCCTTTCTCCTTTTCCGGCCCAACTCCCCGCTTTTCTTTTTCTTTTTCTTCCCTCCCCCATCGGCCCAGCGCCTTCCCTTCCGGCCCGCTCGCCAGCCCAGCCTCTCCCTCTTTTTCTTCTTTTCCGCTCGGGCCGCCATCTCTCTTCTCTGGGCTGCACACCCGCTCCGGCCCACAACCGCCAGCCCGCTCCGCTCTCTCTCCCGGACGCCGACATGCGGGCCCTACCGCGTCATCCTCCTCTCGCTCCGACCCGTCGCGTCGACCGTGCCGCCCATCCCGGCCGGTTTCCCCGTCGTCGTCCCGTCGCATCCAAGCTCCAAGAGCGCTGCGTGAACCACGTGAGCTCGCTCCACCGCCTCTCCTTCTGTCTCGTCGCACAGGAGCGCGCCACGCCGCCTTTTTGACCCGTGCGACGAACCGCCCCGGAGCTCCGGCAAGCCCCATGTCCGCTGCTCCCTCCACCGCCTCCGTCTTGTCCGCGCACCAGGAGCGCCACGCGGACCACGTGGCCGCGCGCCACCGCCTCACCTTTACTTGCCC
The DNA here is from genome assembly GCA_012490785.1 of Eragrostis nindensis. Lineage (NCBI taxonomy): Eukaryota > Viridiplantae > Streptophyta > Magnoliopsida > Poales > Poaceae > Eragrostis > Eragrostis nindensis. The sequence continues at coordinate 114,610 of JAAXCT010000428.1, forward strand.
GCCCCGCCAAGTCCGCCGAACCGCCTTTCCCTTCTTCCTTGGCGCGCCCGCCAATCCACTGGTGAGCACCGCCATTGGTCGCCCATAAAGCAGACCGAGCCCTTCTCCGTTCCTCCCTCGTTCTCTTTTGCCACTTGAACGCCCGTCCCGAGCTCTCAATCACTCTCTTCCCTCATTTCTTTTCTTCCGGTGAACTCTCCGGCGAGGATTTCCGCCACCGTGGGTGAGTCATGTCGTCACCATCACCGCTCCTTAGCATCGCTGTCCCGTGCCTAACCCAGTCATGCATTCCTCATCCGCAGCCGAGTTCGGGACATCGTGATCCCCGCAAGCTAGGGTTCCGGCCGTCATCTCCTTCGTTGCCGGCACCTCTCCGCTTCCCCCTCTCGCTCCTTGACCGCGCGGTGAGCATTCCCGCGTCCCTCTCTTTCTCCTGCGCCCCTCCTATTCCTTCCTCGTCCCGCGCGTGACCTTCTCGCCGAGCCGCCGCCGCCGCGCATGGCCTCCCTCGCCGCCGGCTACGATTCCGGCTGCGCCCCGCCGAGTTGAACCACGTCTCACCCTCGTCACGCACGCGCGCATCTTTTCGCACCCGCGCACGCTGTCGCGAACCTCCCTCTCACCTTTTCCCCTTTTTCTCGCCGGCGCTTCGCCATCTCCGGCGAGCCCGCGCCGCCTGTCTAGCCACCCTCGTCGACGAGGTCATCCACGCCCCGCTCCGCCGTCGCATGCTCATTCCCCGCGACGAGCTCCCGTCGCCCGCGGGCCCTCCTAGCCATCGCCGGCAAGCACTCCGGCGCCCCGCCACCGCGCACCACCGTTCCCCGCCGCCCTTGACCCAGCGTCGCCACCATCCGACGTGGCGGGCCACGTCATCACGTGGGCCCCGCCCGTCAGCCTCACTCTCTCTCGCCCTTTCTCCTTGCGCCCGGTCCACATGGACCGTAGACCCCCAGCTTCCCCAGTCCATGACGCACCCAGTCCACCACCTTTTTCCATTCAAAAATAAATCTATAAATCTCAGAAAATCCCGGGGCCAACCCCTGACCTTTCCAGTAATTCTGTCTTAGTCCTATCTTTTTGCAGAAAAGTCCCTATACTTTTCTGTAAGTACAATTTGGCCCCTATCTTTTTTACACCGAGACCCCTGAACTTTTCCAAAATTACAAGGTCCCTATCGACTTTCTATTTTTACCAATAAGCCCTCATAATATTTCTATTCTTGCAAATAAGCCCTTCAACCTTCAAACCTTCATATCTTTTTCGTTTTAACGCCGTTTCGAGCGATTCTTGCACTCACGCGTTCGTATAAACGCGTAGTACCTTTTGGTGCTAGTTTTGAAGCTCTGGAATATTTCCTTGAGCTATCAACCCTCTAAATTCCTATCCTTTTTCAATAAAACCCCGTCACGATAAATCTTATAATCGTGACTCCGCACGTCGTGCACGTTTATTCAAACCCCTGTGCTGCACCTAAGTAATTTCAGCACCTTGTGCCGCCTCGACATAGTGCATTTTGGCACTATCCTTGGAATCCCGCACACTGACCCACATGTCAATCCCTTACACGTGCTGCAAATGCTAAGTCCACACAAAACGTGCACACACATTTCTATTCCGAGCAATTTCCAATATCAGAAAGATCTCAGAAAATTCCTAAAAATACTTTACACCCTTCTAAACATTTTTCAACCCTTGATCACTCCAGATTAATTAGGATTATGGCAATGCTTTATTAAGTTGGCTTAATCCTGATTAATTTCCTTTCCCAAAAATTGAATAGTCGATATCTCCTCCGTTTCAACTCTGATTTTGGCGAATCTTTCGCCAAAATTCACCTAAAATCATCCTCTATTCATTGCCACCAGATCCAATCTAACCTTGGTCTCTATTTGGTTTTATTTGATTTATTGCTTGATTGCTTGAGCGGTAGATTTATTTTCTTTTATCGCTAGATAATCAAGTCTTTGAAGAAGAGCCCGAGGATTTGGAATACAAGGACTTAGAAGAAGAAGACTTTTGTTAAGGCAAGTCTAACTCCTTTTGATCATGTTGATCCTTTGTTTGCAAAGTATCCTATTTAGAGCTGTTTACAAATAAATGTGCATGGTATTTAAATGGATTTAAATGCTAGAAGGTCCTATGCAATAATTGTTTGCCATGCCTTGACTTGAATATATCCTGATCCCTTGTTAACCCTAGGAACCAACATCATTAAACTCCTTAATGATATGTTGGATTGCTTTGCCGCTTAGGACTTTCACCATATGTGTTTAATTAATCCTGCTCACATGATTTTCGTGTAAAATGCGTGAGTCTTGGTGGTGTGTGTAAATGTGAAATGGTGGGATTAATGATAAGTGCAACCCATAGTGGGGGGGATGTTTTGGCGCGAGCAGGCGAGATAGTCCTCAGTGGGGAGGATATCTCTGGGACGCTATGCCTCGGGGAGGATAGCTTTTGGAGTGCCTGCTTCGGTCGTATAAGGACCGGTTCTTGTGCCGCCTTTGCCTAGCACTATACGCACAGCCACAAGCCCAGTATGGGATGGGGATTGGAACCACACCCTACGATTGATCTCGGTACCCACCCGGTTTGCGGAGTATACGGGGACCAGGAGAAGACTCGGGCCAGTGCGGTTTCAAGGTCTGGTCGGAGACTCTTTTTGGAGCCATGCTTTCATGGACCCCTGGTTTGGCCCGTGGGTGGATGCCGTGGAGATACTGGCAGGTACGGGACCTTTAGTAGCAAAGTTCAAGCCGGGAAACCGGTGGAGGACTGATCTACCTTGTGGGGAAATTTGTGCACCCGAGGTTATGAATCTTTCCGGAAAGCCGTGTTCCACGGTATTGGACAACGCGAAAGCAAAGACCACACTCGATTAGACTTTTCGGTGTGAGTTATCCTTGGCGTGTTTTCGGAATACATCGGTTTGGAGCCGTGTGCTGGTTGTCGGCCAGTGATAAAACTTGAGGCACTGGCGGGATGGACAGTAACTCCCCCAGGGCCGCCCAACCCCACTAATCTCCACAGATACTTGATTAGATTGCGAACTGCTTTGTTTTTAAAACAACCTTGCATAAACTTGGTTTTCTTGCCTCGTTGATATAAACCACAAGCCTATCCTTTGATGAACTCCCTTGCATAATTTACCCCCTCGTGTTAGGCTTGCTGAGTACCTTAAGTACTCACTCTTGCTTCAATCATTCAGAAGGTGAGTCAGAGTTTGAAGCAGTTGAAGATGAAGATTAGGGTTCAGCCTGCACGCAAGTCTGCCTGTTGGAGTGGTGCCGTTCCGTCTTCCGCTGGAGTAGTAGTCTATGCTGCTGCTGCAGCAGCTAGTCGATGTGTTGCCTGTTCCTGTGGTCAGGCCGCTGGTCTTTGTTGTAAGACCTTTTGTATAATAAAAGGGCTTGTATGAGACTTGGTAATATTATAAAAGGGTATGAGACGGTGATGTCATCATGTGTAAGCGTCGTATTAGCGTCTGATCCAGGGACTGATATGGTAAGCGCTAGTGCTCCAGAAATGAGGTACGACAAAGCTGGAGGAAGTGAAGGACGCGGATAGCGTCGCGAAGATGCTTCGTAGCCTGCCGCCCCGATTCAAGCAGATCGTGATCGCCATCAACACACTGCTGGACGTGTCGATGATGACGGTCGCCGAACTGATGGGCCGGCTAAAGGAGGCGGAGGAGTCGTACGAGGAAGCGTCGGCGTCGTTGCAGCTTGAGGGAAAGCTGTACCTCACGGAGGAGGAATGGGACGCACGGCGGAAGAAGCGTGAGGCGGAGTTCGGCGGCGGCGCGAGCAGTGGCTCGGCACGTCGCGGCGGCAGGCGCGGGCCACTGGCGATGAATGTCGGCGCTGTGGGAAGCTTGGCCATTGGCCCGCGAGTGTCGATCGAGGCCCAATAGGAGCAGGCCCATGTCGTGCATGAAGAGGAGGAGGCCACGCTGCAGTTCGTGAAGTCATCCCCCACAAGATCCACGGCGCCGCCAGCGAAATCGGCGAGCGCAACGCCAGCAAGCGTACCGCCGACTCTGCCCCCGCATGTCGACTTGTTGCCGCAGGAGGCGGGACATGCGCATGGCGGTGGCGGACCTGCGGCGGCAAAGGCGCCCCCAGGCGCACAGATCGAGCTGCGCGAGGAGAAGGTGTTCGCCCACCTTGGAGAAGAGGAGGAGCGTGATGCTAAGACATGGGTCTTGGACACCGGGGCGACAAACCACATGTCCGGGTCGCGGGTGGCGTTTGCGGACCTGGACATGGAGGTGTGCGGCACGGTGCGGTTTGGCGACGACTTGGTGGCGCGGATCGAAGGCCACGGCACGGTGATGTTCGTGTGCAAGAACGGTGAGCTTTGATCGTTTTCCGGGGTTAGCTCTTCAGAACAAGTTTTTTCAGGCTGCTAGAATTCTTAGAAGTTGGTTGGCACAAGTGAAAATTTTCACTCTGCTGCAGTTCAAAGCATCATTGTACAATTACCTTAGTAATCTGCAGACAATGTACTAGTCCACAAAGATCCAGCTGCAAGTGTGAACAAGGGAAACAGATTACTTCGACCAGCTGAAAATTCGTCAAGGAAAAACGCAAACAAGCCCCTCTAAAAAGAAGGTTAGAGAAACAAGGGAGCAATACAACAGTCTAAGATAGTTAGAGAGTTACATTAGTAGTAGTATGCTTCATATATGTAAATTTAAATATTGAGCCAACTTATGCTTTAGTGTGGAAGAATTTCATTTTGCCATTGGAACAAACAGATGAGTGCTAGAAAATTTTTTGTTGTAGCGTGGAACAAATCAGTAATCCTGCACTTAGTTCATTAGTGTAGTAATGATAAAGGTATATATCTATCTCGAGGAACATATAATTTCAATTAATTGAAAAAATATTTTTGCTGTATGGAACAGTATTAGTGTATGTCTAGAATAATTAAAGAAATCCGTAAAAATATTGACCAAGTAATGTTGGAATAATTGCTAGAACAAGTTAATTTGGCTAGTGGACCAAATGGTTATCACAACTGGAACATATATGTTGAAGTAAGATAACAAATACCAGTGAAAATAATTGAATTTGCTTCTGAAACAAATAGGTTGAACCATTGGAACAGATATAATAATTAACTAGTTGAACAGATTTGTGTCATTAATGGGACAAGTAGGTTTAGTACTGGCACACACTTAAATACCAAGTCGAACAAATAGTCCATTCAACTGGGACATATTAGTTTCACAACAAGATATTGAATTATTAAAAAACTAATTCCAATTGTTTAATTAGCAGTAGTTTATTTCCACACAAAAAGCATAAATGACTAACTCTGTTAATGAATCTTTCACGAAAGATATGACTTGGATGATTATGCAATAACAAACTCTACTAATGAATCCCCCAATCTAGTATAATCTTATCAACAATTTGAAGGTAGGATTGTACAAATTATGCATCATTCTCAACAAATTTCAATGTAATGCGAATCAAAACAAATACCCTAGCAGCTACATGGAAATTGGAGTACCCACCATAGCTGCACACAACAGAATATACACGGAGAACGAACATAAAAAAAAACTAGCAAAAATACCCGTGCGTTGCCATGGGCTGCCAAAAAAAATGTTGCGATAAATTTAAATTTAATAAATGTACAAATAAATTTATTACTATTAAATTTTTTGTTCTTAGTATGGATATAAAGACATATATTGAACTTATTTTAGGACATTAATTAATAATGCAACTCAAATACAAAAACTGGACATTCCAAGAACTCTGCCGCCGACTTGAGAGTTCATATAAATAAAGAAACCAACAACACCATTATCCCGTGATAAGAGGATGCAAGCATGACCAAATGCAGCTACCTGGTTCCACCTTCCGAATTCTCGATTACCTCAGCTTAATTAGCAACACTCGTCATAATGCTGAACAATCTCATCATAGACGGGAACTACTGGACTGCAATGCTGATATAATAATGTTGACACCAAGATTCTACATCAAACTGAAGATCCTGCATGTGCGCAAACAGTCAAGGAGATGGAGTGAAGGCAGAACTCACTACCCAATGCTTAATGATCAAATTACATTAAAAATTCAATACAAAGAACTTTTCTCATATTCCCTCACGGCTGCTTGTATTTCCTTCTTTTACACTACCCGGCTCCATATATACTCAGAACAAACCTGCCATTTAAGAATTGGGTGCAAAGGAAATCAATATGTGCAGTAAACTTGAACCTCATTTAAAAACAAGACGTCCTAGTCTGTATTTTAAACTTGGGCTTCCTTAAAGAAAAGATGTTCGAAAAATTGCAATTTGGAGATATTATATATTTCAAGCATATGGGAATAGTCTCTGCATTATTCAGTAAAGAACAACTTATTATGCATCACAAATCCAATTTAATATGTTAATCTGCATTAAGTCTAATTTAATATGCTAATCTTGATTAAATGAACTAACATCGATGTGTTTTTTTTCTAAAACACTTAAGAGCCCATGGGTTCATGACATCCAAATTAATTCATTTTGTTTTCATTACTACAGTTGGTTTAAACAAGATAGATGACACATAATAAAATAAGCCAATGACTTTTTGTTAGTTCTAAAATCTAATCAGTTTTTATGATTTCATAAAGTGGTAAAACATGTGTTTTAGGGAAAACACCCACCACTGTTTAAATCAAGCTAATTATAACCTACAAATCAATGTCAGTTTTAGACAAATAATGAAGAGAGTATATTCTAAGCCCCTCACTAACTAAAGAGTTGTTGAAAAGAACTATAATTGTATTATTCTATATTGACAAAGTTTAGATTTATAAAGGACAGACAAAGCATCAACATCAAGGAGAGTAGTCAGTTTGAATAAACCTGGTAAGGCTCTAACTTCATTTTCACAAAAAAAAAAGAAGATAAAATAAACCTTCAGTTGGTCCTCATGAAGTCATGGCCATGTGTTTATGCATTGCCAATTTGAAGTCTTTACAACATTTTTGAGATGTTTTTGTTAAACAGGGAACCATGACAAATACAAACAAAAATTAAAAAAAATTCAAGCAGCTCTGTCCGTTATATGACTAACTCAAACATGTCCTGGTAATTATAATATTCTGAGTAAGTATGTTTTGTTTAGTAGGTAACCTGGTTTAGCAGGACCATCCTTATTACCTTTCAAATCGAATATCAATAGGTGAAAATTATTTGTTGAATAACAGAATACATTCACTGATGCCCTTCTAGATCTAGCTACACTGTTCAGCAATGATTTCATTCACATTCGGCCTGAAGAAAATTCAAACGATTTTTTTTTTTTTTGGGAACAACTATCAGTTTCAAGAATAGTGTATCTATGCAGCGGGTGTGTTGCAGATTAGCATACCAAACCTAGTAGAAGCAGCTCTATCGTCGGAATTGTTTGCTCCCTTGTAGTGCAATAGGGGATTCAACCACCTAGCTTAAACAAAACACCGGATCAGATCAGATAAGGGGGCAGTAGCCAGATTCAGCAACTACAATTAATTATTTTTGAAGAAAAGATTTTACAACTGCTTTATGCTCAGAGTGTTTGGATGCATTGCAGGGTTGTAAGGTCCCATACCTGATAGAAAGATAGAAATAAGTACCAACATAACAATTAGGCATTATATGAGCGCAACCTTGAAGTGATACATACTTTGATAATCTTGTCAAGTGAGCCAGAGAAAAGGCTTGTTGCTGAGATAGAGTGATATCACAGGACGTTCATTTCCACTGAGAATCACCACAGGTTCAACGCTCATCTCCTTGGAAGAAAAATTCCGGGCCGTGATGCGACCATCCCGTACCGGCAAAGAGCATGTCACGGTGATGGTCATGGAACAAATCAACTCAGAAGGTCCCTGAAGACTTAGTTTCGTCCCAGTCTGTGTGTTCCATACCTTGTACCAAACAAAATCAACAGTTCAGCCAATATAACAGCACTACATGGATACACTGAAATCATGCAGCCAACCTCTCCCATCTCGATGACATCAACACACTATTGCAGAAACATTAAGAAGAAAAATGCAAAGTGATACCATATTAGAATCGTTTTTCTTTTTGTCACTCCTGTCCTCCACTCTAGCAGTGTCCCAGTCCCCTTCTAATCTTAAAAAACCTGTGTGAAAGGGGTTTTGGCCTAGTGGTTAAGGCATCCGAGTAGCACCTCTCAGGTCCTGGGTTCGACTCCCCGTGGGAGCGAATTTTCAAGGATTTAACGGCATTTGTGCTTTCAGTGGTAGGCGACGCTCCCGTCGACAGCGAGGCGCCGGTGGTGACTTCGTATCTCTGGATTTGCCAGCTCAGTCTTCGAAGATGCTCATATGGGTAGGGTTTGCGTACGTGTGTTCATAGGGGTGAGTGTGCGTGCGTTGTGAGTGTCTGAGTTGTACTGTGTAATCTCAAAAAAATCCTAAAAAACCTGTCATATAGGGAGGTTGGGAGAAAAAATAAGCTCCAGCAGTCTCCTAAAACCTCCCTATTCCCCCCCCCCCCCCCCCCCCCCCCCCCCCCCCGCCCTCCCAAAAACCAACCATCTCCTCCCAATAAAAAGGGAGGTTTCCTCCCCCTCCCAATACCAGTTACTGGCGGACCCTACGGCTTCTGCTCGAGCGCGCGCACTTCCCTTCCCTTTCCCGCTCGCCTCCCTCCCTTCCCGCTCGAGCGCCACCCCGTTGCCACCTCGCCGGAGAGCCCCGCCCTGTTGCCCTCGCCGACGCGCCTGCCGTAGATGACCGCGTCGAGGTCCGCCGTCGACGCCGCACCGTCCCTTCGCCCCCATTCACCAACCCGACGCCCAAATCAGGGAGTCCAATGGCGGGCGCCATGGATGGGAGCTCGGAGGACACCCGTCGGCGGACCGAATCTCGCCGTTGAGCCCCTCCTCCGCACCCCTCCGTTCGCGGCCCGCCGCAGACAACGTTGCCGAGCCCCGCCTCCGCACCTCGGCTCCGAGCCTCGGCTACACGGCCCACCTCACGTTCCTCCTCCACACCCTCCCGTCCTGCCCTGTCTCCACGGCACGCCGGCGTCGCGCCCCTCCTCGTCGCTTCGGCTTTGCCTCGCGTCCGCACCCCGCCGTCCCGCTCCGTGCTATGTGCGACCGAGGCGCCATGGCCATGGCGAGGAGAGAGGATAAGGTGGGCCCTGGGCGTAAGTGAGACAAAGAGAGAAAGAAGAAAAAGAGACCCCACATGTCATGTTATTGGGAAGGAGTTATCGGGGGACTGCTGGAGCTGCACCTCCCAATATCCTGAAAATGCTATTGGGAGGCTCCCAATAGAGGATATTGGGAGGCAAATTATTGGGAGACTGCTGGAGTTGCTCTAACAGACATAACAAAAAAAGAAAAAGTCTAAATTACTCCCCTCAAGTATAGTCAAAGTCTACATAACCCCCTAAACTATTTTTTGGTTCATTTCACCCCCTAAACTATATCACTTGGTTTAATTTACCCCCTAATGCAATTTGTCTTTTTTATTTCTCCATGCACAAGTGTGGCATTAAGTTCAAATTTTGTGAGATGATAGTAGACATTGTAACTCATGTTATAGAAACATAAAATACTTTTTTACATTATTTTGATGGGCTGAGATATTTAATAATCAAGTAATCCTTGGGATACAAAATTATATTGAAAATGACGATGAAAAATTCATGATATATTTTTCTGACATACATTTTGATATTCACTACATCCATGCAAAATTTTAAATTAAAATTCAATTTGTGCATGGAGAAATAAAAAGACAAATTTTATTAAGGGGTGAATTGAACCAAGTGACATAGCTTAGGAGGTAAAATGAACCAAAAGATAGTTTAAGGGGTTATGTGGACTTTGATTATACTTGAGGGAAGTAATATGGACTTTTAAAAAAAAACATCAGATATGAGGAACCCAGCTGCACAATTGAAACCGCTTCCGAAGCAGGAAGGATCGAAGAAATTGAGCGCACCTTTAACTGACCAAACTAACAAAGCGAAGATGAAACATTAGAACTGAGGAATCCTAGCTGCGAAATCGAAATCACAAGTGAAATCTCCTCGTCACCTGTGGGGAGGAAAACCAGGAGATCGAAGAGGAAAGGAAAAATACCGCGAGCTGTTGATTTGGATAAATTGCAGCCGTCAAATAAAATAACCGGAAGCGATACGATGACATGACAGATGTGGGTGAAATGCGCATTGGTGATAGCGTAGGCTTGAATAACACCGGATTTGTGTGCCTATTGTGGACGACACTGAGTAGACCCAAGAGCAGCATGTGGTGGAGTTTTTTTTATTATTTAAACTCTTTTCAACTAATATTTTAAAAATAGACTGTCGGAAATTTTATTTCCAAGATCTAGACCATTTGGTCATGCCAAACGGATTGGAGTGACTGAGACTACAGTCACGCCAATCCGATCAGCGTGACCAACTTCCACATCAGCATGGATCGCCACGTAGGATCTGTTGAAAACGGGTTGACCAGCGAGTCACGCCAAGGTGACTGAACACTGAGTCACGCCGAATGGTTTGGCGTCACCAAAGCTTTCCTCTGCTTTCTAACTCAGCGCTCCGGTGCTTCTGTCTCCGCATTTGACGTGGCCACTGGTGCTTCAGTCCAAGGCGCGACTCTGCTGAAGATTTGCATGGCACGCGCGTCGAGAAAAAAAGAAGCCGGGCGACCGAGAGAGAGATGCAAGTACTGCCGCTGCGTTTTTTTTTTTTTGGAACTGTGTACTGCCGCTGCGTTGCCATCGTCTTTAGGAACATGCGAACTGCTATTGAAGCAATGAAATCCGGCCTTCAAACGGAATAGTTCAAAATAAGATAATTAGAAAAAGAAAATAAGAACAAATGCATCATTCCAGCTTGTATTTATAAGCCAATGCAAGTAGGATTATAAATTACAGTAGTATCTGTCAAGTTTCGGTTATCCCAACGCATATACAAGTATAGACAAAAATTTAATTAAGATAGGTAGAATAGATTTCTCTACGAAAGGGCATGTAGCCTAGTGGTTACAAGAGTTTTAGGAGCACCTAAGATCCTGGGTTCGATCCCTAGTGAGAGCGATTTTATAGGATTTAACAATATTATACTTTCAGCAGTAGGCAACGTGGCCGTCAACAGCGAGGCGTCTGCCTATGTGCATTCATGGGAGCGAGTGTGTGTGCATCTTCATAAAAATTGACATAAATTTCTTCATAAAAATCGACATCTTCTTTGCTGTAATAAAAATCAAAGTTTACATCAACAAGCACACTCCTCTCCTAGAGGCAGGGACCTCGCATACTTCGTCTTCCACAACGTTGATTGCGTCGATGAAACATCTCAAGCCTAAAATACGGTTTCAAACCCGCTCACACGCCATACGGATTCCAACTCGCAAGATAATTTTTACGCTTTTGTGACATCTCATGGTTAAAATATATAGGGTCGGCGTGACCAATTCCTGACTTTTGAACCAATCCTGTTAAACTTCAATTAGTCTAGTGTGACTAGTGAAATCAGTCTGCGCAGACCGGGTTGGTTCGAACGAACTCGTCGGACTCCTCGGGCAGGATGGCCCCTCACATCAGTACACGGTTCGATGTAGGCTGCGATCGTTTGAGATTTTTATAGCTGCAGCTGCAGCTTTTTACTGTAGAAGCCAACAGTTGTAGCATAGCAACCAATGCAGCCGCAGCCGCAGCCGGCGAGAAAAAAATCTAAACCAATCGCACTCGTAACTCCTTAGGAAATCATTTGCATGCATGCATTTGTCTTATGCATCCCACTCCTCGGACAGGATAGCCCCTCACATGCATGCATTACCTCATGCCGATGGCCATACCATTTGTTTTATGCGCCAGCTAAGTAAAAACACTGGTGGTCACATCAAATGTGAGAGACAAAAGCACCGGAGCGTCTGAACAGGCAAAGCAGAGGAAAGCTTTGGTCACGCCAAACCATTTGGCGTGACTCAGTGTTCAGTCACGCCAAGGGGTTTGGCGTGACTCGGCTGGTCAACCCGTTTTCAACAAATCCTACGTGGCGATCCATGCTGATGTGGAAGTTGGTCACACCGATCGGATTGGCGTGACTGTAGTCTCGGTCACTCCAATCCGTTTGGCGTGACCAAATGGTCTAGATCTTGAAAATAAAATTTCCGGCAGTCTATTTTTAAAATATTAGTTGAAAGAGTTTAAATAATAAAAAAAACTCCATGTGGTGCAGATCCGGCCTCCTCGTCCCCTTCAAGGCATACTATATGGGAGAGATCCACACCCGTGGAGTTGTGGAGTTGGATCCATGCTCATGGAGGAAGATGACGGTTGCTGGTGGAGGTCGGTGGTGCTATTTCCAGTGGCACAAGGATAGTGCTGGACGGGATCCCCACCACTAAAGTTGCTTGTTCCCTTCAGTGCGGGTTTGGCATCATTGTAGTAGTACTTCTTGACAACAATTCTGTTGCTTTTCATACGTACGACGACGCTGTCATCTTAGATCAAGAATTAGTTATTCAAGTCACAATTGTTGGCGGTAATAGTTGTTCAAGTACTGTGTACCTTTTGTAGAACAAAAGATTAACACTTTACGTTACTTTCATTAGATCTTATGATTGTGGCCATATTTTTTAGATAATAGAAAGATTGCATAAATCCTGGCCTTGCCTTCGAAGAAAGTTACAGCAAAAAAAAAATCACCGACATGTATCGACCCAAATCAAAAGTGCACATTTTTTAGATAACAATGGGTATCATCCCAGCTTTGGCCTCACAAAGAGGTTACAGCCGTCTTAATCAGAAATGCATATACGCACAAGATACATAAACACGACTTAAGAAAAGAAACAACATCGCCCTATAGCCTTTATTGGCCTCCATAAGCAACCCTTGAGTATGGTCTTCTTCGCAAGTGTCATTCATTAAATGGGATAATCTGCCCTTAAGCAAGTGCCAATCCGAAGACAAGTAACATCTATCATTTACGGCCAGTACCACCCTACCATAGCCGCCAGAGAGGTTGGATTCCAAAACAACACACCCATGGAGGTTACGACACTGAGTATTGCGTGCATATCAAATACTTGTTTAATATGCAGAACCAAACCAGAATATGCCTTACCCGTGCAATCAGTGCAATTGACCCTTTTGCAGATCAGGGCTTCCAGTTCCAACAGACATCATCTCCTCTGGAAATTGAACTCTTCATAATGGCGAAGCCGAACAATGTGGCAAAGAGCACACTGAATGCGACGACAATGGCAGCGACCCACCCCAGCCAGCTATGCCTGAAGTCAAAGTAGTTCTCCACAAAAACTTTTACTGGTGTGCCATCATTCATTGGTGTCATGATGTCTCCATACTGCGACACAACCAGCCCATAGAGTGTCCAAGCGACTGCGCATATCCACATATACCATCTCCACCAGATCGGTACTTTCTGGAAAATAGTGTCAGGATGGAATGGGAGTTAAGCTACGGAAACGAAAGGTCTGAGTGTTCGAAAGTGTAGCGTTTCCGCTTTTCACAGGATCGAGTCGGTCCGCGCTGATGAATAGACGCAACAGTACAACACATAAATAGGCACAATTTAAGTCTTAAAGTTATTACATTAGTCCAATTAAAATATTGAGTAGCACAGCGAAAGTCTAAGAACATGAAACAACTACCACTCTCGACGATACAAAGGCCACACATCGAAGTCCTGCGATGTGGACCTGCTGAAGAACTCCACCAAGCAACAGCGGAAGCAAAAACGATATCTGCACAAAAACATAAAGAGCCAACCCCTGAGTACTAATTACTCAGCAAGACTTACCCGTCAACGTGGCTAACTACAGCCGACTCCTAGAATGCAAAGGCTACAAAAGGGCAGGCTGCCTCACTTGCATCTATCCGCGCTAATTACTTGATCCTAATTTCAAATTTTAACTCAAATTAAGTAATTAGCAGAAATAAGGTGCACTTATCTCTAAAACAGGTATAAAGTAACAATACATCAGGTAATACAGTGTACAACCAGATATGTAAATATAACAGGAATAATCTAGCATCATCATCATCATCCATAAATCACACTAGGGTGTGACTCAGTGAACAAGAGGGTGCTCATTTTCGAGAGCGGCGGCATCGATGTACATCCTGCAGGAGAAACCTGACCACACGACGCACACGCCAAAAGTCGTATGCGGCAACCGTTTACGCTGTTCCGCCCTAGTGCTGGCTGGGTCTCACACCTCCCGAGAAAGGCCCTCCCGCACGATCCCCGTCCCAGACGTGCGCCCCGATTGGAAGGCATCCCTTCTCTCCCAAGTACCATGATAGAAAGTGCAAGTATCCGCTAGACCCCCAGGGCGTCACAGGCTACTAGGTTTACTGGGCCCATAAAACACCAGCATGTGAATCAGTACGTTCAAACTTGCTCAACAGGGTCAACAACGGACGGTCCTTAATCGACACAGACGGGGCTACCACCGTGAAGGCCCAGCCTTCTCCAACCATTCTATCAAACATCCCCATCCGGTCTGCAACAACCTAAATTCTGCTAGTACAATCCAGAGTAATTCCTATCATGCGAGTGGGACTTACCACTCGTCTTCTACCGTCCGCTAGCCACTACGCATGGCAAGTTCTAACGTTACTCTAGAACCAACTACTATAAAATAGGACACAAGGTAGGATCTGGAAGGGTAGTCCTAATGCAGTTCTAAGGTTTCACATCAACTCCTAATAAACCTAATGCACAATCAATTACTAGCCCCAATCAAGTTAGAAAGTAAAAATCTAACAGGTAGGCATGCACCGGGGCTTGCCTGGCTCAGGAGCTACACTAGCTGGGTCGGCTACGGGGTCAGTCTGCTGCTCCTTCGGGTTCTCCTCCGGCAGCTGGACGTCGAGAGGCTCCGGAGTCTCCTCGATCACTATACGCCATGACAAAGAAATAACGCATGTTAGATGCAATAATATGATGCAACATGATTTAAATACTTAACCAGACAGTCATTTACACTGTAAGTGCAAAACATAATTATTATCTTCGTCTAAAGTATTTCCTTCATTGACTCTTGTTTAAGTTAATTATATTAAATTAACTTAAGTTGGTTAATTAGATTAATTAATTTTCAAAATTAGTTTATGTCCAGTGGCATTTTTCTAAGGATCAACACCACTGAAAGTAATTTACAGTGAAGTTTGAAGATTTATTCTTTAAGTATTAATTATAACGATTTAATTAGGACAGCCGCTTAAATAAATCATTAGAAATTAATTAGACATAAGTAGAAAAATGCACTGTAAATGTGTTATCAGTTTAGTTATCAGCATGCAAGAGTTCATGATTTAAAGATTAACAGGGAATTAATTAAGATTATACAATATTTAACACTTAAGGAATTTTACAGAAAACAGAAAAAGTATTTTGTGAAGTTTGACAATTCTGTTGGATAGATCTGGTCACTAGGAGTCCAACAAAATTGGTTTCGCATTTTTCTGATTTTTATTCGATTTTCTATGAATTTTACAAGCTTCTGATTTTTTTTGGGAATTAAGATATTCGGAAAACAAAAGATCGGGCCGAACGGATCTGGACCGCGGATCTGGGCCGGGCTGAGTCCAGGCCCACGGCGCGTGCACGCACGACGCCAGCAATGGCGCGGCGGCGGCATGGCGGCCGTTCCGGACGCGGAGGAGGGAAAGGAGGGAAAAGAGGGGGCGCGGCAGCTTCACCTCGGCTTGGCCGTGCTCGGCGGCGAACTTGGCGGCGGCGGGGAGGTTGAATAGGGCTCGGCGTCGAGTGGCGGCTCGGCGGTGGTCGCGCGGCGGCGTTCCGGCGAACTGAGGTGGCGCGGGGGCGAGTTCGCGCGCGTACGAGCCTCACTGGATCCCCACGGTCCTCGGCGGCGAGGATCTTGACGACGGGGAGGCTCGTAGGACGGGGTTCACCGTGGAGGCGGACGGCGGCCGACGGCGGCGGGGAAAAGCGAAACTCCGGCGACCTGGGTTGAGGAGGCAGGAAAAGGAGGGGTAAGGGAGGTGCGCAAGTTCGTGAACTACTGCCCAAAGCGACGAATCGGCTAGAAACTCACCGGACGAGTCGAATCGCACGGCGAGGCCGACGAGCTTGCACGGCCGGATTTGTGGAAGACGACGCGGTTCGCGCTCTTCAGCCTGGGGAAGAAGCAATGGCGGACATCGGGAGCTTGAGAGCGACGGGGCGAAGCTCTAGGCCAAGCAGCTCGGCCGGAGTAGCTCCACAGTGGCAGCACGGCGAGCTCGCGGGCCGGCAATGGCGGAGTGTAGGGGGCTAGGGTTAGGGTTTCGTGCCGGGGAGCGAGGAAATGGGCGAGGAAGAGCAAGAGGGGTGCGGGACGCCGTTTTGGAGTCGCGGCGCGGGCGAGGAGCGGGGCCGGGGCGGCACGGCGAGGCCGTACATCGGCGGCGACGTGGCGGCTGACTTCCGCGCGCGCGCAGTGAAACAACGGTCGCTGACGAGCGGGTCCCACAGGGTTTTTTTCGAATTTTTGGAATTTCTCAGGTCAATGATTTTTCCCAAACTTGTGCACATCATTTGAAGTAGCAAATGAGATCCAAAATTCGCAAATTTGGTACCGTTCGAAAGCTCTTGGAAAGATCTATCATCTGGCCAACATGCACAACTCAACTCCAAAGGAAATTCAAATGGCAGATGGTCAAAGTTGACACTTTGGAGGTTTTAGGGATTTATTCGAGCATCTAAACGAATTTCAAAATTCATGGAAAAATCTCCCAAAATTTTCATTTCAGATGCTCTTGCTGCAGAAATTATTAGTTGGACAAGTTGATATTGAAATTTTTAATTTGCTTCACAAGCATTGGTTTGACATTATTTGAATTTTGAATCACGAATTTGACTTGATTTGCTTTTTGGTTCTGTTTACTTATGCAAAGTTGGAGCTATTTGATCTTCAGTGACACGGGGTGTCACAGAAAGACGACACTTACTGGTAGGGGGATGACGAAACCGGAGAAAAGGTTCCAGATTGCATAGAATACAGCTGCTACAATCATTGCGATATTGTAGTTTGGTGTCATACCGACGGCCATCATGCCATAAAATGTGAAGTAGAGCAGCGAGAAATACATGAAGAAGATGTACCAGAAGAACTTGGCAGCTGTCCACTCAAAACCGATCATAGCATACACTATAACCCCGTATGCAATAGTTTGAGCTAGTGCATATGGGAGTTCAATTGCAACCTGCACGCATATAAATTGATCAGTGCCTGGCAATAAAAGTCAATAATACTCGACCAGATATCCATCAGGACCATTCACCTGGCCAATTGCATATGGAAATGCTGAGTACATGCCAGCTGCTCTTTCTCGATAAAAGACTGTCCGCTCTACAGACACCACTGGCAGAACCGTGTTACAATTCGAGATACCAATGAAGATAACTGCAGAGTACATTGAACCCATTGCGTTAAACAAGTCTTGTGGCTTCTCCCTGTATAAAAGTAAAAAAAAAAACATTGGGATGGTGTGATATTGTTTGCTAGATATAGTAGTACAATATGGCAGCATACATTTTGCCACCGAGGTTCCAGAAAATGCTGCCAAAAAGAAGAGCAATGAAAACAGTGATAAAAAACCGAACGACATTGTAAGGCGGGTTCCTCCAATATGATAGGTTCTGCTTCCACAGACAAGCCACAAATTGTGTGACTGAAGACTGCGAGTACTTGGAAGGAAAATACAGGTCAGACGAATCCAATGCTGGTTGGCTCAATTGTTTTATCAAGGCCTTGTTCTTCCTGAAATAGATGGTAAAAATATGACATTATACTGCAAAATAATTTCAAGTATGAGACTATTAATGTAAGCATAATTTGAGCAATTCATTGATATGAAACTCTTATCAGCATAAATTAACTAAAATTACTTATGTTCTTTATATTTGTTAATTTGTTATTTAGTGCTCTTTCTATTGTCGTTTATTTCGTAGTGTGAGGTGATTCAAAATATAAAGTGACTAATGAATTGCAAGTTACATACCGGTACAGTTCTGACTTCTCGTATATGTCACTGAAATCAACGCCTAACATATGCTCTTGAGACACAGTCGTCACTTCTAGCATCCATGTTGCTGGATTATATCCATCTTTAATTTTTCCTATTCCTTGAATTCCCTGTATATGTACAAGTCATATATGAGCTGATGTGACGTTTTAAAGCATAAAGCTACACTATATAAATATCATATAAGCTAACCTCAAAATATTTTATCAGCTCCGAGGAATGATGACCTATGGGACCAACGTAGATCTCTTCTCCACCCCGCTTCAATAGGAAAAGCTACATGTGCGACAAACGTTTCAGGGCGTACGACGGAATTCAATCTGAATTTCACTCCACAAGAGATACACTTATCTTGAGGGTACAGGACAGTTTTTGGATGAAATTACTGTTACTTTTACTCGAAAAAAAAATACAATTACATCTTACTTGATTATCACTTGGCACTGCTTAATTTATAGGAGAGGGTATTGCCTTAGAATCAATTTACTATATATAATCCTCCCCCAACCTCAAGCACTATATCAATTACGCGGACATCCGTCGATAGTGTTGATGCAACCAATTTGAGGTACTACAGATGATGGCAGCACCTCAACCACGATCCAACAGTGGGGGCATGGTGATCAAGGGCCCGGATAGTTGATTTGTAGTCTCATATGATCTTATAGCCCACTGCTACAGTTTATTTCCAGCAGCAAATTAGCCCACATCTGTAAAAAGGTTTTGTAATTAGATTTATTTAAAACGCCTAAATAGCAAGATTAGTTTTGATGTGACCTCTAGGCCTAAAAACACGAACAGGCACTAAATGTGCTGCTGCATCCATGCTCATGCCTATATCTGAGCCTCTCGGCAGTACCCAGTGCCTGCCAAAGGATTTATGGCTCTATAATGTCTCCATATCTCTAGATGAGGCTCACTAGTACAATTCAACATGCAGAAACTCAACGCGTTTTATAGCAGTGGCGGGCATCCTAAATCTGTCACTACAGTCAACAGTAGTGGCGGGTGTTGCTCAAAGTCAAAACGTTTTATTGTTACCTTGTAGCATTTGTTCTCTATATTTTATAGTTCAATAATTACATTCATTTATGATGTTAGCGTATTCTTTTGCTTACAAGAAGAATTTCCCATATAAAATCTTACGCACCTCATCAAATGCCTCAAATAAGTCAATACTTGGCTGATGTATTGTGCAGACCACAATTCTACCCGTATCGACTGTGTTCCTCACTGTTCTCATCACAATAGCAGCTGGTCGTGCATCGAGCCCTGAGGTTGGTTCATCCATGAAGATGATGGATGGATTGGCAACGAGTTCAACAGCAATGGTTAGTCTCTTCCGCTGCTCAGTTGACAATCCATTCACACCGGGAAGTCCAACCAAAGCATCTCGTAGTGTTTTGAGCTCCATAAGCTCCATCACCTCCTCAATGAACATCTGCATCGATGTAGATAAAAACCTATGAATGGAGAATCAACCGGAGGTAAAAATTGCCATACATTCATCACTTACATTTCTTTTATTTGAATCTATATCCATGGGAAGTCGAAGCCAAGCAGAAAAAATCAAGGACTCGTAAATAGTTACTTGTGGTGAGTGGATATCATTCTGCTCACAGTATCCAGATACACGAGCAAATGTATCTTGTTTCTTCGGATATCCAGAGATGGTTACATTTCCTTCAATGTACCCGCCAATCTTTCTCCCGGCTAACACATCCATTAAGGTTGTCTTGCCTGCACCACTAATGCCCATCAGCGCTGTCAATACCCCTGGCCTAAAAGAGCCACTAACGTCTTTCAGGAGCTGCAAGCGATCATCCGTCACGCCTTGGGTTTTCATTTCCTGAAATTTATTTCTACATGGAAAAACTAGCGATGGAATATAATTTGTTGGGATTGTATGATAAGAAACTTTGTATCTTTTACCTTTGGCATGTCAACAGAGTATCTAATGTTCTCAAAAGTGAGAGAAAGAGGGGGAAATGGGAGAATCATCCCCTTTTGACTAGGGTAAGAATCACATTTTGATATATCAAAATCAGTTTTAGAGCGTATTTTTGCTGACTGATGGGTGCTTCTAGATGCCAACCGATTCCTACAAAGACCATTTCTCCTCACATTGTCCTGCTTCTGCTTCAACTCCTCTTCAGATATGACTTGCTGGGAGTTACCGCTACCTGAAAACAAAACATTAAGAAAGCGATTGCAATTTTAGATAATGAGATCCAAGCGATGATTCAGTAGTCAAAGAGTTCAGTTCTAGAGGTATTACGCCTAAGGTATGTGAGGGCAAGAGTGAAGAGAACATTAAAGAGAATAGTGAATCCAATCAGTGCACCGAACCCAATCCAATACCACTTTGCTTCAGGGAACATTCCACGGGATTTAGGGACTTCAACACCCAAAGTTTCCTTAGTTGTGGTATTCAAAATTTTTTCCCAGCTATGGCCCAACATCTCATTCACTGATATGGCATTTTGCGCGTACATCATTGGGGAGATCCAATAGCCCCATATCCACCATTTCTTCACGTTATCTGTAGGATAAGATACAAAGTAGCATCTTTGGTGAAACAAAAATGACGCAAATAGTTACAAGGTGAGAAGATGTGTTACCTTTAGCCAGAATAAATCCACCTAATACCATGATTACCAGCAAAAATAACGTTGAAAATACATTTGCAGCAATCATGTTCCTTGCCACTCCACCCATAAATCGAAACAATGAGGCTGCCATCTGATTTGTTACAATCATAATGAGATATTGTTTAAAAAACCTGAAGGAAACTGGCACTGTTAGAGCATGTGCTGATGTAAAGCTATCTGATATGCATTTTCTTAATCCACATGACTCATAAAACTAAATTATGTGTCACCTGCCAACATCTGGGTCGAACCCAATGACATAATACGTTAAGAAAACATATCCGCCAGCCTCAATAAATGTGAGGGGTGCCTTGACGATCCACGAGGGTATAGAATAGGCCCATGCTGGATAGAAAAGAAGGTCCCTCTGCTTGAAGAATACCGGTAGCTTGATGACAGTAAGTGCAAGTTCAGAGTATCCATTGACCATCATCACAAGAACTCCAAAGAAGAGAGCTCCCATATAGATGCCACCATCAGCTACTGAATCACGGTGCATATTAGTACGGATGAAGAGAGTCATTGTAATGGCTGACAACACAATCAACTGTTGGGCAAGAATGTTAACGAGTCAATGAGTCAATTATGCTGGTTTCTTCGTATATTTGCTATTTACAATAAGTGCTTAATTTTGACCGTTACTTACCTGAGAAGTCCTGAACATATAAACAAAAGCATTCCGCTTTATGAGAAGGATCTCCCTGTCTATGTTCGCTTTAAGCAGCGCCTTGCCACTCACACCATACCTTTTCGTGGTTAATGCTGCTGGATGGCTCTTGCTCTTGTTGAACGGAACAGATAGATCGTTTGCTATATCTCGCCCAGTGCGAAACAACTTTAAAGCATTGGCGAACTCCATCGCTGGCACAAACGTATATGACTCTTGAGGCCGCACCCAATACTGTTTGTGATCTTTCCTTGACGTCACCTGGTAATGATCTCTCACAGTAATTTGTTAACAGGAACATTATTGCACGTGTACATTGATTAAAGGATGCTGGAAATGTACGTACTTCTTGCAAGAAATCAGCAACGCCCTTCCTCTCGGGGCATCTGAACCCCATGGACTCAAATAATTCCAGCACGTCCTCTCGGGGCCCTAGTACACGACCAAGCCATCAGAGAGGAGGATGATGTCATCGAAAAGGTTGAATGTCTCAGGCGCTGGCTGCAGCAGGGAGATGACGGCTGTGCCGCCGAGGACATGGATGGACTGCCTGATGGAGTTCACAATCTGGAACGTCGTTGAGCTGTCGAGCCCGGTCGAGATCTCGTCCATGAAAAGAGCCCTGGCCGGCCCAACCAACATCTCACCTACACGAGGACGCGTTCAAAAGAAAGATGTTCAGAACACTCCGTAGCAAGGCCGGTGTTTCTTGATATGACATATCATAGAGGCCGTATTTTTTTTGTTTTACCAGTCGTGACACGTTTTCGTTGTCCACCAGAGATGCCCCTGATCAACTCATCCCCAACCAATGTGTCGGCACATATCTCTAGTCCTAATATCTGGACATATCCATTTGAAGCATTCAAATATATTAGTTTTCTTTGCGGATCAAATATATATATTAATATTATTGCCCTTCTTTTGGCAAAAGAGTGAACACCTTGAGGATGTAGTCAGTAACAACGTTGGACTCTTGGCCTTCCGCGGCAGACGCCTGGTAATGTTAAGCATGACAATCATACAAGGTATTCACAACGGATAAGCAAAGTTTCAATTAAAATATATGGGCTGGAGACAAACAGTCTATCTAGCGAATTGTCAGGTTATATATGATGCTACCTTCATGAACGCATCGATGTCACCATCAGGCTTGATATTTTCGGCCTTCTCCCGCCTCAACAGCTCCGTCAGCATATCTAACAACATTGAAATTGAGAAATTGAGAAATAGAGAAAAAAAACTTAGAAGCATACTCAAGGATAGGTTGTATAAATAACATGGTTGCAACTGCACAAAGGAATTAGTCCTTTGTTTAAATATTTCCTCTAGATCTCACCAAAGGGGGAGCCAACACCCTGGCAGCGCGCAGAGAAAGCCAGTGTCTCCCTCACTGTCATCTCTCCAATGTGAAGGTCGTGCTGGCTGATGTATGCCGACGCCCGCTCTGGCACAAACTCGTCCATTCCATACCCGTTGTAGGTCACTCTGCCCGAAACCTGTCAATTTTTTTTTTGGTTGAAATGGGCATAATGTGTGAGGACATATGAGCTTTGCGACTTAGAGTACTCCCTCCGTCCAGAAATATAAACATTTCTTGGTTTGATCAAAGTCAGTTCACAATTTTGATTAATTGTATTTATAAAAAATGAATTCTTTTAAGTACAAACAATTTCATATTGTGATAAATGATTTCAAGATGAAACTAATTTCACGGTATAATTTGCCAACGACGTACGAGAGGGAGAGAGGAAATCGATCTCTGCTAGTGCTAACTAATTAATCTGTTCTGAACCGAGATATAATAACGCTCTACGTGAAATCAACGTCGGTCGACGAGTATACGTGGTCAAAATGATCAAGAGCAATTAATTGATAGTGTGAAGTGTGATATACAGTATAGATTAGAGACGGCCGGAGGGCCACTCTCGCCATGCAGTTGGTGACGACAGCTGGCTAACGTCGATCTGCAGTCGGTTTCTTCCTCCCTCCTGCGCCGATCGATCGACTTTCGATCAGACGACCAACAAACAAACTGGTGTACTATAATAAATCTGGCACTCGATCGTTCCTTGTCACGTTACAGTGAACAACGTGACGGTGCGTACGATAGGCAGAGCATATGCAATGTTCAGGCCATCTTCGGATGGATCTGTTGCCTGGCTTCTCGTTGGTCCAGCCTGCTTCTGGCCGGTGTTGAGAGTGATCAGCAGACCTACAGCACTAGTGGACACAGCAATGTGAAGCACGCGCGGATCTGGTTGCATTGTCTCCAAGCCAGATCGATTGAAGGACGGTCGGCCACGTCGCCGCTGCCTCCCTCCGCCGGCCGGGCACATCGATCCACACGCACCATCCATCAGCGAATCTAGCTACCTGCAACAACGTTGTGCTTGTTCCTTGTAAAATCTTGTTAGGAACCCATACTTACTGGAATGGGCCATCGCTTGGATTGTGGGCCGTGGGCCGTAGCCGGACTCATGGTGGCTGCCTGCGTGTGGAGTACAAGAAGGAGAAGCATCAGATAGCGAAAGACATCGATGAACAAATATTCAGAACCAGTTGCTCGTGTTCTTCTTCCTCCTCCCAACTGTTGCTTCTCCTCCTCTCCTCTAGATTCTCCACTAGTATTCCCTGATGTACTTCTGATCTAGCTTCGATCCCCTCCTTGCTACCCATCTTATACTCTATTTCTCCCCAATTGTATCGGTTACTACCTCATCAGTGATTAGGGTTGCTTGTTCATGGTGAAGCTGTGATTGGGTTGCTAACAAATCTCTACTATTGCAGTACTCGTTAACAAACATACTTATGTTTCTAGCGTTGAGGGGTAAATTTTATTACCACCGCAGCCTGACCACAATGAACATCATTAATTCATTACAGCACTTCTCATCAACAGCCAACGGGCTCCCACGTTGAACTCCCTTTCAGTTTTCAGACGTTGTGCTGCTTATCATCAGATCTGAAGATGGCTGCGCCTGTCGCACAAGGAGAGGACGTACTAGCTAGGACCATGAATGAGTGGTGAGAGCCGAGAGAAAGAAGGATGTGAAGAGGGAATGAACACCGACGTGACATGACATGAATTCCCCAACATGGTTGTCGCTGAGACGCAATATCTCGGTGAAATCAGCATCGAGGAGGACGTACTCAACTGGCCATGATCAGTGCTCTCTGTGATCCAGAATATAAGCCGTTTTTTAGGACAATGAAACGGTTGTATTCCTTGGCGCACAACATGCCAATCAAAATCGCGGCGCCGCCCATCGAATCGCCAACCAACAGGAAGCTGTAACCAAACTTGGCTCTCGATTCTTTCTTTAATGGAGCAGTACGTCGTGGTCACGTTACAGTCAGCCATGTGAGCTTCGTACCACGTTGTACATGCATGATATTATCTGGCATGCAGTAGGGTCAGATCGGGTCGATCTGGCATTTCGATCTTCTCTCGTTGGGTCGATCGGTCACCCAGCTGATGATGCTCGTGCTCAACAACTGATCATCAGATCAGGATCAGTGAGTGAGAGAGTGAGGCAAATAAAGCGTGGGGATGGCGGCGAGCAGCGCGCGGTACAACTGATCATTGGTGTTGGCTGCTAGTAGCTCGATCGTGCACCTGCCCGGTCGTCGTGCGCTCGATCGTATATGCGTCACTGCGTGTCTCGCCACCAACGCCAGCGGATCGCACGAATAATCTGATCAAATGGACGAGCAGACCAGAATAAAAGGATTTTTTTATCCTGAAAAAAAATATGTTGATACAATGTTGGAACAACTAACAGGGGGGTCTGCTCGATCGCTCGGAACATGCATTTTGCTGAAAAGATCTGGCTAAGACACTTTTCGGAGTGGTGCATGTGTAGCTAAAACTACGCCTCTCTCCAGCTCGGCGACCGGACAAAAGACTTCTTCAGTATATTTCGCAGTCACTACAAGTATATTTTGTCGAGCATAGTAATTTAAGTTGCACGAGACATTCACACGACCTTTATGATATGTATAACCAGCAGCACCTTTCTGACCGGTATACAGTCAGAAACGTACCTAAGCCGCCTCTAGCTACACACGATCGATCGTCACGACAACACTGCATATCTGTATTATTCCGGTTGCATTGCAACAGTATGGGACATGGGTTGCTCTCTCCCTTTTCAGAAATCATTGTCATGAATTGTCGTACAAGTAATGCACATGCGACCAAATCAAGCGGATGATGCAACCAAGATTGGCCAACATGCGAATTTCATAATAATTTATTGAAGCTCCTACCAAGCGAGATGGAGGAGGTGTGAATTCATTGGCTAGTACTACCAGATTAAGGGGCCTTGCTAGAAACGCATAAACAAGAAAAGAGAGGGTTCTTTCAGTTCGGATTTGATTTCATTTTTATTTATGCTGGTTTCGTTTCCGTGGTCCCTCTGCAAGATTGATTATGATAGGTAGACTTTTAAATGAAGTCGTGCGTCTCAAACTGTTATTATACATCGCATGCAGCCAGAATTTGTTACAGTTTTCCACTTGAAATATGCTGTCAGATCGTTGTATTCGATTAATAGTTGTTATCACATCTGTAATGGGATTATGTTGATATCTAAAATCCAAAGTAACCCTAAACGAGGGAGCATGCATGACGTAGTTTTTTCCTTGCAGCACAAATTCCCCTACTTCATGCAGTCTCAAAGGCACGAAGCAAAAAACGGTACTACGAGGAGAAGAATGCCATAGATGAGATGGAGCAGGAACCTTTTTTCTAAAGACATTGATGATCTAAGGAAGCAAACTAGGTTACCTAGCTTGCAAGCTGGTTCTGTGACCGCGTCTTGTGCAGGCCGGCCATTGTCCTCCAGCAAGCACCGGATCGATCGCTTCCATTTCTAGCTCCTCCTAGCTAGTCTGTTGAACATATCTGGCGCATGAAGAACCTTTGCTACTCTGTACTATTGTCTACATATAGATATGCCTTTTGTGCATTGCCAAATTGAATAACTTGAAAAATGCGTGGAATCTTGCCAATCATACAATATTTGTGTGCAACATGTGTCGCCACCGTTGATCCTAGCTATTCACCTGTAATTTCAACTAAGGACAAGACGCAAATACAAACAGACTACCAACGTTCCACCGGGTTTCAAACTGGACCATGACGGCGAAAGCCCCCGATCGATAGGCATGTTGAATTTCTCGCTATTATTTTAGGCAATGTTCAGTCAAACAAGTAGTGTTTCCATATACAGCGTTGGTTACTTCAGAACTGAATTGAACATCATTACATTTTACATAAAAAAAATCGGAGGGAATACTTGTCTCTTTTGACTTACGTACGGCCAAACCTATTGCAAAACAAAGTTTTATGTTTTCAAACTTGAAAAAAATCATTTATATAAATTTGTCCCAAAAAAAATATCTACATTATTATATATAATACAATCTGGATGGAGGCTCGTCAGTCGTCACATTCAGGGATCAACTTGCGCCGAGCCGCCAACATGACAACCAGTCGCGACTGCAACGTGTTTCTCCTTGAGCTCTTCTTGCACACACACAAACAAAAACTGATAGCTAGAACACCATTGAAAACGAAGGCATTCTTGCTTACTTTACTTTCAATCGATTCATGAAAGAAGCGTTTTGGTCTTGAGTAAGCGCGAAACTGTTGGAGTGGTACTTTTGCCGGAGTATCTTGGGGCGGCAATATCTTGCTAAGAGTGACGGCGCTAGCCAGATTTGGAGGCATATGGTTGCAGTGACCTGTATTTCTAATGCTGTAGTGCCGCTCACCTCTGAAACTGCTGCCGATGAACGCACAGGCAACACCACATGAGCGGTACCTAGCTACGTATCCCCTCCATCCTCTTCTCTCCGTTCTTAAATTGATGTCGCTATTGACTTTTTGAGTTATGTTTGACCATTCGTCTTATTCTAAAAAATTCAAAATTATCATATATTTGTTATGGTTTGTTTTATCACTATAAAATTAAAGCATAACTTATAAGTTTACGTATTTGAACCAAAATTTGAATAAAATAAGCGGTCAAACGTGACTTAAAAAGTCAACGGCGACATCAGTTTAAAAATGGCGGTAGTAATATGTAAAAAGGGTACCTAGATTTAATTACGAGAAAGAAAAATAGCAGTAAATGCAAAAAAGATTGATATGTTCCTGAAACCGCATGAGTGGTTATATTTTAGGACAGAATTTGAATGTTGAGCATTCTTAATTCCTAGAAATGCTTATAGTTTTCGGGACAATATTTGAACTCTAGAAATGCTTACAATTTAGGATGGATGGATGGATGGATGGAATTGGAATCGCACCCTCTTGTTTGAAAAGATAGAGAGAGCATTTTGGGGAATGAGGCCCCCTTTGGAACGCAGGATTTTCACAGGAATTGTAGAGGAATTTCACAGGAATCAGTTGACTGTTTACAGGAAAAACACAGGAACGGAAAAAAATCCCGCGTTCCAAAGGCCCCCTGAGTATGCTAAGTTAACATAAATGATACCTTTTCCATCGTGTTCATTGAGGGAACTATTCAAGAATGCCTGCGCCGTTTAAACATGTGTTTGGCCCGCAGATGGAATCATCATTGGACCCAAACAGGGACGAGGTGGCAGTCGCACGAGGATTGAGGAGCCCTCCGCAGCGAGTACGCGGGACACTAGCCATCTGAAACAGTTTCCTTCGTCGATCGTCTAGCTTGGACCGCTCCACCGAATTTCCCTAACACTCACACATGCATGCAGCACGACCAACAAACGCGGCGTTCTTTAGAAAGCGAGTGACGACGATATATGTCGCGTACCAAGCAGCCACGTGAGGACGACGTGCATTCGTGATGGTGTGAAAGTCGGATCGGCTGGCTGCAGGAATATATAGCTGAACAACTCCTTGGTGGGTGATCGAGCCGGCCGGCAGCTCAGCGCCGGTGGTCGTCGGCTGCATGCTTGCCTGATCGACTAGCTTAGCTGGGGACACCAGCGGCAATGTGATCCACGCGCGGCGATGTTGAGTGGTTGCCGTCCGCGATCCAGAGCAAAGAAAATAAAGGCGGTCCAATAAGCACGACGACGGCGTCGACATCGCTGCCGGCGCCGCTCCGATCGATCGCCCATGTCTACGCCCCGCACTAAGGCCGCGCGCGCGCCACCGGCGAGAGTGCATGTGCCGCATTGCATGCTCCTGGTAGCCGTTTTGGCGCTTCCATCCGCCCGCCGCGACACACACACACACACTGTGCATTCTTGCTTGGCTAGGATTATTCTTCATTTCTGTGTGCCCGCCCTTGGGGTCAGCCTCTGTAGTTGCAACATGCATGGTCCCATACCCTGTGCCAGCATGGCGCCCGATCCTCCTGGTTTTAGTCAGATCAACCCAACAGCACCGCTAGCTGATCCATCCACTGTCACCCATCGATCGCGTGCGTCCTAGCTACTGGTGCCTGAGAACACACCTGGCCACATGCACCGGTCGTTGGCCAGGCCGCCGCCCCGTCACATCTCGAATCGATTGACTATTCATTCGATCCGCCTCAGAAACGTGATGCACGAGCACATCATGGATTCGTCGCGTCCTACCTAGCTACACACTCTAATTAACTAGCTAGGGAGGGGCCCCGGCCTCCATCGGGGCCCGCCGCCGATCGAGCCGAAACGCACGCCGCAGCCGTGGCCGCGTACACGCGCGCGCCGGCCGCGGAATCATCGATGGTGTCGCTGGGCGCTGCCGATCGAGCTGCCGCGCGGCGTGCGGGTGAAAGTTCACCACTTCGCACCGGAACGGGGCGTCGATCCTTCCTTGCTTTGCCTTGTTTGGTTCCGTCGGTGTGATCGGTCCTGTCCTGGTCATGTTTGTTCATGCATGGTCCACACGCTATACTGTGCTAGTATATATCCTACTACATCCGGGGACAGGGTTCCGCCACCCTGCTCTGCTTCAGATCGGAGTTGATTGCCACCACGCGCATGCACCGATCAAGTTTTCAATTTTCCCCTTCTTATTTGCGCCTCGTATCTCCAAAGATATTCTATGATAGGATGATAGGGCCGATCGATCTTTGGTTTTATTGGTCGACAGGATTATATGACATCATGGATTGTCTGTCTTTTTTTTTTTTTGAGATGATGCATTGTCTGTCTTTGAATAAAGAGATGATGTTTCCTTCTAAAACAATAAAGAGATGATGTCGTTGCATTTGTCATTAAGCCAATCTCTTTCGCTCACCATGGTTTTTCTTCCACTCCCCTATTTCTTTTATCTTTTTATTTAACTAATAAACTGACGCTCGCATACACAAACACTCTCATATTCACCGCCTATAAACACACATACATGTACTTTATATTCAATAATATGACTTCCTACAACAGGGTATCTCGATCAATCATGAATATGACATTTGACAAAGTGGGCTCTTATTATGGATTTACTATTGTCATGTATTTTACTCTTTATAGTGTGAATAAAGTATCAATATATACTCCTGTAAAATCTTTGGCTTCCTATGGTCTTGGTGGTGCAAGTTTTACAAATAAATTTCTATTAAAGCTTAATGATAATATAAAGTAAAAATACGTTATATTTCTAAGACTAATACTACCCTCCAAACTAAATATATTCATTGTTCTTCATTTTTAAATTTTATAAAATTTCCAAATCTTTTAGAATTCAAACTGAAATTGGAATTTCAATCTAAGTAAACTTTGAAACATAATGCACCAAAAAAATAAGTTATAGATGACGAATTTATTACAACTAGAATCACAATTTAATGAGCCAGGGACCTACTACGAATTATCTACGGACTAAGGAACACACAATTAAAAAAGATTTCTGAATAATGTTGATAAGTGGTTTCGCGCGACTCCGGTAATGCGCCGCCGTGGGTTTGCTCCGGCAAGCTCGCGCACATTGGTCTCCACCTCCCCGGTGACGAGAAGCTCCCCAACGGATGCTGGTGTTCTAGAGGTAGGTCTCGTTGAAGTTCGATGTCTCCTGAATAATTCTTTCCCTAAAGGTTCCTAGATAGTAGTGTTCATAAGATTGGTTGTTTCAGAGTAGTATTTGGGTGTTGTCCTCACTTCATCCTTTGTGGTGAGGTAGCAAAGGCTTTGAGGAGAGATCACATAAAAATGAAAAATGTTTATGTTTGAGACCTTGGACTTTGACATTGATTTGAAATTTAGCTAAACTTTAATATATATTGACTGAAACACAAGCTAATCGCTTTCAGTTTGCATTTGGATGTTTTGGACACAATATGGTCACTTTGTTGCCATTTCGGCAATGGATTTATAGGCAAAGGAGCCTAAAGTGCAATGTGTCAACAAAGATCTTGGACTTGAGACACCAGTTTGCAATGTCAGGCTTCATATTTTTTTAGAAAAGAAAACCTCATGGTCATGGTGGAGTAGTTAACGGGCATAAAAGAAAACCTCATAGTCAGGAGAATCACAATGATAACCTGACAACCCACAACAAGTACTTAGGTGGATATATTTGCGAACTCATAAGAACATGCAAGAAGGGGGGTGGAGGTGCTGCTGAAGTGCTGAGTACTTAGAAGGGAACCAAGATAAATAGATAAGCACCGTTAAAATTTGGACGCGTGAGGCATACTAGATTAAAGAGTAGGCTATAGACAGATATTAAAACTGCAGTATATTATGTTGGCTATTTTACCTTAATAATTGAAGCACTGGTGCTGAAATCTAAAGTTCAAGCAAAGGTGTTAATTACATGGCGCCTTTCTCTACAACTAATGAATTGGCTAGGTGTCGTCAGCCCAGCCTTATTCCGCGCACCCTGATCCAAAACGCGCTTCTCCGAAAAAACAGGCGCTCCCGATCCAAAATGCGCTCCCTGCGAAACCGCACCGCCGCCGCCCTGCTTCGCGCCCGCCCTTCGCCCTTCCCCGCTCCACCACTACCCTGCCCTGCGCTGCCGCTACTCGCTTTTCCTTGCTCCCCTGTCCCTCCGCACGAAGCCGCTCGACCTCGCTCCACCGTCCAACCCGGCAACGCTGGATCGGCAGCAGCGAGCGGGAAGCGCCGTAGCGGCTCGGCAACCGTAGAGAGGAGCAGGGCCGCGGTGCCAGACGACGCTGAGGAGGCAGCTTGGCAGCCGCCGCGCGGAATGAACCTGTGATGAGATCACAGGCGCATCGTCGATCTACAGTGAGCCGGAGTGGCGTCCGCCGTCCATCACCACCACCTCCTCGTTCTCCTCCGGCGGCCTCTCTACGTGCGGCGAGCGGGTGGCGCACGGGGTGGATCTGATGAGGCGAGGTCTTGACGTCCCCAACCCCGTACGCCTCTCCGCGATGCTACCCCTAGCTATCAATCCAAGGAAGACGTCGCCACGAGTTTGGCGGCGGCGGCGCAGGTATGGACGCACTCCCTCTCTTCTCACAAATTTCGGAAGCCCCTCCTCTCCGTCTAGAAAGCACAGGCCCTAACTCCAACTCCCCCGATCCAAATTTGATTTCTAAGGCATTGAAATTGAACTGTTAGAGTTCCATTTACGAATTTCCACCTCTACGAAACTTTTTCTAAAGCAAATGTGCCATATGTGATTTTGGTGCGAACTGGTTTTATATTGTTGTGCAGCCTGTAACAAGATGCACCTTGATGTTGAGGCGCAGGAGTGGCAGGAGCCTCGAGATACAGATTGAGTGTGCAGGTGGGTTGCATGCCTATCAGCTGCTCGATGGAATGACTCAATGGGCTAACATACTAAAAACTAAACTGTTCAGCATGCTGGCCGATGACTTATCTCCTCATTTACATGTTACTTGCCCTTTGCTGACTCACTATTTGACT
This sequence comes from Eragrostis nindensis, assembly GCA_012490785.1. Classification (NCBI taxonomy): domain Eukaryota; kingdom Viridiplantae; phylum Streptophyta; class Magnoliopsida; order Poales; family Poaceae; genus Eragrostis; species Eragrostis nindensis. The sequence continues at coordinate 146,805 of JAAXCT010000428.1, forward strand.
ATTTGTTACAATTGGCCATCTGATTTCAGGTTTATGAAATAGAGTGCATATTTTTATTTTTGTAAACTCCAGGTATTGCTGCTACTATGGCTCCAACTGAATCAGGTAATACCGTCTACGTTTTCATATCTCTCTGTTTCTATTGTGGGCAAAATTACTGCTAATTTCTTTAAAATTTAGTCCAAATCATTTGAGATGTCTTTCAAGTATGACCATGTTTTGATGAAGGAAAGAACACATGACTTGAATGGTTGCGATGGGTAAGGTATGCTCTGTATTTCAACTTACATCTCAATGTCCACAATAGAAAGTAGAAACTCAGAGACAATTTGTTTGTTGTAGTGTGCCAGTTCATGATTGTTGAGTTTGATCGCTATGCTTTTTGTGTCTGATGAGTAATTGATTGCTGATACTGTACTTCTTAAAGTTCTTGACAGTTTAATGTAACATACGTTTGACAAAGATCAGAGTATATCATGTAGGATAAGCATGTTTCCAACTATGCATGAAGGTGTTGGTATCCTTTTCTGTCACTGATCCAGTCTTTATCAGTGATGGCCCTAAGAATGTGAAAAAACTATTATGCTCAAACATGTACACTAATCCAAGATCAGTACTGGTTGGTTTTTCTTTACACTGTTAATTGTATGGAGTGCGAATTAACATTCACGTGATTACTGTATGGAGTATTTGCCACTGATCTGACTAATTTGATGGCCTTTGGTGCTATACAGTGCTTGCCACCGATCTATTTCGATGGTAACTGGGCATCCCATATTTGTTTTGATTTTTCATGTGATATGTTACGGATATGTTTGGGAGCGAGCTTCCCCTTCAGTCCGTATGTATGGATCTGCAAGGTCAAATGAGTCTAGCATGGTTCATCCTCTCTTTTTTTTCCTTTTAATCCTATGTTAGATTAAGTAGCTGATGCTATGTCATATGAGACTTTCTCATTGCTTAACAGTTCAAATTTCTCATCGCTTTCAGATTTTATTTTTATAGGCCTCTACTCTGAACTTTTCTACTGGTACATTCTGATGGAGGCTTGTCTACTTCCCTCGATCGAGGCAGGTTTATTCCATCTGCAAGTTGTGAAAGAAGTTGGTCAGCTTCGCCCATAGTTAATCTTGTGCCTTGCAATTTCATTTGAAAAAAGACGTGGTCGAGCTCTGTTCGCAGACCTATCCAACGGCAACTGCAGGCCAAATCAGAAGTTGGCCAATGAACAGTCAGAAAATGTCAATAGTAAGGAACTCAAGAGGCAGAGAGGTAGGGAGTGAATGAGGCAAAAGAGAGAAGCAAATGACTGCTGAGACAGGGAGGAACAAAATAAAAGAATGACGTCAAAAGTATCAACTTGATAAGGCAAAATCAAAACTTCATATCAGTTCTCACTTGTCATATTATAATGTTTACCTAGAATGTTCAGTTCATCTGTCGAAAAAGCATGGCAATGTAGCTTCAATGTGTTTTGTGGCCCAGTGTAGCTGTTTTCATTTACTGGTATAGTTTCAATCTGTTTTCTGGACAGATTTACACTTAATTGTATCTGAAGTGAAGCTCATACTGTGTTGCAAGTCTCTTTTTTTTTAATGTGTTGCAAGTCTTATGAATGTGAAAGTGAACGCAAGTTTATATTAGTTCTTGTGATGCTGAATCGAGCAGTATTCTACTGGGTGGTTGCTTTCAAGGGAAGAGCATCATGCTTTCACCCAATTAGCAATTGATTTTGTCATGCCTTCGGTGTAGATCTGTTCTATGTGAATTATATGTCATTTTTACAATTTTATAGAGGGCTTTTGTATCCTCTTATCAATTCTCCTTGGTACATTCCTAGAAATTTTTGTTCCTTTCATTGCATAATACTTTTTGACATCAAGTGAAAGAACTTTGAAGGAAGAACTATTTTTTTGTTCCCTCCCAAACTATTCTTTTGTTTATTGAGAAAGAGCTTTGAAATGGTAATAGGATTATAGGAGCATAAATGAGAATTCTTGCTTCTAATCTTTTTTTTGGCAAAATTTCACTTGTTTCAACCCGTAGCAACGCACGGGCACTCTCCTAGTTTCCGCTGATTTTCGACGGGGTCAGGCTCGCACACGGCCACACCCACACGGGATCGGTGGCCGGTGCGGCTGTTCGCTCCCCGCCGGGCCGTCTTCTCCCGTCGACCCCCACCACAACGACCCTCGGGCACAGTAGAATAGCTGCCCCCTGGAATAGGAGCCTGAACCGTTCTTGTCCGAGACCACAGAATTTCCGGCGTCCCTCGATCTCCCGTGCCTTTTCACTGACATTTCGTCTCCAGATTCGCCCCGCACCGCTTTCCCCCTTCCCCTCCGAGAGCGAGAGGCAATTTGTCTGGCGACAGAAGAGCGCCCTCACACCCTCGCCGCCCTCTCAATTTCCTCTGCTCCTCCATTAATCAATTGGTTCGTCGTTAACGACATTTTTAAGTGTGCGATTACACCGGCCTTCTGTTTCCTAACCACCACCACTCATCCCGAGAAGGGGAGAGAGCGAGAAGGATTGGGTCTGGTTGCGGTGCTTGACTTGGCCGGTGTCCGTGTTCTTGGCCGTTTCCATTGCGCGGATATAAAAATCCCCCCGCCCCCCCCGCCCCGCGCTTAATTAGAGGCTGCTACCTTCGTCGTCGTGTCCGCGTGCTGCCACTAGCCTCCTCCGCTGTCTCACTCCTCCCCCGCTCTCTCGCTCCGTCGCTTGTGCCGAGAACAGACGGCAGCAGGCGGGCCTGCGTGGTCAGCGCGGGGGGCGGCGCGCGGCGCCGGGCGCGGATCGGCCGCGTGTGCATGGTGGAGGCCGCCGCGGGGCGCCGGTCGGGCACCAGCCGTCGGCGGCCTAGCGGCGGAGGGGAGCAGCAGCTGCTGCAACAGCGCCTGCTCGCCGTCGCCGTCGCGTCGCGCGTCGTCATGGTCACCACGGCGGGAGGGGCCGGAGCAGGGGCGTCGGGGACAAGCCCCAGCGGCGGTGGAGGCGGGCGGTCCCAGAGGCAGCCGCGCCCGGCGCCCCCGCGCGGGGCGGCCGCCGCGGCGCCCGCGGACGCCCGGCGCCTCGCCGCGGAGCTGAGGGGCATCCCCGGCCGAATCGCCGGCAATGGCGCCAGCGCCGTCGCGTCGCTGTACACGTTGCAGGGCAGGAAGGGCGTCAACCAGGATGCTATGATCTTCTGGGAGGTAAAACAAGAAGAAACATCCCTTCCTGATTTCTTACTGTTTCTTCATTAGATCTCTTGAAGATCTAAGCAGATCAGTTAGACCTGGGGTTAAAATTTTCCCGCGACTATTCCGATCCAGAATTTTCTTCGTCTCCGTACTATGTCCGTATTGATGTTATCCGCTAGAAATTGTTTTATTCAGTGCCCATCCGATGCATGTTCTTATGAGTCACGCAACATGAGCCCACACCATCCTTAAACTTGCAAGAATGGAACTTTGACTCAAATTCTATATGTATTTGAAACGGATTGCCATTGGATGTTGCTGGTGGAAAGTTCCTATTTGGTAGTCTTATTCAAGCGTAATGATTGGTATTGAGTTGGAATACTTCTTGGAGGTTGGAAGGGCTCCACATGATTCTCATCCTTATCCATTCCTGTGTTTTTTTTTTCCCTTGTTGCTGGATGATCTTATCTTCTTGACGCCTGGTCGAAATGTTTGATTACCAATTTATCTGTATGTCTAGTGTGACACATGTACAGATCCTATCCCATTTTAGTGGACATATGTTTGCCTTTCATGAGTTTTCTCATCAGTTCGCTGAACTCATATACCCTTTGTTATTTGACAACCGTAGTAATCTCTTACAAATTGCACACAGGTCCCACTAAAAAGATACGCAAACTGGTTACCAGCAGATAGCTGCTACTTGGCACTAATTCCAATCTGCCATGTACCTTTCCAGTTTCTTGTGTAACATGTAAAATATTCTGCTGCTGCTGTTTCTGCCAAGGTGTATCCTTGATTGTGACAAGCTATTTTTACTTGTGGCCAGAACTTCTGTTCAAGAGATGATACCATCTTTTGTGGTGTTTTTGATGGTCATGGACCATATGGTCATCTGGTTGCGAAGAGAGTAAGAGATCTACTGCCCGTAAAGTTAAGTGCAGATTTGGCGACGGGTGAGGGTAGACAGACATCCACGAGCAACATCAAAAGCAATGCAAATGAAGTTGCTTCACCAGAACACATAGACAGAAAAGATACAACCATTTCCTCTGATGCTGACCAGAATGGGGAATATCCAGAGAGCTTCCCGGCATTGAGAACTTCATTCTTGAAGGCATTCCATGTCATGGATAGGGATCTGAAGTTACATAAAAGTATCGATTGCTTTTTCAGTGGGACTACAGCAGTGGGCAATGATCAAGCAGGTAACTGAGTCGGATAATATAAGTGATCCTGTTTCTTTCAGAGATATCTTTTCTTGATTTAATCCAATATGCACAAAAGCTGCATGCCGATAAATTGATTTCTCTTTTTCTTGTCGTATACGTTAGGGGGATAATCTTATAATCGGCAACTTGGGGGACTCTAGAGCTGTTTTGGGCACTAGAAATGAAAATGATCGGCTTGTTGCGGTCCAATTGACGGTTGATCTCAAGCCTAACATTCCAAGTAAGTTTTTTTTTTTTTATGGAAAGTTTTTTATTTCTTCCTTTTAATTGTGTTGATTTATTTGAATACGGTTTCGTGAATCTATTGCCAATCTTGTTTGTGCAAGATAACTGTGCAGTTTTGGGCTTTAACGGTAATGAATTATGATGTACTGCATTATACTCATGTACCCTCCTATGCGCTTCTGTAACTGCACCATATTCTTCTCTCTATTAGTACAAAGATATGCCGCTTGTCGGCATGTTTGAGGAAAAGAAAGGCACAGCCTGACAGCAAGGCTCGCGAAAAGAATCATCCTTTTAAGTCGAGTAAATTTCACAAAACTACAACTATTAGCGTCGTTGTTTCAGAAAACCACACCTTTCAGTGGCAATTTCAGAGAACTACAGCTATTTTTACCTTTGTTTCAGAAAACTACAACTTTTGTGGTTGGTCCCACCAGTCAAACCCATATTTGCTAGTTAAGCTGACCTTTCTTGTAGAAATGATGAAGTTTTGGCACGGTTCCTTTAAAAGTCAATTTCTTTGTTCAAGAAATCTCTGTCATGTTTTTTTTTCTATTTTTTAATGGTATAATTGGACTTAATATATTTTTTGTAAGTTCGCTTCATGAGGAACATAAAAGTAGTGGACTTCATCGTTTCACTAGTGAAATTGTCCTTTTTTATAAGCGAAGTTTTCCATGGTTGGGTCTTGATTTTTTTTTTTTTTTTTGGCCTCCTTTGCAGTATACTAATTTATCTGCACGATAGTTCACTTTATGCAGTTATGCACTTGAAAGTTACATGACAGTTACTTTAGGGATATCATTCATGACAACATCCAACATGCAAAATAACTTTCTAAATTTTTGATAGCACGTGATTCATTTGTGAGTTTAACTTTCTAACATGTGAAATAACTTGCCAACATCTGGCATGTTGATATATTGTCGGCAGTTGTATTATCGGTCCAAGTGTTTTCATGGAGTCATGCTCAGTTGCTAAAAAAGCAGGCAGATTATTTAGAGTAATATCAATGAACCTTGACAGTACAGTAACCAAGAAACACTAAGATTATGTTGTCGCCAAGTATACTTTGTATCTGTTTCTTGAGTAGGACTTACTCATCCAATCATAGGAAGATGTGGCATGTCCCTGTGAAACCCATGACAATCAAATCCTTTAATCCTTGCTATCGTCTTTCAAACTATTTGGATTCGCAACCCTGAAAATAATGAGTGCCTTAACTTCGCAATGAAATTACCTTCAAGTATTTTACTTTTGATGAAATATTATGATGAAATTAAAGGTCAACGTTGCACCTGGAAGACCATTGAAAGTAGAATTTTCAGGAATTAGTGTTGAGGGGTTTTATCTGTTGTATGTAAAAACTAAGATCATCAGGGGGTTGGCTTAGCACTTTATTTACATCAGCTGCAATCTTAATTTTTCTTTTCCTTTCAGTTGTTCATCGGCATGGCTTTTTAGATACACATGCTAGTTTAATAGCACAGACATTAGTACATGATTGCAATTTTTTTAATTTTCCTATTGCTGCGAATACCCCTATACAGTAAAACAACTAGTTTTTTTTTTTGTACATGGATAGCCGCAAAGACTACTTCATTTAGTTCTCTTTTTTTTTTCTCTATTCAGTTAAGGAATGACATTGTAAATTTGTAGGTGAAGCACAGCGGATCAGGCAACGCAAGGGCAGAATATTTGCACTCCCCGAAGAACCAGAAGTCGCTCGTGTTTGGCTTCCAAAGTACAATTCGCCTGGATTGGCCATGGCTAGGGCATTTGGAGACTTCTGTCTGAAGGATCATGGTCTAATTTCTATGCCAGATGTTTCTTATCATCGCATCACAGAAAAGGATGAATTTGTTGTATTGGCTACCGACGGGGTGAGCAGAAGTCAATTTACTTGTGGCATTTCTGTGTCATTAACTCAACCTTTGTGCTATATGATATGACTCCTCATTAACTCATTTTAGGTGTGGGACGTTCTGTCAAATGATGAAGTTGTTAGTATTGTCAGTCGAGCCACTTCTAGGGCCTCCGCAGCACGTGTTCTGGTTGAATCAGCTCACCGTGCCTGGCGAAGTCGGTTCCCTACTTCAAAAATTGATGACTGTGCTGTCGTCTGCCTTTTCCTGAATACATATGAAGCAAGTGAATCATCTGATTCCATGGCAAGTTCTGTAGAAGTTAATAGCGATCAGCAATCTGCAACTATCCAGCTAAGCATTGGATCTTCAGCGGATGTTGTCGAAGCTATTGCAAAGCCTGTCACTCATGCAGAGGATGGTTGAGGCGCAAAGCAAGGTTTGTCTGCTGCCTGAAATTGGCGTCAATCGGTGCATGGACGTTTTTACTACAAGAGTCAGGAGTTGCTGCTTGCTATTTTTCTGCACGCAAGTGTGGCATGGATTTGCAATTTTGTCTTGTGTAAAGTACCGTGTCAGTTTAGAGTGATTTGTTCAAGTTCTTTGTAATAATATTTGTTCATGCTATTGCTGGGCTATCTTCATCATAGTACCTATAGGAAGAATCCTATTGAGTTCTCTCCTCTGTAAATATTCATTCGATTACTCTCAGATGGCCTTGCCCCATTTTAATTTTCTTGGTCGTCTTAACAAGGCGTAAGCCATGGTTGCTTGAGTAACCACAAATCTGCTATGTTATGTTTCCTTCGATCTTTTAGAAATTACTGGAATTAGGAAGCCGTGGCCAGTGTCTAGTAGGGGTGCCGATATGTTCATCAAAACTAGTCCCAGACTAAAGGACGTCAGGTCGCTGGACGGTGGTTTCTGGTTTCTTTGACTATAAAATTGCTTTTTCTAGCCGCACTTGTAACAACGTTGCACATCAGTGTGGCAAACTGGTGCCATTTTGTAGTTTTTTTTTCTTTTTTTTAGAGGGAAACACGCCCACAAGGAGGGGCTAGAAGCATCTTACTGCTCCGATAGAGGTACAGGAGACACTTTTGCACAGAAGTCCTTATAGGAGTATTGAATACTACATGGACCTTTGAGCATGACAAAAGGGACAAAAAAAGAAATAAAAATTACACTCATGTCCTTGAGCAGAGAAGCACGCCGGCATGGATGCATAGCTTTGCATCCGCCGCAGAATCTCCAGCAAGAAGAAGAAAGCATCGGGCTCCATAGCTAAGACCTTCAACAAGACGGCTCCAACTGCATCAGGACCAGACAGTGAGGGCGTTTGATCGCCGCAAAGCCACCGTGAGGTAGTTGGGGGAAGGAGAATTTTAGAGAGTTACCCCCCTTCCAAACTGGTTTTATATTTGCCTCCTCCTGGATGGCTATATGTCCTACTTATGCGATTAGAAATTTGCTCCTCTCCTACCCATTTTTCTTCCAACTCAGCGACACGTCAGCGAGGTTGGTGGCCAGCCTATGCGAAAAGACAATTTTGCCCTTAGAGGTCACCTCGCTGAATCCGCGGCCAGGAGCTCGCCGGATACCCGTGCGGCATCTCGCGTGTGCCGTCTCCGTGCCGCCTCTTGATCCCAGATCCGTCACCGGCATCGGTCTGCCAACGCCGCCTTCTCTCATTCGGATCCCGGGATGCGAAGCTCCACCGAGACATGGCGCAGGCGCGCCTCCGTGCCCTTGCAGCCCTCGCGCGGGCACTTCTCAGCGTTGACCTGGCGCCGACGTAGGGTCAACTCGTCGCCGACGACGTGGACGACCAACTTCTCGGCACGATGGCGGCCAATGGCAATTCAAGCGGCGTCTGCCACCTTTCCCCTTTCTTTTCACGCTCCTCTTCCCTGACATCCTTGTTCCTCGTCGTTCCTCTTCATACCAAAGATGTTGGGCGTGTTTGTCGATCTATTTATGTGGTGTGGATCTACATGGGCTCGAGATGGTCTTGATGACGCCAGTATTGGCAGGCCTAGAATAGCACCCTGGTACCTAAGGGGCCAATATTAAAGCACCCTCTGGTTGGGCCATCATGCATGGTTGGTTCATCGACGTCGACCTCTAGTGGTCATCGTTCCTGTGGTTCCTGGCATATCGCAATGTTTACTATTTGGTGCAACCCAGATCAAAGATTTGGGATGGGCGTCGTCGGCCGCGTCCACAACATCGCGACGTTCTCTTTGGAGGTGTCGTCTAAGAGAAGATCCTCATGCACCGGTGGTGATGGTTGTGTGATGATGACCGACGGTCTTTGGTATTTACCTGAACGTCCCCTCATGCAACTAAGGGTGTGTTTGGTTGGACTGTGACTGTGGAAAAAGCTGCTGTGGCTGTGAGCTGTGGAAAAAGCTGCTGTGGCTGTGAGCTGTGGAAAAAGCTGAAAGCCGTTTGGTTGAAACTGCTGTGACTGTGAAAAAGTTGTGAAATGTCTGTAACGTCCCTAAAGGTTTAAGAAACAATCAATATCAAAATTGATTGTAAAACAATGTGTTGTTCACTGATTTACAGGTTAATAACTATTTTAGGATGGGATACCTAATTTGTTTAAATTTTGCATGAACCATTAACATGTGGTCTAAAGTTTAAAAAGCTTTTTGGAAATATTCTTAACTATTGGTGTTTTCTGTAAAAAATGTCAAGACACAAAAATACTACGATTAATTACAAAGTTTTGAGAGGATCTTTCTGCAAAAGCTATTTTCAGTCTCGTCCTCCTCTGCTCCTCATCTCCAGTCCGCCATGGCCAATATCTTCAACCTCAAATCAGCACGGGGAGAAGAAGAGATAGTGGTGGTAAGTGGGGGGGAATCGATTCCCCATGATGTGGCGCAAGCATTTGATGTCGGATTTTGGATCAATGCTGTGGGGATGGCGGTTGATTTTAGGGAGAGGAGGCCATGACAGGTTGAGCTCGATGGTGCGGCCATGGCAGGTTGAGCTACGGGTGGTGGGGCTGGAGAACGCCGAGGAGGTGCGTATGGGTCTTCCGCGCCGGATGGGTCCTGGACGCGCCGCCGCCTTGGCCTTGACATGCCGGCGATGATCAAATGGAGAGGAGGGCGCGGATCCCTCTCAAGCGACCTCGTGCTGCAGATGAGGGAAGAGGGGGACGATGGGGCACCGCTCGCGCTGGAGAGGGGCGAGCCCGACTGCGCCGCCTACTGGCGCCGGCGTGGAGAGGAGCGTCGTGCGGTGATGCTCACCGGCGGAGTGGAGTGTGGAGACGAGGCGACATGGAAAAGAACTCGCGAACCGGTACGCACATAGGCGGTGGCATTGCGGGTAAATTCCTTGAGCTCTGGAGGTGCTATGAGTTTTGCACTGCGAGAAAGCCGGCTGTGGCTAAAAGCTGCTGTATAGAAACAGGCCTTTGGTTCGGCTTTTGACTTTTTTTGAAAGCTACAGCCACTAAAAGCTGAACCAAACACACTCCTAGAAACAGGCCTTTGGTTCGGCTTTTGACTTTTTTTGAAAGCTACAGCCACTAAAAGCTGAACCAAACACACTCTTAAAAGGAGAGACATTGGTCGGCTTGTTTGCCTTTCTGAAAGGTTTATCGGACTGTAAAGCTTCCACTCTGACTTCTGCACCTTCATCTATTATTATATATATAATTGACGAGAAAAAGAAGTCACCACGTTCGCTCTAAAATGTTAGAAATTCTCACGTTAATCCGAGAAAATAAGAAAAAAAATTACCCATCACTGCCATTACAAAAAAATTAGTCACAAAACCCTTATAAATATTTATAAAATACCTAAATTCGAAATAATAAAAAATAGCCAAAAATACCCCTCGAACCTATTTCTAAATTACCCACCATGCCATTATGAGTAAAAAAAATAGCTAAATTTGAAATAATAAAAAATAACCAAAAATACACGTCACACCTATTTCTAAATAACTAAATTCGAGTTATAAAAGATAGCTAAAAATATCCTTAATTCTTATTTCTAATTTCCCACCATACCATTATGAGTCTAAAATATAGCTAAATTATGACGTGATGAGTAGGCAAGCTGAAAAATAAGTTAGAAAGGAGGACGGAAAAAGTCTGGAACGAGAGGACGATGAGCAAGCAATCTGAACAACAAGATGACCAACCTATCAGTAGGAAGGTGAGGGGGGGGAGGTGACACGTGAAGGTAGTAGCCCTTGCCGGAGTGGGCGACAAGTAGCCGGGACGGATAATGAATTGACAGAAGTGTACTAGAGGAATAAGTGAGCCGGACAACAAGCCAAGGTGACAAATAGCTAAGCATCATTATGAGCAGGCGAGGGATGCGACCGTAGGAGAGAGCATATAAAAATTTATTACAAAATATCATAAAATATCTACATACAAGTTTATAAATTTTGTACTATTATCGTTGTGAAAACAATCAACTCTAGCCGCGCATATGCGCGCGCAGCCATGCTAGTTGTAATGGTAAAACTTGGACTTCATTTATCAAGTGGTTGCATGTTGGTTGGTCTTCGCTTCAATGGAGAGATGGTTTATCCTTTGTATTGACTGGTTCTATTATATAACCTCTAGAAGTGGGAGAATGGATCTTTTGAAGATGACTATTACTATATAAACAACAAACCAATTTTTTTTTTTTTGAAGGCTAGTCGCCCAAAACGGGCATTATATTCCCATTACGAAAGAAGCAGGTACAACAAACCAAATTGGATCATAAGCCGACCTGCCTGACGGAGACTTCTTTCTTTTCCTTGTTTTTCCTGTTGTCTTTAACATCAATGTCGCCGCAATTGTGCATTTTTTTTATGTTCGTCGATTTATGTTAGTGATTTTGTTTGGCTGTAGCTTTCTTGAAAGTAAAAGTCATAATAGTTGTAGCTTCTTTGAAAGTAGAATAATACAAACTTTCTATTATCTTAAAAAAAAGAGAAATAGGAGCGGAACAAGCTCCCTAGCGGCAGCGGATGCTGCAACGGGCAGCACCTGCTTTAACTATATCTATTTCTACATAGAAAAGACATGAACAACTTTTTGACACAGGAAAATATTGTTGGAATTATGTCGTTTCTACATTTATTATATTGTATTTATTCATGAAGTGGTTACAACTCAATGTGGCAAGGTTTCCATATTTGTTCTTTGCAAGAGCATTATTTAGTTTAACACGTTACATGCAATTAACTCTGATAATATGTTACGGAACATATACTGACAATGAATTAACACAAGGAACTAACTCAAGGAACTAATTACTCGTGGTGCCAAGAACAACTGTGTACCGGAATACATCAACGGAAACTTTAGTGAGATCATGCTAATGGAAATAAAATGTGCACTTGTTTTAACCCGGGAACGGTACGTGCAATAGCCGAGTTTGCTTCATGAGATCGGCTCCTCCCTGGGATGTTGACTCATGTGATCAAATTGACAATGATCTCATGTTTCACTAGATGTACAACACATGTACTCACGCATGTGTGCTAGAGACCGACTACACAAGGATATTGTGGTATAAGACTCATAAATCGGTCTATCTGATCGTGGTTAATTAAGATTAAACATGGTGAGTTAACGGTTTTGTCTAGCTGGTCTAACTTGGCTAGCTAAACTGAAAATTGGCGGGACGGTCTTCTTTGTGTAACCGGAAGATGAGGAATATATGAAGGTCCCATCCCCTAACCTCAAAAGGAACCGTGGGCGCGCGGCATAGGGGAAAGGCTGAGGGATAGGGGATAGCACGTTCATCCTCATCGAAACACATACTACGTACTAGCATAGGGGATAGGAGATAGGAATACATGGTTTTAACGTGGCTACGTACTCACTTCAGTTCTCTAACTGGCATCCTGTCAGGTTGTCACTCCTATCGGCCGCCCTAGCAGCTGCTGGCAGATCATGCTTTGCAAAGAGATTGGGAGGACACCATTAGCCGAAGCAACGGATAAAGGTTAACTTTTTTGGATGGAATTCAAAAGAGTTGAATGTGTGAACATCAGACCAAGTAATGAAAAATACTAGTGCAGCTTAAGGGTTTTGTCATCTACATTCTTTACCTTTACTTGATGAGAGAAGTGTCAAACAAAGAACAATTGTTGCACTGAATGGTCATACTAAAATAGATGTAGTTCTTTTCTGAACCCTAAAACGAGTATAAGAGTCATTAAATATACAAAATATGACATTGGATCGCATGTGGCCTGACAATTTTAACAATGTCGACAACACTGGCACCATATACACTCATCAATGGAGGTACGTTTAAAAAATATATACAATCATCAGTGGAGCAAACAACTAAAAATATATGTATCCAGCTGTACTTTCTTTTGGCAGATCGATCTGCAGCTGCAATTCTCTTGCATATTTTCCGTGCTCTTGTGTCGGTGCTTTCTTCAGTTGATCTCATGCGCCCTACCTCTTGGTCAGTTGTAGAGCCATCTTATCTGGACGTCTTCCACTTGTCTTTATATATTTTTCAACATTGTTTTCAGTGACTTCCCCTGATATAGTTGTTTGGGCATATCACTTCGAACTTCTTTGCCGCCTTGATTCAGAACTTTTGTTTCTGCCGGCTCGTTTAGGGGTACTTGAGGTGCTAGCATCTTCATCTATGGAAAAGCATAAGCATTAGGTTGATTAGAAGGAGGGAGTATATTACAGTAAACATTGTTGTAAAGACTGGAGTAACTAGTTCGTCTCAGTGAGCATTAACTTTTACTCAGATATTTTAAGAAGCCGAATGTACTGTTTGCAGTAGGAGCTGAGAGTCCAAAACTTACACCACCGCAGTTTGACTAGGTCAAAGAATTTACTCTTAAGCTCGGTGGCTGCTAAAATTATGGCTTGTATGACTAGTGCACGACTTTGTGATATATCTATACATTCCATGTCTCCATTCGTTATCCAATAATAGACTTAATTGGCTCATTCTTAATGTTGTCGGACAGCCGGATTGAACCAACTTAATTTGCACTAGCCTTTGTTGTCTAAATATCTACTAAAAAAAGATCGGAGGGAGTAGGTGTATTTATTTCAAGATTGCGCTTTAGAGATGTTTCATATAGGAGCTTGCATCATTTGCGGAGCCAAAAAAATGGGTGAAGACACTGAAGAGGACTATCTACCAAATGGATCAGATGACAGTTTTATGACTTTCTGCAAGAATAATCCAACATGAACGAGCATCGACCAACAAATCCCCGACTTTCTAACATTTTGATGACAAATACGGACTAAGGTACCCAGATTTCTCACGTGAGGGTACCTTGTTCTTATTATATTTAAGTTTTCTATCATATAGAAAAGAGCAATGATCAATACCTCTATTAGATTTACCTCAAAAAATACTTCTATTAGATATTGGAATATATGTCTTACCCATCGGTGACAAACCAGTTTCCTGAGAGCAGCATTAACCTCTATTCTTAGTCTACTGCGTAGACTTTCGTGCTGCCATGAAAAAACAACAGCAAAAAAATTGTCATTTAACAAAGTGCTGAATATTTCCCAGAAATTTCTTAAAAGGGTAATATAGAGTAGCCCTGGAATAGAATCAATTTTTTGCCAGAGACATTTTTTTTGTAACTAATTTTATGGAATGCATCGGCATGTGGGAGCGATAAATGTAGTGATTCTAATTAAGTTTGTAACTAGTAATGTTGCATAGTGCTAATATATCACTGAAATTTTTGTAACCAATTGACCCAAGATGTTATATGTCTGACCCCTAATGCAAACTGTAAGTTGATGTAATTTAACAAATAAAATCGTGTGAGCATGAAACATAGATGAGAGAAAGAATTCAATTATCAATTGTGGGGACATGACAACAACAAAAAAAAAAGCAAGCTGCTCTCACCTTTCATCTCAAATTCAGCAATCCGTAAATACTTTTAGATAAGAGATAGGGTAAGCGAAAGAATACAAAGAAACGAAGTATGCTTAGTATGATACGAAAGTTTCTCAGCTTGGAAAACACTTTCCATTCAGTTTAATAACACTGGAAATTTTCCCCATTAAGACGTGTACTATCTTATTATTTTACATTATGTCAATGCACACAAAATACAAGCTCACAAAAAATTCTATCCTGTCATCCAGGGTTTTGAAGATGCAGCTAGGCTGCTGACCTCAGTAAATTTGATGGTAACTGACAAGTTGATCATCGAAATTTAGGAGGAACATCAAATATAGGAAAACCATGAAATATATATATATATATATATATATATATATATATATATAAGAAAGTGTAAATCAAAAGGGAAAAATATTGCAACCTTAGTTGTAAAAGGTGCTGAATAATGGTGCAGAAAAGAATTACCATTTGTTAGCAGTAAGTGTTGTTGTAATGTCTAGTGAAATCCAACCAGGTGCGGTAAACATCGGGCCTTATATAAAATCCACCGCTACTTTTGTTGCCCTCAAATGTAACTACATACTGGCATGATATGTGAATCATCTTTTCTTTTTACTGCTTCACTCTACTTATGCTCTTGTTTACATACTTATTGTTTCATTGCATAAAACAATATCAACAACCATAAAAAATCTACAATAATATACCCCCAATGGAAAACATAACCATTCAATACACAAAGTTTAAAGAAAAATTACCAGATCTGCAGACTTGTCAAAAGAATATATGTCATAGACACTCGTATTCTGATAAATACAGTCATGATGGTTGATTATTTCCCCAGTTTCAGCATAGTGAAGTGCAGACTGTGGAGTACGGAAAGTACGATGACTAACAGGATCCATATAGTACTGCAGAATAAGCGGAAGGACTGTAAGAAAATTGAAAGTTCAGTATATGTTATACATTTGATGACAAATAATCAAGCTCTAGTTTCATTCACCGGATGCTTTCGGAACCGTCTCGTTTACTTCTTCTTTCACCCATCCCTTCGGCAGGCCATCTGGGTTAGGCTCCACACGTGCAAGTAACTACATTCACGAGATTGGGTTAGTACTACAAATTTTCTAATCAGATAAAATGTGTGTAGTATTGTTTCTTCAACTGGGAGACAAATTTCTAAAGAAAGCCACACACATTATCATTGGTACTTATGTCACAACCACCATTTGTAACACATGTGGAAATTCATCTCCTTAATGTAAAGTAGTGCATCTTCCTTTGAATGTAGCCGCACTCCTGTTTGTGGTTGAAGAAAAAACTGCAGAATAGACATAATTGGAGTCAAAGGGCCAATAATCCCAACTGATTTAATTATTTACTGCATGAAAAGTTTTTATCAGAATGTACAAGTTTAGATAAGATCTATTATACATACAATGTTCAATTGTATCTCATAAATCTTTTATTTGATTAGGCAATGAATCCATGATGAGTATTGCAACATAACACTTCTATTTAATTATCCAAAATATTATACAGCCTTACTTTGAAGGCAAGACCTTTTCTATTAAAGATTGCTCGTTAGTTAACTGAAGCAAAACGAACATACACACATAACATATCTTACTATTGTAACTGTCATGGCCCAGAAGTGGTCCATGGCCCAATAATTAGCAAGAGGGCCCAGCTAGGCGGCCCAACACAGCCCAACGGTACTGTTCACGCGCATGAACAGTACCCGCGGTACTGTAGCAGCCGCCAGACCCAGGAGGTTCCTTCGCCGCTAAGCAAATCAGATATTTATCGGACTTTCCATATTGTAATAGGTTGCTTAGAGGTTAAGTCGAGTCTCCTCTATATAATAGAGGCCCCCTGTACCTATTGGAAGGCAAGCAAGGATAATTGAGGTTCTCCTCACCTTGCCCCCAGCTTGGGCGCCGGCCTGTTGGCCGCCGCCTCCCGCTCCCTCTTCCACGCACATAGGGCGGGCATGCCCTAGGGCAGCCGCTCCTTCTCCCTCTCCCTTGCTGCGCCGCCGCTACTACGACGAGCCGTTGGCCTCTCCTAGGCCCCCCGGCGATCTCCTATCCCTCCCCCAAATTCCGGTAAATCCATGCACATAACATATTGGTAATCAGAGCCAATCCGGAATTTTTTTTCCTTCATGGATTTTTCCGGTGGTCTCGATCCTGAGGAATGGCGTGGCAAGATCACAAATCAAGTCCTCTTGGACTACATCAATTGGCTACGACTTCCACCAGCGGATCGACACGCCTCTCCAGCAAATTCTACATCGGGCGTGAATAGTGCTGGTACTGTTCGGATGAACAGTACCCGCGACACTGTTCATCAAGAGGCTGATTGCAGCAGATTTATTCTGCCTATCCCCAACGCTGCCACCTCCATCGCCAACATCTCCAGAGCATTCAATGATAATCCGGATGTATCTATTGCAGCCGATCGTGTTCAGGAGGAACGCACGGCTGTTGGATCTGTCGCGGATTTTTCGGGAGAAATTGTCGCCATGGATCCTACCGTGCAACCAACAATTGTGGGAGCTCCGTGTGTTCAGGAGGAACGCATGACCGCTACCACCCTCCACATGGATCCCAGCAGTGAATCTGAATCTACAGCGGAGATCTTCACAGGTATTCGCTGTTGTATGACTATGCACTTTTCTCGGATCACTGCTATGCTTGAGAAACTACAGGAACGAGAGTTAGCTGCTTCCGGTGTTCAGGAGGAACACATGGCTACTCTACATATGCCGCACATAGCCTTCCCCAACACTCTGGAAAATTTTTCTGGAGATGGCCTGCTTGCCTGTGATGCGGACTTCTCCTGCCAAGAGATCTCCGACGCTTCATCGACACCGTCGCTCGCGGTTGCGACGGGTATCACGCCTTGGGCAGGAGGCCCTCTGGCGCCTGATGCCCTCGACGCCGCCGTGACTACACCGACGGTCATCTTCGCGTATCCAGATCTTCGTGCCATGAATTCAGCAGCCATGGACATCACGCTAGGGACAGGAGGTCCCAGGCAACCTGATGTCCATGCGATCACTACTGCGCCACATGGCAATGTGGATCGGCCCATCAGGCCTGCGGCCACCTGGGCCGTCACATCTCCTCGTGCTTCATCCTCGCGGGACCTCATTAGCGAGGAAGGTGACTCAGCGCTCCAGGCTGGAGCCAATTCGGCCATTGATGAGGCTCCTCCATGGACTATTGGCGCTAGCGCTACTGGTGCCATAGACCTTGCCGTCGACGCTGTTGGCGTCGACCCTCGCTACACCACCACCACCACCTTCAACAATGGGAGTCTCATTGCCTTACATGATACCTCCTCTACTGTCGTCGACTGCTCCAACATTACGTCAGGCATCGCTACTCTATCATGGACTCCAAGTAATGGGGATGATGTCCCTGATGCTGCCCGCGTTCCTACATCTACTGGTGGCCATGCCTTGGCGAGGTTGATTGATCCTGGTGGAGTATATGACTCAAATACTATACCTCCATTTTCGCCTTCACCCTCCAACATGTTGACCACCGACACAGCAGGAGGTCATTGCTTTAATGGCGCCATGGACTTCGCCATTGACGTTGTCGGTGACAATCACTACCCCGACTACGACTCCAATGATGGGAGTCTGATCGCCCCTACCATCTACAACACTTCAAGGGGGCTTGCTGTCCTCGAGGACATCGATGCCATGGCAAGCATCACAACTCCAACTTCCACCACAAGTCACGTGACTGATGCCCTTGATGTCGGCCATGTTATCGCATCCACAGGCGGACACACTCCAGCGAGGGCGATTGATCCTGGTGGGGTACATGAATCAAATATTGACCCACCACTTTCACTTTCCTCCACCGATATGTTGATCACCGACACAGCTGAGCTCAATGCCAACAATTGCATACACATGACCAGGAGCGTCACTCGTGGTGAATACAACATAGTGCCGCCTCAACAGTCTTCTGGGAGCTTCATCTATCTCTTCTTCGGACTACTCCTCCTTGTTTCTTTACCAGCAACACAACTCCAAGGATGGAGGTTCGGCCGAGGGAGTTACGATGCTAATTATATCATGGCATCTAGAACATATTATTTTTCCGGCCATGATGCTTATAATGGCTACAAATATTCGGGAACTCAATCAGGCACGAGCTCATGGTGCATGACCCTGGTGGACAATCATCAGCTTGTTACATCCCGGCTAGTAGTGGACACAAAGTCACCATGAACTCCAACATCAGTGATACAGGTCAGAAAAATAAATTCTATGATATTATACTCTCTGACTATTTGTGCAATAAATTATGGATAGCCGGACCAATGTCTATCTGCTATGATGGTGTTGGCATCCGTGACAACCTCATACCGTGGTATCTTCTCCAACCGGCACCACCATGGTTGTTCTTTGCGGGCAAGATGTTGATGTCAGGACGAGCAACACAACGTGGAGAATGGCATTTCAATGGACGAGAATATCATTCATCTTGCAATATGGAATGCAAGCCACGTTTTCTCTCCAACTATGCACATGTTGGACGTGGTACACATGGCTATCTTCATCGCCTTACTCTAGGCCATGGACAACTCCGACGATATCGGCGAGTACACCAACCTCGACAACATCTTCAGCAACATCATCACTGGTGCTGGCATGGTCTTCTTCGTCGACACCAACGCTCCGACAATAGGCAACCTCCTTCGACTACGGGCCAACTACGTCGATGTTTTTGTACATTGACGAAAGGTGGTCTTCATCAACTCTCCACGGTACCACCTCGCTGTCTCGTGGAGCAACATTGGAGCAGCCCACCTTCATCAACTTGGGGCTTCCTCGGACTTCAGCCATGGCCTCCACCTCTCAGAATATGGAGCTCTCCTCCGATAGCAGCTCGAGGACGAGCTGCATGTAAAGGAGGGGAGAGATGTCATGGCCCAGAAGTGGTCCATGGCCCAATAATTAGCAAGAGGGCCCAGCTAGGCGGCCCAACACAGCCCAACGGTACTGTTCACGCGCATGAACAGTACCCGCGGTACTGTAGCAGCCGCCAGACCCAGGAGGTTCCTTCGCCGCTAAGCAAATCAGATATTTATCGGACTTTCCATATTGTAATAGGTTGCTTAGAGGTTAAGTCGAGTCTCCTCTATATAATAGAGGCCCCCTGTACCTATTGGAAGGCAAGCAAGGATAATTGAGGTTCTCCTCACCTTGCCCCCAGCTTGGGCGCCGGCCTGTTGGCCGCCGCCTCCCGCTCCCTCTTCCACGCACATAGGGCGGGCATGCCCTAGGGCAGCCGCTCCTTCTCCCTCTCCCTTGCTGCGCCGCCGCTACTACGACGAGCCGTTGGCCTCTCCTAGGCCCCCCGGCGATCTCCTATCCCTCCCCCAAATTCCGGTAAATCCATGCACATAACAGTAACACTCAGATTTGTAATCTAGAGAACTATTTGTGAACCTTAGATATGACAGGGCAAAGCTTTCCTTCTTGTTTAACTTTGGTATATTCCAATAGTAGTCTAAAAAAGTTGCTCATAGCCATTTCACTTCATCAAATATTAAGACACTAAATATTCCTTTAACAGAGGTAGTAATTGCATATAACTACATGTGAAACTAAATCTGATGTTACCTTGTACATCTTGTCCATATTATTCCCGCCGGCTCTAATCTCGAGCACCCAACCCTTCGGAAGCCAATCATGTGCTCTCTGAATATATGCAATACGGGATTAATGTACAATTTAGAAATAACTATCAGAAAACAAAAGTGACAAAAATCGGCATCACCGTCACACACCAGAAATTCTTCAGCAGTTTCCCTTTTTGAGCAGACGCTCATCTGCCCCAGAGAAAAGATACTCTAGAACATCCGACTTTGTTGTGAATGCACGTTGTGACACAGGAGATACATAATACTGCATGTTGTACAAAGAATGAATAAAGTTGAATTAAAACAAAATATATCCCAAATCTGAAAACCAGCAGAGAGAAAACGTATGGTTCGAAAGTAGATATGCTAAATCACTCCACAGGTACACAATTCACAAACAATATGTGTTTGAACTACTACTGACACATACCGTGTTGATGGTGCCATCATCAGTCTGGTAGGTCTCCATAACCCAGCCATCCGGGAGCCAATCTGGTATCTCCGACTCCACATCTTGTTCTACCTCCACCTCCTGTGCCATCACCTGCTGCTCGTCCTCATCATCCGAGATGACAACCACAACACGAGATGAATCACCCGTTCTCAGAGATATGTAACTACGTACTAGCACGCTTCTTTTTCTCAAAGCTTGGATCTAATGGAATATGATGGCTAGCGTGTGATGTCTGGGGAGGGGAGGAGGGGGTGCTTAAATAACAATCCTGAGACAAGGGGGAGGCGATAGTGGTGGTAGGTGGTAGCTGGCTAGCTGCTAGTATGTTGTCAAGAACAGCCAATCGAAAATCTTATTAAAAATCTACAGCTCGTATGACCCAAAACATTTATGGCGGATGCCTGTTAGTTTGGCATGCAGTTTGCTGTATATTCTTTCGATTTGAAGCGTGCAATGCAAAGATGGAAAGATTTTGAATGGCGTGTGTGTTGGCTATAAGTTGGAGGAGGATGTACTCAAATGTGAAACATCTTGTCATCTTTACGGCCCATAATGATGCATGTTAAGAGATTGGACACGGTCGTCTCTCTCTAAACCGGTGTGAAACAGCTTGTAGTACCCTGTTTACAGGTTTTGACACGTAACTGGTCATCAAACTGCTATATAACCCCAGTTTGAAACAGCATTATTCCAATCTGTCCTGAGATGCCGCGGCTTTCATTCGATGACAGCGGTGTAATGTGTTGGAATTTGAGGCCTGTTAGCCAGCCCATGCGGCTGCTGTTGTTGAGGCCCCAATTAAAATGGAAAAGCCACGGTGGTGTGTTGAGATGGCTGGGTGAAAACTTTAGTACCACCTTGCTCATCTAGGTAAATGTATCCCAAGATATAAGGTGGGATGCTGGATGCTTTCCAACATGAGTGAAGCATGCTATAACACAGGCTGCTGTAGAACACACACACACGCGCATGCATCGCGTGTTTCGCGTGACTTGCGACGCACGATTAAGGAAAGTAATTTCTCTGAATTAAGGCTCCTATTAACATTGAGAGATTTCAGGGGGCGGTACCTGATATTATCGCAGATCAATGCATTTTAACTCTGGGTCATCCTCCTGTGTATAAATTGAGACGTCCCTGTCGCAACTCTGGGTCATCCTCCTGTGTATAAATTGAGACGTCCCTGTCGCCAGGAGAGACACACAGAAAACAATCGACATTCTCTCATACTCTGCGCCGTCGCCTTCGAGCCTTGCCGTCCCTCATCCGCCGTGCAGCGGATTGGGGAGAGCGGTGTCTCCGAACCAACGCCGGTAACTTGAAGACCTGCACGGGTGCCGGCGATCAGGTTTCTGGGAAGTGCTTCGTCACGACCGCTCGCTGCCCTTCCGAACGACTACTTCATCTTCGACGATTACGCTGATCTTCTTCCTAGCGGGATTTGTTTTGTAAGTCTCATACTGTTCCTCGTCCGACAATGGATCCTTTTGAACTGTGTTGTTAGTTCGTCTATTTCGATCTGCTATTTAGTTTGTTTGCTAGTTTGGTTTTTGAATGATTTCTGTAGATCGTCTCTGCTCTATCGTTTTTCAATCAAGTTTATCTTATGCCTAGTTAATTTTGTAACATAATGATCAATACGTACTTGAAGAACTTCCATATGTGAAAGTTAATTACTCCTGTAACGGATAGTAAGCAGGCTTAGGGGTCCTAGTATGAAAGTAAACGTGTTCCGTTCAGATACTGTAACGCCCTGAAAATCGACCCTAAAAATTTTAAATAAAAATCGAAACTTAAATCGAAAGTTTTCAAAACCTTTCAAAAATCCCTCTCTTGTTTTGGACCTCACCAACTGGATTTTCCGGTCTGGTCTATTTCTTTCCCTTCTCCATCCTCGCGCGCTAAATTGCCGTCCAGCGCGTTTTTACCTTCACCTACCCAGTGACCGTCATTTATTCCTTCGCATAAGCTGGCACATCGCTCGGCCCCGCACGAGTCATCTCGTCACATTAATTATCTCGAATGACCTGACGACACTATGCACTATGCTTGAGTCGTCTCGTCGTCTTGAACCTTGTGCCAACACTATGCACTATGCTTGAGTCGTCTCGTCATCTCAAACCACGTGACGACACTATACACTATGCTTGTGTTATCTCGTCGCGTCTCGTCGTTGTCTCATCAGCCCAAATCCATACGCCAACTCCATCTCTGAGTCGTCTCGTCGCGTCGAGTCGTCTCGTCAAACCAAAACCATACGCCACACCATTGGCCCCGCCGTCTCGTCATTGTCTTCTCTTCCACCCCGTGCACTGGCACAGCACGCATGTTTTCTTTACCTACCTCGGTCCGCGCCTTTAATCTCGCCTACCCGTGCCTTTATTCAAGCCTGCATGAACCATCCCATCAACCCAAAGTCTCACTCCGCTCCGGCAGCGCCGCTATCCCATCACTCTAAAGCAACACTCCACCCTGCCGCTCCAATCCAGCAGCCTTCCTTGTGCTCCGCAGAACATTCACTACGCTGCTGCCCCGTCCTGTCGCACTGCTGCGCGTGCCACATCGCGACGCACCGCCCGAGCCCCACCGTCGCTATTCATCCATGCGCACCACTGTGTGCGTCAACCGCGCCGTCACTTCAGCGCTGCAGCCTCTCCCTCACCTTTGCCACTGCATGCTGCCTGCCACTACCTAGCCTCGCGCCGCGTGCCACAGCCCACGTCCCGCTCTGCGCGCGCAGGAGCGGCGACTATAGCACAGCAGCACCATCGCCTCAATGTCGCTGTCCACGGTGATGCTCCTCTCTCTCCCTACTCGAGTTCATCCCAGGCTATAAATAGCCCTCCCCGCGAGCTCCCTCGCCATCGTGCTGTCCAGCCCAGCTGCAGGTGAGCGTCCTCCCTCCGCTTCTCTCTTTGATCTGGTGTTTAACCAAGCACCGCATTGATCTCCCTTCCCGACGCCGTCTCGCCCCGACCAAGCTGCCGTGGAGCATCCCCAACACCACTCCACCTCCCCGGCCCACTTAATCTACCCTTTTCCTTTGTCAACCGAGCACCACCAGCAGCCCAAGCACTCGTGTGCTGCTCGACTTGAAATATTCCCACGAATTTATTTTCGGAATTAATCCATAGCCTCCACTATAAAATCGATATCTCCGCTGTCCGAACTCCGATTCACCTGATTCTTCCTCCTAAATTCATCTAAAATCAAGCTCTATCCATTTCTACCAGTTTCATCTTTTATAGAGCTCATCCTCTATTTCTTTGTATTTATTTGTGTTCGTTTGCTTGTTTGTTGTTTGCCGGTCGCACGTTTAGCTAACGGAGAGTACGAGTACGAGGAGGAGGAGGAGCAGGAACCAGGAGCCGAAGACTTCGAGCAGGAGCTTCCCGAGGACGTCAACGAAGGCAAGTCACAATCCGTTTTTCCCTTTGATCATACTGCTCCTATGTTTTATAAAACAAACCCGTAGCAGCCGTTCTATTGCATGAAATGATTGCCCTGATGTTTGCAAAACCTTTGTGTAGTATGACCCAGACCACTGAGCCTTATATTACCTGTCCTAATTTATTCCCTATGAAACTTAGGATATCCATGTATGAATATTATTTACGCATGGATGAATTCCTTGTTATAGAAATGCTTAGGACTGTGTATCACTAAGTGCTCTACTTATACTTAGCTTTTGCAAATGTGAAAACCGTGATTGGTGTTGTGTGGTAGTAGTAAGGTTGGGTGA
Source organism: Eragrostis nindensis (assembly GCA_012490785.1). NCBI lineage: Eukaryota > Viridiplantae > Streptophyta > Magnoliopsida > Poales > Poaceae > Eragrostis > Eragrostis nindensis. The sequence goes on from JAAXCT010000428.1 coordinate 171,067, forward strand.
TAACTAAAGAAAGATGAATGAATGAACTTGGGTTAGAGCTGAGGTGATCCTGATGATATTTATGGAAGATTAAGTGTCGCCTCTGTGGTGTGCTTATGACAAGTGATATGGGAGATGAATGCCGCCTCTGTGGTGGGTTCATATATGTGGAGATGATTGCCTTGGCTCGTATAAGGACCGAGTTGCTTGTGACATCCTACCTAGCCGTTTTTTCAGTGCGACCACACTACCGTGTATGCGGCACGGCTTAGTCTAAACCCCGCCAGCTAGTCTGTTAATCGCCTGGAGGCTGGAGATGCAATGGGAGCCCATGGAGCAGGTGGACGTGATGCAGACGTGTGCGACCCGGTCGAGGCCTAGATCAGAGGCTAGACCCCTGGACAACTCCCATGGCGATTAGTCGGGACGATGCTGTGATAGGTAATGGCTTTGTGAGTCTTCACACCACCCGCGCAGTGGCTTGTGATGCACTCAGATTGTGGGTACAGCGTACAACCTCTGCAGAGTGTTAAAATCTATTCGAATAGCCGAGTCCACGGTCACGGACATGGCTTTGGTTCGGTCCAAGAACTAGCATGGGTTGGGTGCTTATCTCCTTGATGTGTGAGTTGTTTTGAGAATAGGTCCGGCCTTCCGCCGAAGGTTGTCGTGGACGGGGTGTCCGGCAACGTAAAACTTGACCAACCCTTAATATCTTAATTTGATGCTTTTGCTAAAATGCTTTATAAACTGAACCCTTGCATGTGTAAAACTTGCTTTATTGTAATATTAAACCTGATGGCCTTTACCTTGCTACTGCCAAATGCATACCTTTATCCATTGATGGTAGGGTAAGGGTTGCGACTTGCTGAGTACTCTTGTACTCATTCTTGCTTGCTGATTACAGAGGAAGATCCAGACTTCGTTGACGCCGACGGTGAGGAAGACGATTAAGCTTGGTCTCGTCCGCACCCGAGCTGCCTGTGGCATTAGTCTACCGCTTAGTTGCTTCCGCTATGCCGTTTGATGACCTAGAAGTCATCTTCTGGTTTAGCTTTGTGTTTACTGTTGTCTATCTACTAGTGTTCTTGTTGCTTCTTAATCGACCCCTGCCAGGTCGCGACTTGTAATATCACCTGTTGTAAGACTTGATTGTACCAGCGACTGATCCAGGGACTGGTATAATAAAGTGTTTTAGCTCCTGGGATAACCGGGGCGCTTCAGGTGGTATCAGAGCCGTGCTTGGCTGTAGGACGTGACCCTAGGCTTGGACGCTAAAATTCCTTAGCTCTTTCCCCCTCTTTTGCAAAACTCTTATTTAATCCCTCCTCTACAGATGGAAGAAGATGGATGGGTGACCGACTACTGCTTGGAAACCCCTGGCTTTCCAAAGGTGCTACGTGATGCCATGGTCAGACTTGGCATTATGGAGCCGGCCGAGTATGTCGGAAGAGAATATGAAGAGTTTGGCACTGAGCGCTGTGAAGTCACCATTCACATTGGAGCCAGTGATGACCACCCAGAGATGAAGCCCTGGAACGTGACTACTACTGGGTCACGATTTCCAGACACCTACCAAGCTGTGGCACGCAAGGCCCTTCGGTACTTGTGCCAGATGTATGAGAGGCCTATCGGTCGCTCGCCAATGAGGTTTTTCCCTCCTATGGAGAGAAACCGCCCCACTTGGCTTGCAAGGATGAGGACAATTGAAGGCCTGAGAATGGCTGAAAGAGATCCCACTGTGGTTGCCATGACCCGTTATCTGCTCGCCTTGGATGAGCTGTATGACGGAACCGCAGCCAGACTGCGAAGGTGCATCACTCGAGCTGAAGAAGCTGAGACACGAGTTAGGACCCTACGTGTTCAGCTTGCTGAAGCCAAAGCTCGTGAAGCAGAAGCAGAAAGCCGTGTTGTTGCTGCCTCAGAAGCCTTGAAGTCCGCAGAAGACCGCTACAACAAGCTAGTTGGCACCGCCTATCTCACTGGGCGTGCCCACTGCAGGACTCTGCATATCCCCGGAGTAGGAGAACGTCCCGTTTTGGATGGGACTCCTATCTGCTCTGCGGGAAGCAACATCAAGAGGAAGTACGCAGAAGATCTTCCTGCACCACCACCCTCTCAAGCAGACGGTAAAGAAGAAGAAGTCGAAGAAGAAGAAGAACCCCTCCCTTTGACCCAACCTTTTCCAAAGGAGAATGAAGATCGCCTCCCCACTGCTTTGGGTGAAGATTCCCCAGTTAGAGGCCTGGAAGATGCCTCCAACCTCATGGATGCCCAGGACCCCTGAGTGCCTACCGAGATGAAGATCCAATCATCATGGGATGAAGCTACCGGTCCGAGTTCAAGAAAGTGCCTGTGGAAGTCTGTACCCCCGAAGTCTTAGTTTGTCCCTTGTAGTCGCAGTGTAACCGCTAGTAGCTCTTCGCTAGTGTTGTACCCCTTGTTGTTTTAGTGAATCTGTGAGTGCTGCTTGTTGTGTGAATTGCTTGTTGTGTGTGCCAGCAAGGCTCTTGTGCCCTGCACTCCTTTATAAAAAGAAAAACATAATAACAAAGAGAATTAAATGATAACATAAAGAAGATCTTAGGTTCTTCTCTCATCTTATGCTCTTCCCCTTGGGGAGCACCAGTTCTGTTTGTCAAGAAGAAGGATGGAAGTATGAGGATGTGTGTAGACTACAGATCCTTGAATGAAGTGACCATCAAGAACAAGTACCCCCTGCCCAGGATTGATGACCTGTTTGATCAGTTAAAAGGTGCTAAGCACTTCTCCAAGATTGACATAAGGTCTGGGTATTATCAGCTGAAGATCAGAGAAGCAGATATCCCAAAGACAGCCTTTGTATCCAGATATGGCCAGTATGAGTTCACAGTTATGTCTTTTGGGCTAACCAATGCACCTGCATACTTCATGAATCTCATGAACAAGGTGTTTATGGAAGAATTAGGTAAGTTTGTCGTTGTCTTCCTTGACGACATACGGATCTATTCAAAGAGTGCCGAAGAGCACGAGCAACATCTGAGAGTAATTTTGGAAAAGCTCAGAGCCCACAAGTTGTATGCCGAGTTCAGTAAATGTGAATTTTGGCTTGAGAAAGTTGCCTTCCTTGGCCACATTCTGACAGCAGAAGGAGTTGCTGTAGACCCTGAGAAAGTTGAAGCAGTTACTCATTGGCCTCAGCCGACAAATGTGTCAGAGATCAGAAGCTTTCTTGGATTAGCGGGTTATTACCGCCGATTCATTGAAGGATTTTCCAAGATAGCCAGACCAATGATAGAACTTCTCAGGAAAGACAAGAAGTTTGAATGGACCCAGTCTTGTGAAAGAAGCTTTCAAGAGTTGAAGAGAAGACTGACAACAGCACCAGTGTTAGTCTTACCTGACATTCACAGAGATTTTGTCGTCTACTGTGATGCATCAAGACAAGGCTTAGGATGTGTCCTAATGCAAGATGGTAGAGTTGTTGCCTATGCATCAAGGCAATTGAAGACACATGAGCAGAATTATCCCACTCATGATCTGGAGTTAGCAGCAGTAGTGCATGCCCTCAAGATTTGGAGGCACTACTTAATTGGAAATAAGTGTGAGATCTACACGGATCACAAGAGTTTGAAGTACATCTTTACTCAGCAAGATCTGAATCTGAGACAACGAAGATGGTTAGAGTTAATCAAGGACTATAATTTGGAAATCCACTACCATCCCGGAAAAGCAAACGTCGTGGCAGATGCCTTAAGCAGAAAAGCCTACTGCAACTACCTTATGACCCACAATGATCACCTGTCGACAGAGATGAAGAAGCTTAATCTGGAGATAGTGCCTCGAGCTTGTGTGAATACTCTAAGTGTGCAACCAACACTAGACGAACAGATCAGACAAGCCCAGCTCAAGGATCAAGAGTTAATGAAGATCCGTAACCACACTGGAGAAAACAAAGCCCCAAACTTCAGAGTAGATGATAAAGGAACTCTGTGGTATAAAGACAGAATCTGTGTACCACAAGAAGGAAAGTTCCGAGAGATAATCATAGATGAAGCCCACAACTCAGCTTATTCCATCCACCCAGGATCTACCAAGATGTATCTTGATTTAAAGGAAAAGTACTGGTGGAATGGAATGAAGGCAGATATAGCCAAGTTTGTTGCAGAATGTGATGTCTGTCAGAGAGTCAAGGCAGAACACCAGAAGCCGGCAGGGTTACTCCAGCCCTTACCAATCCCTGTGTGGAAATGGGATGAAGTAGGCATGGATTTTATAGTTGGTTTTCCTAAAACAAAGAAGGCATATAACTCTGTATGGGTAATAGTGGACCGACTCACCAAGGTCGCTCACTTTATTCCTGTACGAACCAACTATGGAGGAGACAAGTTAGCCCAGTTGTACATTGACAACATAGTGAAGCTACATGGAGTACCGAGCAGAATTGTCTCTGATAGAGGTACCCAATTTACCTCAAGGTTTTGGAAAAGCTTACACTCTGCTTTGGGAACTAAGTTGGATTTCAGCACTGCTTATCACCCTCAGACTGATGGTCAGACAGAAAGGATCAACCAAATCCTTGAAGACATGTTGAGAGCCTGTGCACTGACCTATGGCAAAGACTGGGAGAAGAGTCTAGCTTATGCTGAGTTCTCATACAACAACAGTTACCCAGCCAGCCTCAAGATGTCACCTTTTGAAGTGTTGTATGGCAGAAAATGCAGAACACCTCTGATGTGGTCAGATGTCGGAGAGCGTTCCCTTACAGGACCCTCCATTGTTAAAGAGGCAGAAGAAAAAGTTGCAGAAATCAGAGAAAAGCTGAAAGAAGCGCAGTCTCGTCAGAAGAGTTATTCTGACAAGAGAAGAAGGGATTTAAGTTTCCAAGTTGGAGACTATGTGTACCTTAAAGTTTCCCCAATTCGAGGTACACGTCGTTTCCAAGTCCGTGGCAAGTTAGCACCGCGCTACATCGGACCGTACCGAGTGTTGAAGAAGATCGGTACAGTGGCATACAGGATTGAGCTACCACCAGAGTTGGCAGATGTGCACAATGTTTTCCATGTGTCCCAGCTCAAGAAGTGTTTGAGAATACCAGAAGAGCATGTCTCAGTGGAGACTCTGGATTTACAAGATGACCTCCGATATCGGGAAGTGCCGATTAAGATTTTGGATGTAACCACCCGTCAGACCAGAGGATCAACAGTCCGTCTGTACCGTGTTCAGTGGAGTCGGCACACAGAGGCAGAAGCTACTTGGGAACGAAAAGACGCCTTGAGGAAGGAGTATCCCCATCTCTTTGAGGACCACCTTGAATCTCGAGGACGAGATTCCTTTAAGGGGGGTAGGTTTGTAACGCCCTGAAAATCGACCCTAAAAATTTTAAATAAAAATCGAAACTTAAATCGGAAGTTTTCAAAACCTTTCAAAAATCCCTCTCTTGTTCTGGACCTCACCAACTGGATTTTCCGGTCTGGTCTATTTCTTTCCCTTCTCCATCCTCGCGCGCTAAATTGCCGTCCAGCGCGTTTTTACCTTCACCTACCCAGTGACCGTCATTTATTCCTTCGCATAAGCTGGCACATCGCTCGGCCCCGCACGAGTCATCTCGTCACATTAATTATCTCGAATGACCTGACGACACTATGCACTATGCTTGAGTCGTCTCGTCATCTCAAACCACGTGACGACACTATACACTATGCTTGTGTTATCTCGTCGCGTCTCGTCGTTGTCTCATCAGCCCAAATCCATACGCCAACTCCATCTCTGAGTCGTCTCGTCGCGTCGAGTCGTCTCGTCAAACCAAAACCATACGCCACACCATTGGCCCCGCCGTCTCGTCATTGTCTTTTCTTCCACCCCGTGCACTGGCACAGCACGCATGTTTTCTTTACCTACCTCGGTCCGCGCCTTTAATCTCGCCTACCCGTGCCTTTATTCAAGCCTGCATGAACCATCCCATCAACCCAAAGTCTCACTCCGCTCCGGCAGCCCCGCTATCCCATCACTCTAAAGCAACACTCCACCCTGCCGCTCCAATCCAGCAGCCTTCCTTGTGCTCCGCAGAACATTCACTACGCTGCTGCCCCGTCCTGTCGCACTGCTGCGCGTGCCACATCGCGACGCACCGCCCGAGCCCCACCGTCGCTATTCATCCATGCGCACCACTGTGTGCGTCAACCGCGCCGTCACTTCAGCGCTGCAGCCTCTCCCTCACCTTTGCCACTGCATGCTGCCTGCCACTACCTAGCCTCGCGCCGCGTGCCACAGCCCACGTCCCGCTCTGCGCGCGCAGGAGCGGCGACTATAGCACAGCAGCACCATCGCCTCAATGTCGCTGTCCACGGTGATGCTCCTCTCTCTCCCTACTCGAGTTCATCCCAGGCTATAAATAGCCCTCCCCGCGAGCTCCCTCGCCATCGCGCTGTCCAGCCCAGCTGCAGGTGAGCGTCCTCCCTCCGCTTCTCTCTTTGATCTGGTGTTTAACCAAGCACCGCATTGATCTCCCTTCCCGACGCCGTCTCGCCCCGACCAAGCTGCCGTGGAGCATCCCCAACACCACTCCACCTCCCCGGCCCACTTAATCTACCCTTTTCCTTTGTCAACCGAGCACCACCAGCAGCCCAAGCACTCGTGTGCTGCTCGACTTGAAATATTCCCACGTATTTATTTTCGGAATTAATCCATAGCCTCCACTATAAAATCGATATCTCCGCTGTCCGAACTCCGATTCACCTGATTCTTCCTCCTAAATTCATCTAAAATCAAGCTCTATCCATTTCTACCAGTTTCATCTTTTATAGAGCTCATCCTCTATTTCTTTTGTATTTATTTGTGTTCGTTTGCTTGTTTGTTGTTTGCCGGTCGCACGTTTAGCTAACGGAGAGTACGAGTACGAGGAGGAGGAGGAGCAGGAACCAGGAGCCGAAGACTTCGAGCAGGAGCTTCCCGAGGACGTCAACGAAGGCAAGTCACAATCCGTTTTTCCCTTTGATCATACTGCTCCTATGTTTTATAAACACAACCCGTAGCAGCCGTTCTATTGCATGAAATGATTGCCCTGATGTTTGCAAAACCTTTGTGTAGTATGACCCAGACCACTGAGCCTTATATTACCTGTCCTAATTTATTCCCTATGAAACTTAGGATATCCATGTATGAATATTATTTACGCATGGATGAATTCCTTGTTATAGAAATGCTTAGGACTGTGTATCACTAAGTGCTCTACTTATACTTAGCTTTTGCAAATGTGAAAACCGTGATTGGTGTTGTGTGGTAGTAGTAAGGTTGGGTGATAACTAAAGAAAGATGAATGAATGAACTTGGGTTAGAGCTGAGGTGATCCTGATGATATTTATGGAAGATTAAGTGTCGCCTCTGTGGTGTGCTTATGACAAGTGATATGGGAGATGAATGCCGCCTCTGTGGTGGGTTCATATATGTGGAGATGATTGCCTTGGCTCGTATAAGGACCGAGTTGCTTGTGACATCCTACCTAGCCGTTTTTTTCAGTGCGACCACACTACCGTGTATGCGGCACGGCTTAGTCTAAACCCCGCCAGCTAGTCTGTTAATCGCCTGGAGGCTGGAGATGCAATGGGAGCCCATGGAGCAGGTGGACGTGATGCAGACGTGTGCGACCCGGTCGAGGCCTAGATCAGAGGCTAGACCCCTAGACAACTCCCATGGCGATTAGTCGGGACGATGCTGTGATAGGTAATGGCTTTGTGAGTCTTCACACCACCCGCGCAGTGGCTTGTGATGCACTCAGATTGTGGGTACAGCGTACAACCTCTGCAGAGTGTTAAAATCTATTCGAATAGCCGAGTCCACGGTCACGGACATGGCTTTGGTTCGGTCCAAGAACTAGCATGGGTTGGGTGCTTATCTCCTTGATGTGTGAGTTGTTTTGAGAATAGGTCCGGCCTTCCGCCGAAGGTTGTCGTGGACGGGGTGTCCGGCAACGTAAAACTTGACCAACCCTTAATATCTTAATTTGATGCTTTTGCTAAAATGCTTTATAAACTGAACCCTTGCATGTGTAAAACTTGCTTTATTGTAATATTAAACCTGATGGCCTTTACCTTGCTACTGCCAAATGCATACCTTTATCCATTGATGGTAGGGTAAGGGTTGCGACTTGCTGAGTACTCTTGTACTCATTCTTGCTTGCTGATTACAGAGGAAGATCCAGACTTCGTTGACGCCGACGGTGAGGAAGACGATTAAGCTTGGTCTCGTCCGCACCCGAGCTGCCTGTGGCATTAGTCTACCGCTTAGTTGCTTCCGCTATGCCGTTTGATGACCTAGAAGTCATCTTCTGGTTTAGCTTTGTGTTTACTGTTGTCTATCTACTAGTGTTCTTGTTGCTTCTTAATCGACCCCTGCCAGGTCGCGACTTGTAATATCACCTGTTGTAAGACTTGATTGTACCAGCGACTGATCCAGGGACTGGTATAATAAAGTGTTTTAGCTCCTGGGATAACCGGGGCGCTTCAGGTACTGATGACGGAAACACTCGATACTCCTTACGATGTAATTTCCGGTTCAGAAATTTTAAAATATCAATAGAAAGTACTGTAAATTTCCTAAGCCCCGTCCAATTGAAAATTAACATATATAGAAGAGAGCTTCAAGAGACCGTGACGAGTGATGCGCAAAAGATGTGGCTCCGACCACGAGCGAGACGATGGCCTGTACGTATATGCATGCACGAGTGTGATCACCGTAAGTACCTGATCCAGCGGAGGGCACGTACGGCACACACGCACGTACAAAATCACGTCTACTCAAACTAATGACGATTTTTCATATGAAAATCCTTGACACCAACGACCTAAACTCCAAGTGGTAGCCGTTGCGGTTGCCGGCCGCTGCCCGCGCTTAGCTTGCTCATAATGTCCTCACCATATTCCTTTATCTAGCAAAGTGCGTGTATTGCTGATGTGCTTGTAGCATTAAGCTCTTTTTTCCTCTCTTTTGCAAGACACTTCTCTCCAATTAGCCAAGTATTGTAAGCTTTGGTCTTCTTTCTCTCTTAATACGAGGCATCTTCATCTTATACAAGTTCATAACACCGCTACGTAGCCATGTAGTGACTAGTGAGTGGGAAATACTTCAGGTAAGGAAGCAAATAATATAAAACCTAGACTGGGGTTACTTCAGGTAATTATTCATGAGCCACTGAAACTAGTTTCATAGGCAAAATGTATATTTCTAAAGTGTGCGGTATAATTTGCTGTGAGTTTGTATAATATCCTTCAACTTGGAAACAAATTTCTATATATAAAAGGCACACACATTATCATTGGTACTTATGCACAATCCCCATTTGTAACACATGCGGAAATCTTCATCTCCTTCGTGTAAACTAGTACTTCTTCCTTTGAGTGTAGCCTCAATCCGGTTTCTGGTTGAACAAAAAAACTGCAGAATAAACATAATTAGGATCAGAGGGCCACAATTTCCAACTGATATAGTTAGTTTACTGCATGAAGTGTTGATTAGAATTGTCAATGCATTATAGATCTTAAGGTTGGATTGATCAGGACCTGCAGAATCAATAGGAATCACGAAACATTGAAGAGATAGATCCCTAATTCTTGATGTGTGCTTCTCTATTTGGTCTCTGAATTTTCATAAAAAAAGCACATATATTTTCCACAAATAATTCTTTTTTGCTTTTATATCCGGCATGGTAAGTAAATTTCAGGTTCCAACATTAGACACATGTAATAATGCCGAATAAGTCACTGTGCCTGCAATTTGTGTGTAGTGTGTGTGTGTGTGTGTGTGTGTGTGGGGTGGGGGGGGGGGGGGGGGGGGGGGCGCACACGCACGCGTATGTGTGCTAGGTACTTGTCACATCACGTTAGAAATTTTCTCAATTTCGGAAAAGATAATGGCTGTGTACGAATAAGGGACGATCTGGTTGGTTTTTTTATTCCTAAAATAGGACATAGGACTACATAAGAGATTCATGGGGTTTATATATGTGAGTGACATAGTTTCGCCAACATGACCATCCATGGGCTTCTTCTATTTACAGCAACATATCACATCATCTTTTGTGAACACAGATTAATTGTCCCCTTAACCGCCTCTTTGCAATTGTAATAACAAGTTATGGATGTAAGTCACGTAATAAAATAGAACTTTAATGTATTATGACTTTTTATGGATCATTATTGATCCCCAGGTGTCGTCTCTAGCTTTACTTCATCCATGCAAAATAAATTAATTTTCTGCATTTAATAATAGAGAATACACTCAAAACGAAATTTAAAAATAGAGAATGATATGTTCAGTTAGGTAATGAATCCATGTTCATAAGACTTCTATTTATATGAAGCATAACACTTGTATTAATTATACAAAAAAAATGCAACCTTATTTCATGGCAAGATTTCTCTTTTAAAGAGATTGCCCTTTCGATAACTGAAACAAAATGAACATACACACATAACATGTTGTAATGATCAGATTCGTATTCTAGAGATTTATATATAGACGTACAAACCTTCTGATTAATTCTTAGAGAACATCAACTTATATTTTTATGACCCTAAAATATGACAGAGAAAATTCGGTAGTAGTCTCGAGAACTTTTGGAGACACAAGCTCTAATCTCAAGCACACAACCCTTTTGGAGACAATCATGTCTCCTTTGAATGTATTTATGCAACACTGGAATAATGTACAATTTAGAATCTATCAGAAAGCAAATTAAAACTCGGCGTCACCATAGATACAATTCCACACCAGAAATCCTGCAGCAGTTTCCCTTGATTTCAGCAGACGCTCATCTGCCCCAGAGAGAAGATACTCTAGAACGTTCGACTTTGTGTTGTGAATGCACGTTCTGACACAGGAGATACACAATACTGCATGTTGTACAAAGATTGAATAAGGTTGAATTAAAACAAAATATATCCCAAATCTGAAAACCAGCAGATCGAGAAAGAACGAATGGTTCTAAGTGTATGTGAAACTACTCACCACGTACTATTCCCAAAGTTTGAGACACTACTGATTCATACCATGTTGATGGTATCGTCATCAGTATAGGTCTCTCCATGACCTGCTGCATGCTCATCCTACTCATCATCCGAGATGACAAGCGTCCACAAACACGCATTCTCAGAGTCATGTAACTACTACGTACTAGCACACTTCTCTTTCTCAAAGCTTGGATCTAATGGAATACAATGCATGGCCAGTACATACCACGTATGTGATGTTTGGGAGGCCTGGGGGTGCTTAAGTATGCTTGTGTACATGCATGACAGCATGACCGCGTACGTACATTATCGAGTGGAGGGCACACACGCATACACAAATCCTGGGCTTGCACCGTATCGACCTCCCCACGCCGCATCAGCTCTCCCACCGACCTTGCAACGTCATCATCTTGTCTGCGCGACCGGCGAGATTCTGGGTTAACCTTAAAGCCTTTGCTTGCCTTACGCCGATGCCGACGGTTGGGGAAGCTTAATTGGCTAGTTTATCTACTTACCTCCGTCCCAAAATAGTTGTCACCTTTGACTTTTAATCACCATGTTTGACTATTCGTTTTATTTAATTTTTTGCATAAATATTAAAACTAACTTATTAAGATTATACTATCTTAAATGTTAAACATGTTATGAAAAGACAACTAATGTTTGCAAAAAGAATTCAAATAGGACGAATAGTCAAATGTGATAGTCAAAAGTCAACAGCGACAGGTATTTTGAGACGGAAGGAGTAGCTAATTAAGTGCGTGTATTGCCGATGTATGTGTTGTGCACTTGTACTCGGTTCTCCCTTCTTTTATTTATTTATCAAGGTGGCTCTCCCAAGCGAACTAACCGAGTGTTGTAGGTTTTGGCCTCGTTAATTACTCTTAATTAATATGAGGCATCTTTGTTTTATGCAAGTTCAAACATTACTAATTATATATCCATTAATCCACGTGATGAGCGGGAAATACTTCAGGTAAGGAAGAAAATAAAATAAAACCTAGAATGATGTCACATCCATTGGATACATGTCTTATCTGGCCACTTCTAGACTTCTAGTAGATCCTAAGAGGAAAAATGGACGAGCCATATGCATTGACACTAGTTTCATAATAGGTAAATGTATATTTCTAGACTGTGCAGTATATTTTGGTGTGAGTTTGTCTTTTATAGCTGGTGATATCGTTACCCTATATTCCATTAATTAAAACTTACTACACCGTTAAGATTTTCAATCTCATGGAAAAAGACATAGTACAAACTGTCAACATAAATTACACAGCCTGTGAATAATCGAGAAATTTGTCTGGAATCAGATACGTTATTCATAACTCCAGATTTTTTTTATGAATCTTACTAGATAACAATCTAGGAAGATTGTTGGCATAGCGCACCGACCACCATTAATTTTGTCATGCACCATAATGTTAAGCAAAATGCAATGCACGTAGATCCGGGAAGCATGCTCTACGTTTCTTTCTAGGTAGTATATCTATCGTACGTCTAACCACGCTGGCTTTGATTCACCGCTGAGCTTTCTTCCAGAGCCAGCAGGCGATATTTGCCAGCTGAGATCCTTCCAATACGTTATACGGGTGTCACCAAGGTAATTTGTGCCACTAACACAGGCCGCAAGTACAAGGGGCTGCTTAGGACGTGTTAGCCACACGGCCCACACCTGAGCGTATGTGTAACCTGCTGGAAGCGCCGAGCGCGTGATATCCGGTATGGAGATTAGAGAACGGTGCGAGTTAATTAGTCACACCAGAACAGTTGGTCAACGCGCCATGACAGCGTTGCCCGCTTAGTAAACACTAAATTAACAGAACCTTTCATAAAAACTCTAAAAATACCACACATCCAAACAGGGCCAAGCAGAACCTGTCAGCAGTCCGACACAGGGTAACTTAGCACGAGAACTGAGTGCTTATAAAGCCATGTTTTTCGTTGCAAATCAACAAGAAACATGAGCCAATCAAATGGGCACAAACCGCACTTTCTGCTCTCTAAGAAAAAGCAGTTTCACAGCATAATTTATACTACTTGTTCGTCCTTTGCGATGCAACTGGTGGAAATATGTTAGGGGAAAATAGATGATTGCCCAAACAGAAAGGGTTTGAAAAATTTTAGCGCTCTTTAAAGTCGTGTTGATTTGGAACTCACAGACACCAAACACGTGTCTGACAAAGTTCAAACTTTGAGCATATTCTGCTCACACGGGTCTACGCACAGGTCTTGCACACTTCAACCCAAACCTTACAGCTTTGTGCAATGCCAGTGACTGCTCCAAATACAACGGCCAGGCTGAAATCCAAATGACTGGTATCGATTCCTCAAACCATATCAAGCGTCTCAGCCAAATAAGCTATGGTACCTAGACATGCATATGGCATGCTCGTCAGTTCATTTCGCCCCATATGAGTGCCAGCAAAATGGAGAAGCCGCAACAGTCATTCTTATTGGTAAATCACAGGCTGCCAGAAGTCTAAACAAACAAGGCCTACAATTCAACTACAGATTAAGCCATGCTCCCTCTTTACCCAAGGTTGGTGGAAACTCTAAGAAAATGGAAACCTGAAAACCAGTAGCGACACTCGCACATAGATATCAATCTACGAATCATACAAAACGAGAAAAAAAAAACATATGCATTAAGTGTCGAGGTTTTAGAGCCTCGATAGTTATTTTATGGGTGTACGAGAATCAAGAACACGATGGTAACACAGGAGACGAGGGTTTATACAGGTTCAGGCCGCCGGAGGCGTAATACCCTACGTCCTGTGCTGGTGTAATGTATTGCGAGAGAGTTTTCTGTAGGTCTCCTGCCCGCCTTATATAGTCGGGGGTGCAGGGTTACATGGATCTAAACCTAGTCGGTTACATGGTAAACAGCCTTGTAGTACAAGTTGATTGATGTTTATCTCCTGGCCGAGTGGGCCGACTGACTTTAGGTCCGTCGGGCCACCCGGTTCTTCTTGGGCCAAACCGATTCCCCATTACTGGATCACTCGGCCTTGTTGTATCTTGAGTATACCCGGGTCTCATATCATCGACAGTAGCCCCCGAGTTCTTTTTGATTGATCTTGAAGACTTCCGACTGGTTCCGACTCCATGTACAATAATCCTCAGCATAGCTGGTCAATAAAAAAGAACTCCAAAGAGTAACAGTTACCGAAGTAAACCGATGAAGAAACTGAATCCTGGGAATACCAAGATCAGCAAGGCCTCGAATTAGGCATGAAGATGAAGGAACACCCAATGCCGACTGACGTCGGGAACAAAGGCTGGGCTCAGAAAGCGTGTCCCTACCTGTCAGTAGCATTCAACTCGAAGTTGACCGAAGACTTTTTTTTTTAAAAAAGTATGCTTACCAGCAGGATTTTTTAAAACACACCTGTAAGGTGCAGCCCCCGAGCTTCTGGGTAATCCAGAGGATTAGACAGAAGTTCTGAACAGAGCCTGGCATATAGACAAAAGCTATTACCGTAAAGGGGAACTCCATGGGAGTTATGGGAACTCCCCACAACTGGTGCACTACAGCTGTTAAAAACCAGAAGTGAGTTGCGAGTCTCGAACCGAGCTTTCACTCGGCCGGAATCTAAGCCCATCCAGCAACTTGTGCCCAGGATGATGACAGCTCGTAGGGTTTGGGCGACCGCCTCGCTCTTCACTGCAGTTCATAAAACCGATTCAAAGAGCGAGTTCAATTCTGGGAAAACCTCCCGTAGGCCTTCAACTTCCGAGTGAAGACCTTGTGCATCTGTAGCCCGAAGAACATAGCCACTGACCGGCCGAGTGGAAAAGCATAGGGTGCACGTCTAGTGCATCCTATGGATGTAGCCCCCGAGTCTATGAAGAAGTCGCAGAGTTGTTCATAGACTCTAATAGAAGCTGAAGAGTATAGCCGTATGAAGACATCCGCCGAAGCTGAATCCAAAAACTTGCTCGCCAGACTGAATGAATCGCGACGTGGGCTCACGCAAGTGAGCCCACGTGGGCTAGCCCCCGAGTCTATGAAGAAGTCGAAGAGTTGTTCATAGACTCCAAGAGTAGCTGAAGAAAGTAGTCCAGAATGTCTAACTGCCGACTGCCGACTGTCCGAGTGAAGAAGTATAGAAGTGCGACGTGGGCTCACGCAAGTGAGCCCACGTGGGCTAGCCCCCGAGTCTATGAAGAAGTCGTAGAGTTGTTCATAGACTCCAAAGAAGCTAAGAAGTTGTACCAAACTCAGAATATGCCGAGTGGACTGAATGCCATCAGTATGCCGCCAAAATTTTACTGTGCTGACCACGGGTGTGTTGTCCCAGCTGACTCACGAGAACACAGTAAAACCAATAATGCCCGAGGGACTGCTTGAATCGTCGTCTTCGTGCGTTCCACCACAACATCCTTATCAAAAACAGTCACAACTCTGCTATAAATAAGCTGCTACCGCAGCCCCCAAGTATCCACTGAAGTTAGCTGAAGATGAAGAACACCAAGAACACCAAAAAGAAAGGTGCCTCCAGTTCCAATAATCAGCCCCCAGCTGAACCGCAACCAACAAATCTAGCCATGCCAGATCTTGAAAACTTAGCCATCGTCGAAGCTCCAATCATACCTCCTCTCAATGTCGTTCTGCCACCTCCAGGTCCGTACGATCCATCTCTGCCTGAATACATTGAAGTCTCATCTGGAGATGAAGCCACTGAAAATCCTCGCCGTCGCTATCTGCCCAATGGTCTGCCTCCATGGCAGCCCATCAGCCGTCCAGTTGCAAGTCGCACACGAAGTCGTACTCGTCAGGATCCACCAAAGAGAGAATGAAGAATGAAGATCTTGAAGAAATCCACCAAAAACCTTGTATCAATCATCCAATCACAATTTGAGGCACAATTGAGCTAGCCACGATGAGTTCATACTGTGATCATTCAAAATGAGCACTGATAATACAAATATTTCCGGCTTTATTCGAGCAAGTTAGGATGATCTAGTTAGGTCACATAGGAAGTTATAAATGACAATTGAACGAGTTGGAAAGAAAATGACATTGCACATGCCAATGCTCGTTTAGTGCAAAGGCATGGTGTCAGCTGTGGTAGCAGAACCATCGGCGTATAGGGGGTGCAGAACATGACCGGCGACATGATCTACATGAACCCACTTCTGACCTGTCAGCTTGTTGCGCTCAAAGCGGACATGACCTTCTTTCAGGCAGAAAAGTGTATGGTCGTTCCCCATGCCAACGTAGTTCCCAGGATGAAAGCGGGTTCCTCTTTGACGGACGATGATGTTTCCTGGTTCCACTTTCTGAGGGAA
The DNA here is from genome assembly GCA_012490785.1 of Eragrostis nindensis. Classification (NCBI taxonomy): domain Eukaryota; kingdom Viridiplantae; phylum Streptophyta; class Magnoliopsida; order Poales; family Poaceae; genus Eragrostis; species Eragrostis nindensis. The sequence goes on from JAAXCT010000428.1 coordinate 187,329, forward strand.
AAACAAATCAGACATGGGAATCAAGAACAATATGGGATCTGTTAAAAAATACGAGACGTGTGGGTCATTGAGAGATATGCAGAATTATAGTGTTGTAGGCAAGTAGTTCCTTTGCGTCAACTGACAAAGTGCCAAGGGAAAACCATGAAGAAAGCCTCTGGGCTCATGATTAGCACAAAGAAATGGCCTAGTATTTCTATAATATAGCAAATTGATCGATATGGATGCCAGTAATGTGAAATTATTTTTGCCGTCTGCCTGAAATGATATATTTAATTTATTAAAAAAACATAGAGTATATGAGAATTGTACCTCTCCACCAAACTTTTTCACACCCAAATACTTTGGATTGGAGTCACGGCCATTTTTTGTTGAACCAGCAGTCTTTTTAGTGGCCCAACGCCTAAATATCAAGTTCAGCCCTCCAGATAATTCTGGAACAAAATATACTTCAGGCAGATGTACGATTGAAGTAAAGAAATCAGCATGACGAATTGCCAAGTCATCACCTGTAGAATTGGTGTAGACTGAAACCTTGGAAGTCAAATCTTTCACATTTATTCTCCTAAAAACTGACGAGAGTGCCATGCTGATTTCCTGAACAATGCCTGCCAATGGTAAATCTATAATAAGCTCCCTTTTGAAACAGTTACAGAATAAGATTTTGAATAAGGATAGAAAAAGCTAAGCATATAAATAAGTTTTCTCACAAAAAGAGGTATTTCTGTTGAAGAGATATTACAATTCAACTAGGAGATAGGCTGAATGGTTTAACTAGAATGATGCTTTAACAGGCAAGGCTTGAACGCTTCGCTAATAAGCATGAGAAAAAGATAACTAAAAATAAGTACTTCCATCTGAGCTCCTCAATCTACTAATGTATCTTCTTTCTCCCATTTGTGTACTAAAAACATGAGTTGCTATAGATAAACCATAGACTGTCCAAATCCACAAAAAAGCATGTTGTGCCAGCGGCGCCATTAAAGTGGTGCTTTACTAGTATCTACAGGCTATAAAAACATCTACAAATTTTCTGTTCTTTTTCACGCTTAGTCAAAACAAACATGAGGAACAAACACAATTTCATTAAGGTAAGGTTTCAAGAGAATCTGTCTAGATCTTACTGCAAGCAGTACATCCAGAGGTATTTCAATTACAGTCGCTGTGACAGTTCAGATGGTTATAATGCAACAAACATGTACCATCTTATGATGTCTCATTCTTTCTTCTTTATTATATCCTGAATGGCAATATATAATAAAACTCCAACGTGTGCCAACTGTAGAACACCTGAATCAAATCCTGGAGGCCCCAAAGGTATCACAAATTTCAAAAACCAGATAGATAGGTAGTACAATTTTACAGTCAATTGTAATATTCCAATTATGCAGCTGTTAAATCCGAGAGATGGTTGGAGTTCCTATATCTTATCCTCTACAAATAATAATGTTATTTGCGCCAAGGATCTTTGTGGCTGAGGCAAAGGTGCTTGCCTATTTGTATCAAGTGGGTTACTTACGGCACGTACTGTATGGAAGTCCTGAATCCTAGTTTAGTTCATCAACAGAACTCCGTAAAGACCAGCCACAGGAGAATTTTATTAAGCGAGGCTACTAACACCGCAAGACAGCACTTCCACGAAGCAACCACTCTTTTCAGTAGAATCTTGCTCAATTAATAAACGGGACCAAATCATCTAACGATAGACGCTGTAAAACAATTTACTCTAGGGCACGGAGTTGAGAACCCGTAATTTTTCGACAATGAACTGTGGCAGCAACATGTGCAGCAACAGGTGTTTGGGATCATGCATAGATTTGCAGAGAATTCAAAACTAATCTTTTTTTTTGCAAGGAAATTCACAACTAATCTAATGGGGAGAACATAGATTTGGCTTCGACAGCTCGCATGCACAGCAAAGAAAATGTCCTCCGGGATAACAGAACGAACCGTTGATCAATCGAGAGCTCGGACTACTTACCGAGAAATGATGAAATCAGTCCGCTGCGTGCCGGATGAATCTCCGCTCCACTCCAACAGGACAAGGAAGGAGCGGCGCCGCGTGTAAGCTTCATGACCATTGGAGTTTGGAAACCCCAAAGGTATGAATGTTTTGGTGATTGGGTGACCATATTGATGTGACTAACATTTCCATGAAGGATATTCAAATGGTCATGTCAATGGAAGCGTCGTCTCACAAACCCTATCTTATCGACGACTTGGTGTTTGGTTGCCTCGACAATTCGGATCGAGGACTTGATGGGGTCAAGGTTGAAGATGGATCAAGGCTAAGGACATGATAGACCAAGCAAGTGTCGGCTTGGTGTAGATGTTAGCTTGAGTCCATAGGAAAAACCGGACTATCGAGAGGGATCGAATTGGTTCTCTTAGAGCATACTAGGTTAGAGATCATATGGATGCATAGTGAGTCTCTCGAGGGCTAGGGTGGCTGAAGAGAAGAAGAGGAACCAAGGATGAAGAAGTTGGAAGCAAGGATCAAGAGTGGATCAAGTTTTCAGCTTATCTGGTAGAGACCGGACAGTACGGTCCTAGGGACCATATGGTATGATCTTCATTGAAGATCCAGACAGAGAAGTGAAGTCTCGGGATACTGAGAAAATGAAGACCGGACAATTGGACCGTATGGTATGGTCAAGGGACCGTATGGTACGGTCATCAGAGGATTTCCAGACAGAGAAGTTGAAGTTTCTGGAAGTGAAAGAAATGAAGACCGGACAATTGACCGGATGGTACGGTCCTAGGGACCGGACAGTACGGTCTTCATTGGAGATGAAGAAGAAAATGGAGATGCGCCTGGAAATAGAGACCGGACAATACGGTCTGGAAGAGACCGGACAGTACGGTCCTTTGTACGGTCTCTAGTTTCGCAGGGCACTTTTGGGCAACGGCTAGTTTTGGGTTGGTAGCCTATATATAGTTGGTTGCCCGCCCCTTGGGGGGTCTCTTGGCCATTGTTGGAGTGCAGGAAACTCAGAGGAAGCCAAGAGCAAGGGAGAGAAGCACTTGTGAAGGATTTGGAGTGATCCTAGTGCTTGAGAGAGTAGCAATTGCATCCACTTGATCTCTAGGCTAGTGTGAGCTTGAGAGAGTCACTTCAGTTTGTTACTCTTGGTCTATGGCAAGGCCTAGACCGGTTAGGCGTTGGTGTTGAGCTGTCCAAGGAGATTGTGGAAGCTAACACAAGTTTGTGCACAGTCTTAGAGCTTCCCGTGCGAAAGAAGCATCACTAGTGGAGCGCCCTTTGGCACGCATCAAGTGCGGAGCCTTACCTCCGGAAGAGTACCCGGGATCGAGCCCGGCGGGACGTGCCCGCGACTTCACTCGGAGGGTGAAGTGTGCTCTCGGAAGGATCGCCTTCGAGCGGAGGGACGGGGTCGAGACTCCGGCGGGAGTGACCCAACGTGGAGTAGGGGAAGGCGCCATCCTTCCGAGACCACGGGAAAAATCATGAGCATTCCTATCTCTATCTCCTTTACTTACTAGCATTTACGCTTCCGCATTTACTTATGTGCTAGTAGTATTGCATGATAGGTTGTCTCTTTACTACTTGGTAGAATTGCTTGTTAGGGTGTTGCTTGTTGCATAGACTAGATTGTGTGCGCGCATTGCTAGCTTCTTGTTGTCACCATATCTAGTCTTGCTAGTTTCACGCCTTAAGTACGTTTGGGAGAAATTGTTGAGCCACCGATTCACCCCCCCTCTCGGTGCCCTTGATCCTTTCAAGTGGTATCAGAGCCTCGTTGCTCAAATAGGGCTTAACCGCCTTGAGTAAGGATGCCGGGAGGAAATGGAAGTAGGGGACCGCCCCCGTTCGATGGGACCGACTGTGCCTATTGGAAAGCTCGCATGCAAGCTTACCTCGAGGCTCTCGATCCTATCGCATGGGAGGTGACAAGTTCCGGTGTCTCTCTAAGAACTCCCATTGGTATTCTTGATGTGAATCTTGCAAAGGCAAATGCTAAAACTAAAAATGCCTTGTTTGAAGCTATCACTAAAGAGGTCTTTGCTCGAGTCAAGTCCGCGGGTACTGCTCATGAAGTATGGACTCAAATCCAACAAGTTCATGAGGGTTCGTCGGATGTGAAAGAGGAAAGATACTATGTCCTTAAGGACAAATATGATGCCTTTACAATGTCTTCGAATGAGCTAATCAATGATACTTACTCTCGCTTGAATGTGCTTGTAGAGGATATCAACTCGCTCGGTGTGAAGGAGAAGATTGATGATGGTGACCTTGTGCGGAAGATCATGAGGATTCTCCCAAGGGAGAAATATAGAGCACTTATCACATGTCTCTTCAACACCGACATTCAAGGCCTCACAACCCACAAGCTACTTGGGAAGATCACCGCCTTCGAGTGCTACAATCTTGACAAGAAGCTTGATGAGAAGCCCTCCAAGAATCTTGCTTTTGCATCCGAGGGGTCAAGCAAGAAGAAGATGAAGAAGGTGGTGACCCAAGATTCAAGTGATGAAGAGCTTGAAGAAGATGAAGAAGACTTGTTGCAACTTCACCCAAATGACCTAGCACTTCTTCAAGAGAAGGTTCATCAGCAAGAAGGATGCCGAGTGCTACAATTGTGGGGAGAAAGGTCACTTTGCCAAGGAATGCCCAAAGCCAATCAAGAAGAGCAAGAAGAAGACTCAAGAGTCAAGCGATGATGAAGAAGAAGACCCTAGAAGCAAGTCCAAGGCAAGGAAGAGGTTTGTCAAGATGGAAAGCTCTAGAGGCAAAGACAAGAGAAGATCATCTCGCAAGGGTCTCTATGTTGGAGAGTGGGTCACGGACGATGAAAGTGATGAAGAAGAAAGTGATGACTCATCCTCCAAGGGAAAGAAGATGGCCGGCATTGCTCTCACAAACATGTCCGAGACTCTACCTCCACCTCCTACTTGCTTGATGGCCAAAGATGATGATAGTAGTGACGATGAGAAGAGTGAGTCCGAGGAAAAATTTGGTGAGGAGGATAAGCCAACCTTAAGGAACTCTTGGATAGCATTCTCCTAACCGGCAAGATGCTCAAGAAAAAGGACAAGACCATTGCTCGGTTGGAGAAGGAACATGAAGTGGCCGCTTTCCGAGTCCGTCAACTTGAAGGTGAACTTAGGGACTTATCCATCTCTCACAAGGCTCTAGATGAGGACTATGACAAGCTTGAGGAGGACCACATGAAGCTCAAGGAGAAGTCCATATCACTAGAGGATGAGATCAAGCACCTTTCCACTTCGCTCATAACCTTGGATGAAAGCTATGACAAGCTCAAGGTTGATCACAAGAGGCTCAACGACAAGTTCAAGGTTCTTGAGGAAGAACATCAATCTCTCCTCGAAAAGTGTAACACTTCTTCTTCTAGTTCATCTATTTCCGATTCTTCATATATTACTTGTGATGAACTAACTCCCTCTCTTGAGAGCATCTCTCTTGATGAGAAAATCTTGAAGGAACATCATCAACTCAAGGAGGAGAGAGCTTCGGTGATGGATGGCTTCGAGAGGCTCACAAGGGGAAGGACCATTCACAAGGAGATACTTGGTCGCAACCTTGTGAACAACCCCGGGCACAAGGGACTCGGCTCGTACCCCGCCGCCATCAACCTCATCGGCAAGGACGATGACATTCCACCTTGGGTAGTCCCCCTCATGGCGGACGACTACTATTGTGAGAAGTGTTGCCGTGACGGGCACACTAGCAAGAATTGTCCCAAGGTGAGAAGTTCTAAAGTTTTGCCTAACCCTAACTTGTTCCATGAGAATACGCACTACAAGCTCTTTAGGGACAAGAGAGGTAGGGTGAAGGCAAAGGCTCTTGGATCACCCGACAAGAGGAGGATGATGAGGATGATTTGGGTGCCCAAATGCATAGTTGACCTTGAGAGGCCAACCAAGTGCGAGTGGGCTCCCAAGAACAAGACCTAGAAGGGTGATGGTGGTGGATGATGATGATCCATGAACGTCCACCACAAGCTTCGAGTGCTTCATCGACAAATCTACTCTTCAAGGAGGTAACTTGTATCATAGTAGTTTTTCTTTCTTGCATTGCTTGCATGGTAGCTAGGTGCTCCTTTGTGAACTAGTATGTTTGCACCCATGCATATGTAAATAACTAAAAGAAAAGAACCAAAAAAATTAGTTCAAAGTCTAACTTTCTCAAGATAGCTATGAGCATGGGGGATGCATGAGTTGGTGGACCGATGGGCTCAAGGCAAGGTTTGGCTCATAGTGAGTAAGCTTGAGAGAGGCTCAAACTTGACCTTGAGTAGGTTTCCTTTATGCGTTGTCTTAACTTTGCTTGCATATCACATGGCATGTTTAAATTCCCTTTGCATTTGTATGATATGCTTGTCTCATGCATTGCATATAGGAAATCACAGAGGAGTGGTCACACTATGAGAAAGTGCTTCATTCGCAATATGAACTCACATCTCATAGAAGTGTGACGAAAGAAAAGAATTGTGCTTCATGCCCATTGAGTCTTGCCAAATGATCCTAAAGGTTAAATCTACTTGCACGGATCATAGGCAAAGGGCTCATACATATCCCTCTTTTGGTTTTATCTCTTTTGGTTCTTATTGGATGCTTCTTATTTGCCGATTGAAAAATTACTATAAGCCTATGCGCAACCTATATTGGTTTATTTTCAAAGGAGTGTTTGAGAGTTCCCCTTCTAGTCCATGTTTGGTGTTTATTTGGTTTTTGTGCGAGAAACTTGGACTTAGAAGGAAATTCCTTGAAAATCAGCTTTTCTGGACAGGACCGTACAATACGGTCATAGGTACCGTACAATACGGTGTGCTTTTGCACGAGATCCTTAAAACCTGAGGCAGAATGGAGACCGGACAATACGGTCCTGAAGACCGTACAATACGGTCTCTATAGAGCAACTGTCAGGGTTAAAGGAGACCGTACAATACGATCCCTAGGACCGTACAATACGGTCTGGTTAACTTCATCGGGAGATCTTGTTCAATCCGATCCGTTGATTCAAAACTCGGTTGATCTCAGCCGTCTGTTCAAATTTGACCTAATCTAAACGGACCGTTCCGGGTTACTGTGCATCCCTTCACCATTACGCCGCCGCTCACCGCACCAGTGCTCCCGCCACCACTCCACCGCGCTCGCGCCCGTACGCCGCCGACCAGCCGCCGCCGTCGTGCGCCTCGCCGACGAGCTCTGCCTCCACCACAGCGCACCGCCTCACCTGCTCCACTCCACCGCGCCAGCTCACCCGCGAACCCTAGCTCCGCCGCGCCGCCGCTTTTTCCACCACCGTCAATCGCCACGAGCCGCCGCGCCGAAGGACGACGACATCGTCAACTTGAGCACTGCGCTGAGGAGTTCCACCACTCACACGCGACCCCGAGCTGCTCTTTCCTCACCCGCGCGCGTGAAGCTCCTCTTCCCGGCGACTCACCGAGCCTGAGCACCACCACCCCGGCGATCATCGTCGATTCGTTTGCGCTGATGAGACTTTTGGGATTAAAATGGTTGCACAGTAACCTCGATTACTTTTCCTTTCTAGGGTTTGAGCCTATCAATTCCTTCATCGTTTAAAATCCCTAGAAAATCGATCAAGGTTCCAACCTTTATTGCGAAATTGATATGCATTGTCTATATCTTCGCAATTTAGGTCATTTGTCTACCATGGTCATAGTGTTCGAGTGTTGCACTTCATTTATCTATGACATGTTGGTAGTTGTTAACTATTGTGTCGATTTCCGATTCCATACCATACACTAGCTCGACACTTAGTACATTCCTCGATTAGTGGTACATTGAGACTATTGCATATGATCTATGTACACTAGTTGATCTCCACTCATAATCGACAATGCCGTAGTTCCCCTTTGCATATTTGCCGGCATTGTGTCCTTTACCTCTGCGCTAGGACTTCATCTAGATTTACGCGCTTACCTACAATTCTTGCTTGTAGATTATAGTAGGTTATTCTATACTTATATACCCTGTCTATTCCTACCGTGCAGTGGCAGGTGTCAGCAGGCAGTGGGCAGTTGACAGCAGAGCAGAGTTAGTGGACGGATTGAGGGCCAAGCCTTTAGTCCTATCTTTGGCAGTCAGCCGTCAGTGGACGGGTTGGTGAGCCAAGCTCACTCGCCCTATCTTGTCTGCAGCCCAGATGGCAGGTGGCAGAGGCAGAGGCAGGGGCAGAGGTGACCGTGACAAGGGCAAGGCCAAGGCTCCAGATGCACAGCCCAAGAAGAAGAAGCAGAGGACAGGTGATCCAGAGTGGGATCAGGCCCTCAGGGCAGCTGTGGTTGACCTTCCTACTGGCAGAGACACAGGGTTCCGGATCAGGGACCTACCTGCTGGAGGACAGGGGGAGACTCCGAGGAGGTCTTCCAGGGCCAGAGCTACAGTGCAGCGGACTCCGTCCACCCGAGAGGTTGGTACGTCGAGGACCGCGCAGGAGCAGCAGGCTCAGCCAGAGCCAGAGGAGGAGAGCTCTTCCAGCTCCGTTGACGAGGTCACAGAGGGTGACAGGCAGAGGATGGCTGCCAAGTTCTGTGCACTCGACAGGACTGCTTCGCTCAGAGATGTTCTAGCTGAGGACGCTCTCAGGCTGACAGGCCCCGTCCTCAAGAAGTTCAGGAGAGTCAGTGAGGAGGCTTGGGTACCTGCGAGGAGGGACCCACAGGCAGGAGGTCGCTTCTGGACCTTACTACAGCAGAGGATAGCAGCTGGCTGAGGAGCAGACTGAGGACTGGTGGAGCTGACAGGCTTTTTGTCACTCACCAGCACTGCAGCATACAGGCTGCCAGCAGAGGTGCCGGGACAGACTTCACACAGCACTTGACCTATATCCCGGGCCTCGAGGAGATCATCACCACTCAGATGCGTTGGGATTATGATAGTGATGGATTTCTACGCTTCTCTGTGGATTGCCCCAGATCGGTCTGCTATATGGTTCATGCTCAGAGGACAGCCCCACAGAGTGACGAGGGAGAACCTCGTAGATGCCCTTGAGACTGTTCAGCACGAGACCAGGGTGTTCCCACTTGCTCACCCAGGGATGGAGCCTCCCCGCAGACCTCTTGGGGGGCACCTATCGTCTGCTGAGGACATGAGCATAGCCTTTCCTCCACCTCACCCGGAGAACTTCAGCCGAGCTCACACCAGACTTACTCACGAGGGCAGAGTTCTCAGTAGCATTCTTAGCAGGACCATTGTGCCGAGGAGTGGATACAGGGATCAGTTCTCTATACTTTCACAGTGGGTCGTCATGCTGATACTGAGGCACAGAGGCTTTGACTTGGTGGATTTGATACTGAGCCAGATGGAGGACGTCATTGCAGAGAGCATAGCTGCTAGACACTTAGCCTTCGCTCCACTGATTTGCTATATTCTGAGGAGGCTACAGTTGTTGTCTCAGGAGGACTACGATGAGCTGCCCAAGAAGACCACAGCGTACACTCCCTTACCTGCCTCTGACAGACGGGTTGCTACCCGGGAGTCAGCTTCACAGGGGAGTTCCTCACAGGGCCTAGGAGACACGGCTACCGAGACAGAGCAGCATATTCACACTGGTAGTCAGATGGAGTCCATTCCTGAGGACGTGACTCCGGACTCTAGAGCAGGACCTTCAGCGTCTGCTACAGCTCCAGCTCAGACAGATACTCTTCTACATGCAGAGCTAGCAGCCCTCCGCAGAGAGCTCCAGAGTCAGAGAGAGGATAGGGAGAGGGATCGACAGATGCTCGACAGTGTGGTACTCACTCAGAGGGAGATGGCATCTGGCTTGTCGTCACTGTTCACAGGCTTTGAGGCGATTGCTCAGACTCTTCGTCTTTTTGGACAGGCATTGCCAGGCCTTCCGTCGTTCGCTCCTCTCACCTTCCCAGGTGTGCTGCCACTAGATACAGTCCAGTTTCAGCAGCTACAGCAGCAGCAGCACCAGTTTGCCCAGACACAGGCAGGACCGTCATCCAGCCAGGGACAGTATTTCAGCTCCTTACTCACGGCTCCCATCTCACCTGCTGCACCTACGGTGGGGCCGTCGTCGTCCACGTTTGCTGGTTTGGCAGGAGAGGCAGGACCTTCACACCAGTACCGTTCTTCACCAGGCCTCTCCATGACTCCGTCAGCCCTTCTAGCTTCTACAGCTCCGAGCTTCTCACCGCTTCAGCTGACGAGTCCTTTCTTTGTGTCACCACTGCTAGCTCGTACCCTCGACTTTGACACAGTAGCACAGACCGCCTCAGTACAGACAGACTCAGTGCTTACAGCTTCACAGGCAGAGGTCGTGACTACTACACCTGAGACAGCAGCAGTGGATCTCACAGACTTCGGGTACACCCGTGAGGAGATAGATGAGGCTCTTGCTACAGGACAGGATCCACCTTCCACAGCAGCCTCACCTACTGGCAGTTTCTACTGGACCCCCAGTCGCTCACCCACTCCTTCAGTCCATCAGCGTCAGACTCAGAGGTAGTTGAGTACGCGACACAGCTTGAGCAGACCCTTCTACAGACAGACTCTCCTAGGATTGCTTACAGACAGCTTGTGCCGTTCACTCCACTCTTCCAGCAGCAGGAGTCTTTGGGGATGCCACGGACATGGACTTGGACACCTCCAGTGCCACCTTCTCAGCAGCAGCAGGACAGTGCTCAGCCTTCTACCAGCTCTTCAGCACCTGCTGCCACTGCACCTCCTCCAGCCTCCGACGCGAAGGACAGCTGTTTTTCTCTTTTCCTTCTTTCTCTTTTTGGTCATTGGTGCCAAAGAGGGAGAGAGATAGAGAGATCTTGTATAGGTCTATGGGGAGTAGCAGAGTGATCTTGTGTCCAAAGGGAGTGTGAGACAGTCTTTTGTCCAAGGGGAGACCATTTGTGACTTCATTTGTATATTCTTTTGGTACTTCGTGGTTCTTGTTGAGCTTGATTTGTTTTTGCTGGTGTTTAGCTCATCAAGAATGCACTTGGTTTCTTTACATACACTTGCTCGTTATCTATATATCTTGTATATTGCTCTGAGTTTGTGTATGCTATCCTGGATGCGCTTATTTATATCTATCTTGCCAGGTTTCCTCTTTTTGTGATGATATGCGCACTCACTTGCTTTTGCAGGATTATCTTATAAACTTATCATCACAAGAGTTGTGGTCATAGCTCTTGTTTTTTATTCCATATATATCACCCATGCGCTCTAACTCTATTTTGCAGGTGATACCTTTTTGAGCTATGACTACCTTGTTCTCCGTTTTACTTGTTCTTCATGCCTATCTAATCTTCTCGATCACTCTTACGCATTCCATTCTTTATCTTTTGATATGTGTTGTCACCAATCACTAAAAATGGGGAGATTGTAAGCTTCATGACCATTGGAGTTTGGAAACCCCAAAGGTATGAATGTTTTGGTGATTGGGTGACCATATTGATGTGACTAACATTTCCATCAAGGATATTCAAATGGTCATGTCAATGGAAGCGTCGTCTCACAAACCCTATCTTATCGACGACTTGGTGTTTGGTTGCCTCGACAATTCGGATCGAGAACTTGATGGAGTCAAGGTTGAAGATGGATCAAGGCTAAGGACATGATAGACCAAGCAAGTGTTGGCTTGGTGTAGATGTTAGCTTGAGTCCATAGGAAAAACCGGACTATCAAGAGGGATCGAATTGGTTCTCTTAGAGCACACTAGGTTAGAGATCATATGGATGCATAGTGAGTCTCTCGAGGGCTAGGGTGGCTGAAGAGAAGAAGAGGAACCAAGGATGAAGAAGTTGGAAGTAAGGATCAAGAGTGGATCAAGTTTTCAGCTTATCTGGTAGAGACCGGACAGTACGGTCCTAGGGACCGTATGGTACGGTCTTCATTGAAGATCCAGACAGAGAAGTGAAGTCTCGGGATGCTGAGAAAATGAAGACCGGACAATTGGACTGTATGGTACGGTCAAGGGACCGTATGGTACGGTCATCAGAGGATTTCCAGACAGAGAAGTTGAAGTTTCTGGAAGTGGAAGAAATGAAGACCGGACAATTGACCGGATGGTACAGTCCTAGGGACCGGACAGTACGGTCTTCATTGGAGATGAAGAAGAAAATGGAGATGCGCCTGGAAATAGAGACCGGACAATACGGTCTGGAAGAGACCGAACAGTACGGTCCTTTGTACGGTCTCTAGTTTCGCAGGGCACTTTTGGGCAACGGCTAGTTTTGGGTTGATAGCCTATATATAGTTGGTTGCCCGCCCCTTGAGGGGTCTCTTGGCCATTGTTGGAGTGCAGGAAACTCAGAGGAAGTCAAGAGCAAGGGAGAGAAGCACTTCTGAAGGATTTGGAGTGATCCTAGTGCTTGAGAGAGTAGCAATTGCATCCACTTGATTTCTAGGCTAGTGTGAGCTTGAGAGAGTCACTTCGGTTTGTTACTCTTGGTCTATGGCAAGGCCTAGACCGGTTAGGCGTTGGTGTTGAGCTGTCTAAGGAGATTGTGGAAGCTAACACAAGTTTGTGCACGGTCTTGGAGCTTCCCGTGCGAAAGAAGCATCACTAGTGGAGCGCTCTTTGGCACGCATCAAGTGCGGAGCCTTACCTCCGGAAGAGTACCCGGGATCGAGCCCGGCGGGACGTGCCCGCGACTTCACTCGGAGGGTGAAGTGTGCTCTAGGAGGGATCGCCTTCGAGCGGAGGGACGGGGTCGAGACTCCGGCGGGAGTGACCCAACGTGGAGTAGGGGAAGGCGCCATCCTTCCGAGACCACGGGAAAAATCATGAGCATTCCTATCTCTATCTCCTTTACTTACTAGCATTTACGCTTCTGCATTTACTTATGTGCTAGTAGTATTGCATGATAGGTTGTCTCTTTACTACTTGGTAGAATTGCTTGTTAGGGTGTTGCTTGTTGCATAGACTAGATTGTGTGCGCGCATTGCTAGCTTCTTGTTGTCACCATATCTATTCTTGCTAGTTTCATGCCTTAAGTACGTTTGGGAGAAATTGTTGAGCCACCGATTCACCTCCTCCTCTCGGTGCCCTTGATCCTTTCACCGCGGCGGCGGAAGGAGGGAAGGTGCCGGCAGCGGCGTGGCGGTTGTGCGCTTTGTGTGCGAGGGGACCGGGACGCCCTGAGCTGGGCTGCCGCCACTTGAGCAATTGGTTGGATACTTGGATTGAGGCTTTCAACCCACAAACTTCCCGCCCACACACGTATAAATTTGCCACCGAGATTTTCAATTCCAGCATGTCAATATGTCATGATAGTAGGGGTTTTATTATTATTATTATTATTATTATTATTATTATTATTATTATTTCCATCTGATGATGAAGGTTAAAATGTTGCCACCGAGATTTTCAATTCCATCACGTCAATATGTCATGACGGTCGTTCCTTTTTTCTCCTTTTTATCTGATGAATGTAAAAATGTTGCCACCAAGATTTTCAATTCCAGCATGTCAATATGTCATGATGGTAGTTCTCCCCCCAACCCCTTTTTATCTGATGAAGGTAGAAGTCTTAACAATGAGGCTCATTCTCCTGCTGAAAGTGTTTGTAATCTGCATCCAGGGAGACATGTTTGGCTCCTTGGGGACCAGATTTCATGTACCTCAAAACAATGTGAATGAAATAAAAGCCTAACTCAGGGGACGGCTAAACTGACGGCAGAGGAACAGGAAAAGCGTGATGAACTGCTAGAAGCCTCGTCGGCATTGAAAGCTGCACGAGGTTGAAACAGGGCTATCGGCTTGACCAAGCCGTCGCTGCCACCTTGCAAAACCAAATGGTTTCTAGCTTCAGACAACTTTTATGCGCAGAGTGAACAACAATCATCCCATGTATCCGTCATCATCAAATTTCAGCATTTTTTTTATAGCATATGCAACAATACTCTGCAAAAATGTACTAGCTGCACATGACAGTAATTGGGTCTCCGCTTACCGCAGAAACTAACCACAGAAAAGTAAGAACCGCTAACTCCCACCAGAAAAGACGCAGTCATATGTTATGCAGGCATATCGGCCGCATCATTTCGCCTTGTCACGCAAAAAGGAAAAATTTACATGTGTGCTTACAATCTACTGCCACAAACAGCTGTACTTGTATGCCATATAGATTGCAAATAATAGGTCGAAAAAACTCTGAATGAGGATTTCGACCATTTATTGAGGCAGCTGAAATGTTGAAAACCAATCAGCTCATCAGAGAACTGTCCTGATACAATTGCACCTCCTGATTTCGCCAGTTCCCACATATAGATACAGGTAGCTACAAAACAGAGCATCACGTTAGAATTAAAGCACATGAAAGAAATGATCAATTCTTAGTCTGATGTGGTTTAAATATTATATCTAGATTACTACAAGTACAGCATCAACAAATTTAGGATACGAAGTTTATGGGCAATTCCAAACATAATACTAGTGATGGATTTAGCACTGTGGCAGTTATAACATCCGGATTTGATCATACTGCAAAACCAATCACAAGTTCACAACCAAGCGGTGCACTACATACCTAATTGCCTCTATGAGTAAGAAAAATAGAAGATGCAAAATACACGGTAACATTAACAGAGTCACAGCTAATGGCCCAACAAAATGAGAAAGAATCTATCAATGTCGTTTGGTTTAATCGACAAATTAATCTCTAGAATTAATATCATAGCATGCAAACCTGCAAAAGCCACACTAGTGGAGACAAACTCATGCTGCTCATCACACGATGTATGTGAAGAGAGTGGCTGCAGCACCCCGAATGCCCAATAACGCATATAGATTTGCCATGAAGACCCATCAAGTAGAAAACTTCAGCTATCGGACACTCTACATGTTCGGCATGTCTATCTTTTCCCTGGGGATCTGTATCCAGTGCCATGGGACAGGGCCAGTTTTGCCCCAATCCAGGTCTGCTGACCTGCATGGCGACCCCCAGTAGCATGATGGGGGACATGTCCTCATCCTCCATGGTGAACATGATACCAGATATCACTAACTCATAACAGGATTCTCGTAACACAGCACTGCATAGGTGATAACATCATCAAATTGGATGACATACTCAAAAGAAAGCCAATTTTTTGTTAAGATTAAAATCATGATTGACAATGTCCTACACAATGACAGCAAAATATTACCTTTCGATCGCCAGGACCTCTTCAGCCAAAAGGTTTCCATCACCACATGTGGGACATCATAAATATGGCCAAGCCTTCTGCTATCTCAACTTCTCAAGCTTTTTGCTCGTAAGACTGAAAAGGACAGTACATCTGGCTCCAGTCCTTTATCTATCATTTCTTGTAAAAGATCTTCAGCCTTAGATATCTCTCCCTGGCTACAATATCCATTTATAAGAGTTGTGTATGTGTAAACATCAGGAGCAACTCCTTTCTCTAACATCTCATCAAACAATCCCCGGGCTTCCTCTAAATATTCAGCTTTGCACTGCCCATCAATCAATACTGTGTAACATTTCCTATCAGGCTCAATGTCCATGTTTTCCATATAGCTCCGCAGCTCCTTATGCTTTGCTCTAAGAAGAAAGCACATCCTCTCTTTAGCTATGCCCTGCCAACCTTGCTGCAGGGTATCCTTTAGGTGTCCATCCAATAGCACTGTGTACGCAATTACATCAGGCTTAATTCCTTCCTTTGTCATTTTAATGAATAGTTCACATGCTTCTTTCAATTGACCAGCCCTACAGTAACCATTCATCAGCGCGGTGTATACAATGACATCGGCAGGAAGTCCTCGTTCAATCATATCACGGAACCATGAAAGAGCACTGTACATATCTCCTGTCTGACAATAAGCTGATATTAGTTTGCTGTAACAAATTATATCAGGAACAACATTCTTTTCCAACAACGTGTTAAAAACAGTTGAAGCACGATCGAGATTTCCATCAGTACAAAGTCCAGTGATCAATTTTGAACATGAAAAACGATCCACCATATTTCCTTGTTCGATAACAACCCTTTTAAAAAGCAAGTAAGCATCGTCAGTCCAGCCTGAATGTAAATAGCCACAAGTCATAGAGCTGTACAACACTTCAATATTATATATCCCTCTTTCTTCTACTATTTGAAACAACATATCTGCTTCACTTAGGTTGCCTCTTCTACAAAAACCATCAATTATTATACCATAAGTGAGTGAATTAGGCTTCAACCCTTGATCCTCCATATGTTATAGAAGGTCATATGCCTCAGTAACAAGACCACTCCTGCTAAATCCACTGGCCAAAATGTTATATGTAACTATATCTGGTTTTATATTTTCGTTAAGCATCTGCTCAAATACTTCCCAAGCAATTTTCATTTTTCCTTTCAGACAGTAACCATGGATCAAGGTTGTATAGTGGATTTTGTCAGGAACCAAACCCTCAGCCATCATTACAGCCAGTAGCTTAACTGCCTCATCCATATTTCCATCCTTGCAATAAGCCTCCATAGCAATGTTATAAAGAACGCCATCAAGCTGAATCCCGAAATCTCTAAATTTGTGGAAGTACTCGGTAACTTGAGACGTCTTGCCTAGCATCCTGAAACACTGCAGAAGATAAGCTAAAATGTGACAACTTACCTTGATGCCATGGGATTCCATACGTTCAATATGATCCAGTGCCTTTATTGTGTCGCCCATTTTACAGTAACTGCGAATGAGACAGCTATAACCATATACATCAGACGATCCTTGCTTGATCTTGTTCTCCAAGACTTTTTCAGCCTCCTCTAATTTCATTTCTTTGCATAGCCCATCAATTACCATGTTATATGCCATGGCCTCAATTTGGATCCCGTTCCTGCTTAACTCTTGTTGAAAAGCGTAAGCAAGATCATACTTTCCACAGTCACAAAGACCAATCACAAATGATGAGTATCCATGTAGATCCGGTTTCACTCCCATGTCAATCATCTCAATCCACACTTGACATGCTTCAGTCGCCTTCTTTGCTTGAAAAAGCAACCTGGTGATTATTTTCAATGAATAAGCATCTAGAGCCAGCTGAAAGCACTTCATTTGATCATAAGCTGCAGTGACCATCTCTGATTCACCGCTCTGAGCAACAAATTTGAGAAGAAAGTTGCAGGCCCACACTGATGGAACAAATCCAAGCTTGCAAAGGTGAGTAAACATCTCTGCTGTCGCTTGCGCGTCGTAGCATGTGCTGTATGCCTTGATTAAGCAATTGACTGCAAATGATAGTGCGTGAGGAGTGGCGCAGAGTTTTCTGAAGTGATCTATGAGCAGTAAGATTTCAGGACCGCCACCACCGGTTGGCGAAATAATCTCACAGAACAAGGATACCAGCATCTTCCCCTGGAATGAATGGGATAGAATCTCTATAATCTCCAAGTAGGTCGAGAAGTCATGGCGAAACCCAATGCTCCCTGTATCTTTAAAGTAGGCGAATGCAACAGCAGGCCTCTTCCTTAGGCACCAGAGTGTCTGCGCAACACTATCAGAGCTCAAAGACAGAGGACGTCTCACGATAGGTTTATCGTCAGGAACAAAGCTCAGCTTCTCATCACTGCTCGAGTCGTCTGACTGAACGGAAGCGGCAGGCACAGAGAAGGGGCGAGAAGAAATGACAAGGAGGGAACCCTTCCAGTGCCTGAACCATTCAGAAGTGCACCTGGGCCGCTGCCATAGAAGCATCGGAAGTACGAACCTTTCAGGTCTTCCGACAATACATCGGAGGTATGGCTCTCCGCTTCACTCCACTAGACCGAGGGAAGGAGCGGCGAGAGCGGCGGGTGCAGGCGGCAGTCGGCAGAGGGTGGCAGGGAACGCCGCCGGCGGCGGCGTGGCTGTGTGCCGACTACTGAAGGCTGGAATGCACGCGTGCCTAATGGCTGTGCGCTGCGGCGGATAGAGGAGCGTTGGGTGGGGACGGGCGTCGGAGGAGGAAGGGAGGGACCGCCGGCGGCGGCTGGTGTGGCGGCGTGGCTGTGCGTCGAGGCGTCGAGCCGTCGACTCCTGGAACAAAACCTCATGGGCTGGATTTTTTTTTCAAACAAAACCTCGTGGGCTGGATTTTTTTTTTCAAACAAAACCTCGTGGGCTGGATTGCGGTCTCTTGATGAGTCCAGTAGTATTGGGCTATCAAATTCCTCAGGCAATTTCCTTGTATGCCACCTAAAAAACTTCTAATCTCAATAACAAGTGGAACCGGCTATCTCAATAACATATGGGGCAGGATGGCATACAAAAAGTTTTAGTTTAAGCCAGTGACATACAATGTATTTTACTAAAGTCCTATTTCCTCCATTTGCTCATAGCATTAGCATTAGCAGCATGGGTACTCATCTGTCAAAAAATTATTATATTTTTAGATATCACATTTGACCATTCATTTTATTTTGGATTAATTGCAAATCTTATTTTCTAACTTGTCTCATAAGTTGTTTGTCCAAAAAACACTGCACTACACCTTAGTTTTGGTTGAAATAATCCCTTGATTTTCATATGCTTTTTCAAATAGGCCAAAAAATGCTACGTAAATGTGTGTCTAGCTCTTAGAGCCTCGCATCTGCGTATGGTAGCGGTGGGATTGTCGATAGTTGAGCAGTTGAATTTGTTATGTTCGGATGTAGTTGTAGGCGTTCAAGACACAATAAAATCAATGAGCTTTAGTGCGATGGGTCCATGATAAACGATTAAAGTACAAAACTCGACTCGACCATAATTAATCGGCTGATGAAGCCAAGCGTTTAAGGTGACAGTGAGAGCACATGGAAACTGGAGGTCATTTCAACCAATTGTTTGGGGTGAGGTGGTTTTTACAACAAATGAACTTTTGACGAAATATCGAACTAGAGGTGAGTTATGAGGTGGAATTTGCAATTAAGCTTTTTATTTAAAGCCTCTTTGATATGGCAGTGGCTGCTGGTTTCGATTGTGGTTTCTTTAGAAAAACGAATGTGCTAACTGTGTTTGTGATTGTGTCAAAAATATTTTACGAAACAACCTTTTAGCTTCTTTAGTCCTGAGAGTCGTCGTTCTGGAACCGGAGCAAACATCGGTCGCCGCTCATGATAGCCCTGTATCTGCATTCATGTACAGTCAATCCAAATATCTCATGTCAACGTCTTTCGTCCGTTGAGCCTCCTTCTAAGTTCATAAGCACATCGAAGCTCCGAAAACCTAACATGATGTGCATGTTAGTTGAAAATAAAATCGACTGAAATTAATTAAGTTATCGAGCGGCAGCAAACACACGAGCTGTGCTTTTCTCAATGACAACGTAACAATTTGTCGGAAAGCTATATTATGGGCGGATTGAACACATATATGTCAACCTAGATCAAAGCAACAAAATTTACAAAAAAGAAGCTAATGTTTTCTCAAAAAATACATGAAAACTACACATCATCTTCGTTCTACAAAAGAACGAAGATTGAGGCATATCAATTCCATTGCGCATGATATATAGACAACTCCAGAATATAGATGATACTCTATAGATGGTTAGACAAAAGCTAGGAGTACAAAGTAGTGCTCAGGGATTAAGGAGAAGAAATCTTTCTACCTCTTCGCTGCAATTTGCACAATCCCGCATGTCATTGCTGGTGATACATGTGGATCACATGTGTCCAGTGGTGGCATATACTTCCTCTGTTTCTTTCTACACGATGCCAATTAAAAAGGGGATGAGTACATGATTGATTTTTGAGAAAATTATAGAAAAAAAGACGAAAAGATCAAAAAAAGCATGATCCCCTCAGCCACACCCGTGCGGTCGGTCCACACAAAGCGGGCACTCGCATCTTCTCCCAGCCCTCCACCTGTTGACCGGACGTCGTGCCGCCGAAGGAGCGTGGCGCACGTAGCGTAGCGTAGCGCTTGCGCCCGAGCCCGCTCGCTCGGGACCTGGACCCCACTCGGACCAAAGCCAAAAAGAACCCCCCACCAGAGTACCGCGAAGTCCCCGCAGTGCCGGCCCCATCTCGTCCTCGTCCTCTCTTCCGCGGTTCCGCCGCCCAGGCTCCCTCGTCGTCTTGCTCGCCACCTCTCCGCGGCCCCGCGCCCTCCGCTACCGCCTCCGCGGAAACCCTAACCCCCGTCGGCCTCGGCGCTCCATGACGGTGCCCCTCCACGCGCGAGGAGGAGGAGGGAGCGGATTCGCGACCGCGCCTCCGCCGTCGCCCTAGGGCGCTCCCCGCCACGCCAACCGCCGCGCCGGGCCCGCCCGCGGGCCGCGCCCTCGGTGTCCGCCATGTTCGAGGGACACGTACGATCTCTCACCCGCCCTCCCGCTCCATCCCTGTTCCCCATTTCCTTCATATAATCGGTTCGGCAATTGTTTTTTTTGTCGCGTGATCGAGTAGTGGACCGCTGGGCTGTTCGTGGTGGGTGGTCGGTTGGGTAGTCAATTTAAGCAGCGCTCATAGTGACGCGTCGCTGATTTGTGGTCCTTTTGGAGCGCCGTAGCTCGGTTGCCTTTGCCTCAACGGGCGGGTCTTGGTGTGTTGAGTGTTGATCTTTCCTCGAGGAAGAGTTGGGGATTGTTAATTTTGGAGGGCGGGGGCACAGTGAGGTGTTTATAGTTACGGAGGACATTTATGCAATTTTTTTAACCTCAGAAGTCAGAACCTATGACTTTGTGCACTCAGCTCAAAAAATGTATATTGTTATATTAATCACGTGTCAGTACCGTATTCCCTCTACACCATTGCCTTGCGTTTCAGTGTTGCATCTGAAGGTAGTGTGGAAGCCCATTGCTGCAATGTACGTCTTTCCCCCGCTAATTTGCTAGTACCTGTTAGTTCCAGATGATAGACATGTGACACTCAATAGTCTCTTGTCGCAATTAGCTTGCATTCATATCAGTGCTATTTTGCTACTAGAACATAATGTTTCTCCGCACTATGGCGTGTCATAAATGGAATTGATCACTGGCCATCCACCTGCATGATGATACTGTTCTCGACTATCTCAATGACTAATGACATTCTGAGTATCCATGGCGTACGCTAGGACGGTGATACTTCCTTCTGGCTAAGAGGCTATCCTATTCTAAGTTTGCATCCGTTTCTTGTACGGGCTTTCATTGTGACTTTCGTTTCATGTTCTTATCTATGGTACAACCATACTAGTAAATGGTGGTAGTTGAGTAATTTATGGGATGCTACAGTCACTCCTTGCCTTGATATCGTGTCATACATGAATTCTGGAAGAATTGATGCATAGGATCAGTAGTAGTACTTTCTCAGCAAGAAGGGGGAAGGAGGGAGAGGGGGCGGGGGGTGCGGATAGCTCGCTGTCCCAATTCGAACCAGCTTGGATAGTATGGTAACATTAATGAATCCACTCCATCCTGGTGTCCTGCTGTTTCTGTATAGATTTTATATTACTTTGTGCAGCCTAAGATGGCATAACCTCACTATCGTCATTGTGATAGACATTGCACTTCTGATTATACCAAGTTTTTATCCAATTTGTTAATAGATACCATTGTAAGATTCCAAATATTTTTCCAGCATTTTTTTATGAGGAAAAAAGGGTGCATAGCACAGTAGGTACTGCTGACCCATAAGAAAATTTGGTCATTTTATACGAGAGTTTATGTTTTGATCTATTAGAAAATTTGATGTTTTCAATTGTAGGTACATTACTTGCTACGCAAATATTTGGGTGAATATGTTGAAGGGCTTTCTGTTGAAGCTCTCAGAATAAGTGTTTGGAAAGGTATGTTTCTATCTCAGTGTCACTTTTATTTTTCTTTTGATTGACCATCAGCTTCTCCTTATGTATTGTTAACTTTGAATGTGATACTATTTATTTCCTGCCACACTTTTTGTTGTGATGTGGTTTGATGTATTCCTTGTTTCCTTGTTTGGAAGAGATAATTATTCATCTGATTCTGGGTTCATGTAGTATGATTTGGGAGGAGTAAAGGACGAAGTGGGACCGGTGAAAAAAGTTTTTGCCAGCTCCCACCGGCACTACTTGAAACCCTAGTAACCTATCTTCTAACTAGAGCGGTAGCATGCTAAATACATGTCCTGGAACAGAAAATGACTATAATGTGGGCTCTTTGTATGTGATACTTTTGTGCATTGCAATTCTATTAATGACACTTGATGTTTATTCTCTTTGTGCTGATAGAGTATGCTTAGCTGGGATCCCATAAACTTGATTTTTCTTTGTCATTTTGTGATTGGGGATAGGGCAACTGAGCCCTGGTACATTTTTTGGGTTATGATTCTGAACAGATGTGTATAATACAATAATCTTAATTCTGTAATATTGCGTTTCTACCATGGGAATATTGCGTTTCTATCCTGGTTTGCCTCTCAATTGTGGTTTAACCCCTCTTTATTCAACTTTGCGATTTTACCCCTGGTTTTTTCAAACTGAAGCCTGACTTTACCCCTACCGGGATTACAATTTTACTCCCGGTAGGGGTATAGTTTTTCTTCGTTTTGAAATTCCAGGGGTAAAATCGCAAACCCTAAATTGCAGGGCTAAAATCACAATTGGGAGGCAAATCAGGGGTAGAAATGCAATAGCCCCAAATACCATAGGGTAAAAACTGGCTAATGTTTCAAACTGACAGCTTCACTGAGGATTCACTATGAGAAGAGGGCTTTAATCCTCCTCTTCACTTCTGGACAGAATGGCCAAAACAACTTAATAACTATATTACTGGTATTGTAAACAGGTTTTCAGCCTAGTAGTTGTAGTCCTGGGTTCGACTTACTGTGGGAGCGAATTTAAACAGGCCTGGGTAAAAAAATGACCTTCGTAAGCTGTTCCGTGTTATACGCATAACCACTGCAGTTTCCTTCAGATATATGCTCGTGGCACATGTGTCCTGGCCACCTGTGGCTTGTTGGGGCAGCCTGCCTTCGAGGCCTTTTCTCGACCAGGCTAGGAAGAGATTCTTCTTAGTGCAAAGCCGTGGGGGTGGTCTTTACCCCACCGATCGGTTTATTTTATATAGTGGTATTGTTGGCATATGAAATTATTTGAAATTACGTTTATTGAAACTAATGAAGTATGAACTGCTGAATCAACCTGTTCATTTCTAGTTTGCGTTTCTCAAAAGGGAAATATACTATTGTTAGCAACAACATTACATATGTTTTAATGTTTACCACCTTTTCCATTCAGTTGAAAATTTCAGTAGTTACTGTGTTATCATTCAGCTTTGTGCTCGCATTGAGCTTTGTGTACTGCTTAGTTACCTGCATTCATTTTTCTCTGAATAGGCGATGTCATTCTGAAAGACTTAAAGCTTAAGGCTGAAGCGCTGAATTCTCTCCGGCTCCCGGTAACAGTGAAAGCTGGATTCGTTGGTACTATAACATTGAAGGTACATCTCTTCGTATACAGTACCTGGCTGTCTCTGCTCTCTATTTTCTTGCATCCGTACACCACAATCTCAACATTGTTTTAATTGTAATGACATTGATGTCTTCTACCTTGTTTTTAAATGGCATTTTGGTTTGGTTTGCATCTTTGAGCAGTGCTTTCCAATTGATAATTTTGAAGAACAAAACATTCGAATTTTCCTGTAGTTTTCTGTATAGATCAGAACCTCTTTAAGTTAGGAAGCATTGCTGCACCTGATATAAATGAGATAGGGTGTAGGATGTGCGTGCATACCTGCACCTAGTTGCTACCATAGGCTGTTGAGTTTGTCATCGCTTCATCCTTTTCGTTTGAATTTTAACTGCTTAATTTGTGAGTTCTGGTAGGTTCCGTGGAAAAGCCTGGGTAAAGAGCCAGTTATTGTTCTCATTGATCGTCTCTTTATTCTTGCTCATCCTGTTCCTGATGGACAGACTCTCAAGGTATTTATGATTAGCAGACCTGTAGAAATTTCTATGCATGGCATTTCCTCATTGTTACTCTTGCTCACTATTTGCTATCTCATCTTCTTCTTCTTCTTCTTCTTCTTTCTTTTTTAATAATAAAAACTTTAGGAAGAAGACAGAGAGAAACTTTTTGAAGCCAAGCTTCAGCAAATTGAGGTTTGTTTTCATTTTATTATATTTTAGTCTATTCTTCTTTGGCTAGGCAAGATTGGACAGTAATTTATAGGCAAACTAAAAAACGAGTTTCCACTTGGGTCTGTGCTATTCTGAGCTCCTTAATGCCTTTCTTAGCATCACCACTTGATGTATTTTGTTGTTATAATTGTCCCTTTGCACCATTTTGTGGTAATTGAAACAATGCTCCTTTTGTGTTTGCATGGTCTTCATAAACATGTTATAATATCCGGGCATGCCTACTTTAGTTACATGTTCTGGCCAAATTTTTCGCTGATGTTTCTATTAATTGCTTTTGATGATACCTAATTAAGTGTCAAGTAGGAGGCTGGAATCAGTTTCTTGATATGTATTCTTCGGATTCCGATGTTAGGAATATTTGGCAGATCCTAAAACATACACAAACATTTGCTCTAAGCCTTAGGACCATGCGATCTATTATTGTGTCATTGTCCACTGTACTCTATTGCTCTAGAACCTTCCCATTCATGGTTGCCACCAAATAGACTTGACCTCCACCTTGATGACCTTGTCATTGAGCTAGCTTTCTCCTTTTGGGAAGCCTGCCATTCATCAGTCAAGTGAGGACTTTTCTCCCCTGGCAGTCTTGCAGTCCTGTTGAATTACGATTGATTGGTGCCTAGCTGGTTACACAGTTTTGTCTGCTGTTGTTTTCCTTCTTTCTCCGATGCACAGACTGCTTCATGGAATTCAAATTCAAATGTTCTCCTTTTTTCTGCAGGCTGCAGAGGCAGCAACTCTTGAAGCGACAAGTAGGAGTTCAAAAGGAGGACCTGTATGATCTCTTATCCTGTTTATTTCACAATCCTTGTCTTTAATGCGCTTTCTGGTATTTTGCAAAGGTAAATTAGTGAATAGTGGTAACATCAGCGAATGCATTTAAGATGTACCATTGATGGCAGAAGAATATAAACTAGGATTCAGATGTTAACTTTTAGCTTGTACCACTAACTGTGCCCGCTGATTTATTGTACGATTTAAATAAAAAATCATGGTACGCCCGCTTAAATGCATTCTCACATCTTGGTTGCTGTAGTTTTAGTTTCAGCACTGCTCAGTGCTCATTATTCTTACACCAGCCATTTGGAGAGATACACATCAGCATGATTAGAAGAAATATTTGACACAAAAGATAAAAGTTAATACAATAGAAGTGAGGGTGGTAAACTCCCACATTATACGTGTAGTTTCTCTTTTGTGTGAACTATGTTGCTTTCGTTCATGTATTCCGGTTGTTCCTTTCATGTTACAGGGGCCAGGTGGAAATTCATGGCTATACAATTTAATATCTACAATTATTGGAAATCTTAAAGTAACAATCAGTAATGTACACATCAGATATGAAGATTCTGTCAGGTTTGCTAAATGGCTAGCATATCTGTTTAACATTATGGTCTTTCATTGAACTCTTTTCATAACTGTTTCCTTTTTTTCTCTCCCAGCAATCCTGGGCACCCATTCGCGTCTGGTTTCACTTTATCAAAACTTGCAGCGGTTACGGTGGATGAGGATGGTAATGAGACATTTGATGCTGGTGTAGCCCTAGATAAGCTGCGAAAGGTTAGACCAAAGTCATATAACCATGGAATTTTATGCTCTATTCATCTGCTATATTAATCTATCTCGTCTACATATGTCTTTTTCCATTGGTGAGATTTCATAGCGAATTCCATGTCTGTAACCTAGCTGCATAGCATAGAAGCAGTTACAGAAGTAGTCAATTCGGTACCCCTCTCATCCTCTATTTTCCGAATTAGTGTAGCTTTAGACTCTGTATGTAGTGAATAACTTTGGTCACCACTTGGCATGGAACTTATTGGCATTCCATAGCCAATAGCACTAATGCGTCCCATAAAAATGAGTGACTTGCACCCTAGTTATCTTTTCTTCTTTGCAATGGGCATTGGGCAATGCTTATTCCTCAAAAAGAAAAAAGGGGCAATGCCTCAATGTTTATAGGGCTTTTGGGCTTACAAGAGAGAAAGGTGTATACTGCCTTTTGCAAGTAGTCCTTTATCTGATAACCACTGTTTTCTTATTTTATCTGATAGTTCCATAGCTATGAATGGCTGCTGACTTTCGATCCTTTCTGCCATACTGATTCAGGACTTCAAATGCAGATTTATATATTAACAAATAACAAGTTGATGCCTCATTTGATATCCATGTAGTTTTGACTAAAATTCTGCCATAGCTATGAATGGCTGCTGACTTTCGATCCTTTTTTTAAAAAGTTATGGCATCTTTTTATTTCCTCTTTGACCACTTGTTTCATTTATCGTACTGTAATCAAGATGACACTAAAAGTTTCTTTGTTCTTTTGTCATTGTTTAGTCTGTCGAACTGCATAGGTTAGCAATCTACCATGACTCTGACAGTGATCCTTGGAAGCTTGATAAGGAAGATCTAGATCCTACTGACTGGAGTGAGGTTGGCTCCCGTCTGTCTTTTAGAACACCTTTGTTTGGTACCGGTTTGCTACTACTAAACCTTGGATGGTCTGTCACAGATATTTCAAGATGGCATTGATGATCACTCTGGCAATTCCATTTGGGCAGTAAATCGGAACTATTTGGTTTCCCCTATAAATGGAACCCTTAAATATAAACGACTCGGAAAGGATGAAAGAGGGGATCCAGATGCCCCTTTCGAGAAAGCGTCACTTGTCCTCAGCAATGTTTCTTTAACTGTAACAGAGGTACCCAATTACTGTTTTTTTTGGAGGAATCAATTATGTTCTTTAATCTTATTAATTAACATGTTATTAACAATATAGTTACCTTTTGTCTGTGATTTCATGTTACCAGGCCCAATATTATGATGGTATCAAACTGTTGGAGACATTTTCGAGGTTTAGGACACGTGTTGATGTATCTCACTTACGGCCTGTTGTGCCCGTGGAGGAGGATTGTCGTGCTTGGTGGCGTTATGCTATGCTGGCTGGTCTGCGACAAAAAAAATTATGGTAATACTTCATCTTCCAAGTCCTATACTCCCTCCGTTCTTAAATTGTTGTCGCCGTTGACTTTTTGAGTTACGTTTGACCATTCGTTTTATTCAAAATATTAGTTAAGATAAATTTATAAGTTATGTTTCAATTTTCTTTAGTGATAAAACAAACCAACAAAATATATGATGATTTTTTTGAATAATATGAATGGCCAACCGTAACTAAAAAAATCAATGAAGGGAGTAAGTCTTTGCTTCGTAATTATTTATAATTTTTCCCTTCGCTGTTGCGGCTGGGCTGCCGTTCTATTTCTGTGCTGTTGCCTGGGTTTGTGCGCACTGCACAAGTGTCTTTAAAACTGCAATGTCCAATCATCGTTATTTTTTTTTTCTTTCTCGAATACGCAGGAGAGCTGCGTATCATTGCATTAAGAGATAGAAAAAAGGCCCCTTACAATCAACACCACCTCATTCCTGGCCAAGCTATGAGGGGTGGTGGTATACATAAAGTTGTAACTTATGAAAAAATAACTAAAGGGAGAGACCTGACCCAAACGACACTAGACTATCCTAGCCCCGCCTCATGACCTATCATCAAGGTGCGTAGGCCCCTAGCTCCTGCTAGGCACCACAGGTGGTGCTCGTCATTGAACTCCCGAAGAAGCACATTGATGTTCGGCCTAGCCCCTTCGAAGACACATGCATTTCTTTGTTTCCATAGGCACCATGCTGCTAGGATAATCAGAGTGTTTGCCCCCTTCCTCTTGTCTTTAGGAACCTTCTTGATAGTCTCTCGCCACCAATCCGCAAAAGAACTAGTGTTGGTACTCGGAGTCCGGTCTTGCAGTCCAAGCGGTTCTAGGAGCTTGAACCAAAACTGCCGAGCAAACACACATGAAGTAAGCAAATGCTGAACCGTCTCATCTTCTTGATCGCACAACGGACATTGGGCTGGATGCGGGAGATTCCGCCTTGCAAGCCGGTCAGCTGTCCAACAACGGTTCCGGATGGCCAACCAAAGGAACATCTTGCATTTGGGTGGCGCCCAGGACTTCCAAACCCGACGCCATGGCTCAAACGTGATAGCTCCATTGTGAAATGCCTTGTAAGCTTACTTTGATGAATAAATACCTGAAGCGTCCAGCTCCAAATGTGATGATCGGGCTCCTGTGAAAGCACCATCTCATGAACTGCATCCCATAGCTGAAAATACTCGAATAAACCAATCAAGCCGAGGCCCCCTTGTATGTCTCTCGGCCATGAATGGTCCATCAAAGCTTCGGCCACTGTGCGTTGCTTGATGATGTTTGGAGGAACTGATGCTACCACCATGGGTGCGAGGTCCGCAATAGAGCACCCCATCAACCACTTGTCGCTCCAAAACAAAGTTGAGACACCATTGCCGACCTGAGTTTGCAATGCTAAGTTGAACATCGCTACTGCATTAGGATGTATATTGATGTCCAACCCTTGCCATGGCCGGTCAGGATCAGTTTTCCTCAACCAAAGCCAACGAATTTGCAAGGACCAACTCATAATCTCCAAGTTTAGAATTCCGAGGCCGCCTAACTCGAGTGGCCGCTGCACTTTATCCCAAGCAACTAGACAGTTGCCCCCATTTGCTTTCTCACGACCTTTCCAAACGAAACCCCGACGAATCTTATCAATTGCCCGAATAAACCATTTTGGCGCCTTGATTGCAATAAGTACGTGGATAGGTATAGCAGAGAGCACAAACCTCACCCAAGCTGTTCGACCTGCGAGGTTCATAAGGGATGCTTGCCATCCAGGTAGCTTATTCCCAATTTTTTCAATCCAAGGCAATAAGTCTGATCTGGTCAGATTCTTGTGTGAAATGGGGAGTCCAAGATAAATGCAGGGAAACGCCGCAGCTGTACATGGCATGATAGCTTCCACCTCTTGCACTTGTGACTGATCACATCGTATCGGTATGACACAACTTTTCTGCAAATTCGTGTGTAAACCCGACGCCTCACCAAAACTTGTGAGGATGTTCATTGTCAGCTCCATCTCATCATCAACCGGCCTTATAAATAGAGCAACATCATCAGCATATAGAGAGATGCGTTGAGTTGGGGTGCGGGTTGATAGTGGCTGTAAGAGACCCAACTCCCCAGCCTTGACAAAGATACTATTCAGCACATCCATGACCAAAATGAACAACATCGGAGAAAGAGGATCTCCTTGCCGCAGCCCACGTTGATGTCTAATCTCCTCTCCCGGTTCTCCATTGAGTAACACCCGTGTGGAAGCTGTTCGAAGTAGGCTCAACACTAAATTGCACCAGATTGGACCAAAACCAAGGTGGGCCAGGATTTCCAGCAGAAACGACCACCCAACTGAATCAAATGCCTTTGAAATATCAAGCTTTAAAAACAGACTTGGTACCTTACGCTTGTGTAGAGATTTGATGGTCTGTTGCACTAGAATATAGTTATCATGGATGCATCTCCCACGCACAAACGCGCTTTGATTAGAGGCTACCAAAGAGTTCAGAAGAGGAGCTAGCCGATTAGCCAAGATCTTGGTAATCAACTTTGCGAAACTGTGAATCAGACTTATAGGTCGGAAGTCCTTGGCAAGCACTGCCTCGGTCTTCTTCGGAATCAAAGTTAAATAAGCTGAGTTTAAGAGCCACAGTTTCCTCGAGTCCCCATGCTGTAACATGAGGATAGCAGCCAAAAAATCATGCTTGATAATGGGCCAACAAGCCTTATAGAACCGCCCCGTATAGCCATCAGGACCGGGGGCTCGATCAGCCGGTAAAGTTTTGATTGTGTTCCAGACCTCTTCTGTTATGGGATCATCCAAAGCTGATAGGTCCACTCTTTGCCGATGGAAGAAGGCAAGGTCTAGAGTGGAATTGCGCTGCACCGCTGTGCCAAGCAATCCCTCGTAATAATCAAACATGACCTCTTGTTTCTCATTTTGAGCAGTAACCACTCGTTCGCCGTCGACCAGTTTTGGAATGAAATTCTTTTGCTTTCGAAATCCTGCCTGGCTATGAAAAAGAGAAGTATTGGCATCGCCATCCTTCAAGAATCTGATGCGCGACCGAAGACGGGCTATAGTGCGCTGCAAGGAGGCCAACACGAGGCAGTGCCGCTTGAGCACACACCTCAGCCAATTCTCTTCTCTATTCAACGCCCGGTGATCTTGGGCAATCTCCAGTCGGTGCAAAATTTCCCGGGCAATGGCATGTTGTGTACTGATATGACCGACCTTCCGCTGGCTCCAAGATTGAAGGGCCTTTGTGAGGCGTTTCAGCTTAAGAGAAATCCGTTCAAGAGGGCACATACAGTTCAGGGGCTCGTTCGAAGAGGCGGCCACTACATCGTGAAATCCCTCAAGTTTGGTCCAGAAACTTTCAAAATGAAAACGCCTCTTGCCATGCACCCCTTCATGTAACCCGAGCGAGAGTGGACAATGATCTGAGATTTCAGAGGCTTGACTTTGCAAGAGACAGTCAGGAAAGAGGCCTTCCCAATCAGCCGTACAAAAAACCCGATCAAGTTTGACAAGGGTGGGGGAGTCACGCTCATTAGACCAGGTATATCGGCGGCCAATCAAAGGAATTTCCTTCAGTTCAAGATCATTGACAAACCTCCTGAAACGACCCATCATAGCTCTGTTGAGATTTGTGTTGTTCTTGTCCTCTGAAGAATAAATCATATTAAAATCACCCGCTATCGTCCATGGCCCCGGACAATGGGTGCGTACTTCTCTGAGTTCCTCAAGGAAAGCAATCTTTTCTGAATCTTGTTGTGGTCCATAGACTCCCGTGAACCACCATTCATCCTCACCGGCAGCGAGCTTCACCGAAACGGAGTGACGGTGTACGCGCCAATGGTCGACCGTCCCAAAGACTCCTGCTCTCCAAGTAATTAGAATTCCACCCCGCGTGCCGCGGGCTGGTAAATAGGTGAATTCAGAGAAATCCCGACCACATAGCGCTATCACATCGCGGAGAGTGATTACGGCCATTTTAGTTTCCTGAAGACAAATTAGATTCGGCTTTGAAGCATCGACCAGTTTACGGACATTGTCACGGTGACTTCTGTCATTAAGTCCCCGCACATTCCAAACCAATATACTGGAAGAGTCCATTGATACACAATAAAAAGGCGACCACACCACAGTCGGGCTTAAACCAACACCGAGGAATCCTGGCCAAGCATGGCCTCTACAGGGGGCACTTCCTTGCCTAGGAGTGCAGCCAAGGCACACACATGTTCGTGACTGAGTGGATTATCAAAGAACTTTGTGTATTTCTCCATGGTCGGATCAGAAAGACGCCTTTCATTCTCCCCGAAACCTTTTTTTGACGTGGAAAACAGCAGGAGAGGCTCCCACTGCATATATTAAATCAAAAAACCATAAAAAAAACTTTACAAAGGCCCGAAGGCCCAAAATAAGAAGAAAGAGTGAAAACGAGAAAGACTAAAACTATACAGGAAAGCCAGAATTGGAAAAACGGGGGGATACCCCATCCAGCCAGGAAAGAAGAAGATCTCTAACAAAGTTATTGGTTCTATGTACTTGCAGCTTGACTTCCTCCTCAAAAGCCAGCCACCAAGACTGTACAGTAGGAATTCTGTCATCAAAGATGAGGCCATTTCTTTGCTTCCAGATGTGCCATGCTGCCAGGATGAAGATTTCCATAAAGTATGGATTGGTGAAGTGCTTCTTTGCTTCCTCCAGCATAGTGAAGAACTCAAGATTAGTGTGCCAGTCAATCCCAAGAAGCGCCCAGCAGCTTTTGCTGTACTGACATTCAAAAAACAAATGGAAGGCTGTTTCCTCTGTATTGATGTCACATAGAATGCAATTGTAATTATTTCCTTCCACTGGGCAGTGCTTTCTTCGTAGTATATTCCTTGTATTTAGTCGATCCACGAAGAGTAACCATGTAAATACTTTGACCTTTTTGGAGCACTTAGATTTCCACAACCATTTGAATGGTGGTGGCGGTCTCAGTGTTGAGAAAGGTATTGAATAGAACTTTGCTGTTGAATATTTACTGGATCCCCAAATATATTGCCATTGATCATATTCCTGTCTTTGGGTCGACTGTAACTGCTGTATAATGCCATTTAGTACCTGCAGTTCTTGATAAGCTTCAATGCTTAGTGGAAGGTGGAAGTTGTCAGTGATCACTTGGTTTTGCAAGTATGCTGCTACTGATATTTTGATGTTCTTGGCATAGGAATATAGCCTCGGTAATTCTTCCCTCAGATAATGATCATTCCACTTATCATTCCACAGCATGACTGAGGAACCATCACCCACTATGCAGGATGTGATCCCTCTGAAGTGATCACTAAATGACATGATGTCTTTCCACCAAAAAGACCCTTTTGGTGCTGTTTCATGCGGGATCTGCCCCTGTGAATAGTATGTGTGCCAAATCAGATTAACCCATGGAACATCTTTCCTGTTGTAAAATTTATCCAGGTGCTTTAAAAGTAGGGCTTCATTTTGAATCTTAAGGTTTTTGACCCCTAAGCCACCTTTGTACTTTGGAATTGTGCACTTGTCCCATGCTACAAGTGCCTTTCCTCTTGCATCCATCTCTCTTCCCCGCCATAGGGCTGCTCTGGTCAACTTGTCAATGTGATCAATCACTGTCGCTTGTAGCTTTTGAGTGCACATAGCATATATTGGCAGTGACCTGATTGCTGAGTTTATGTAAGTAACTCTTCCAGATAGAGCAAGGAAAGTACTTGTTGCAGACAATTTTCTTTCTATTTTGTTGATTAGAGGAGCATTGTCTTCCACAGTCGGTTTGGTGGTTCCCAATGGCAAGCCTAAGTATGTGAAAGGTAAACTTCCAATTGAGCACCCAAAGGTGCCAGCCATTTGCTCAATCTTCTCCTGAGTTAAATTGATAGGCACCATGCAAGATTTGGAGAAGTTTACTTTTAGTCCTGTTGACATAGAAAATGCTTGCAGTAGGCCCTTGAGGCAAAAGATTTCTCTTTGATTAGCTCTCATTATCAGAATAGTGTCATCCGCATACTGAACAATTGGAAAATCTGGTTCATTAGTATTCGGGATTGGCACAGTAAGCAGCCCTAAATTCTTTGCTTTATTGACAATTGCCTGCAAGAGATCTGCTGCCAAAACAAATAGCAGTGGAGATAAGGGATCTCCTTGCCTAACTCCTCACTTACATTGCATTGAATTTCCTGGAACACCGTTTAACAGGATGGAGGTTGAGGCTGAACCCAAAATGCTATTGACCCAGCCAATCCAGCGTTCATCAAATCCTAGGTGCCTAAGCATCAATGTAATGACATTGTGCTCTACTGTGTCAAAAGCCTTTTCAAAATCCAGTTTCAGGATGATAATCTCTTCTTTAGATTGGTGACACTGATGAAGGTACTCATAGGCCCATGCTAAACAATCCTGAATTGTTCTTGTCTTTATGAATCCGTACTGATTTCTGTGAATCAGGGGTATGATCACATTTTGCAACCTGTTGGCCATCAGTTTAGTGAGCAATTTTAGGACTGAGTTCAACAATGAAATGGGCCTATAATCATTGACTCCCACTGGGTTATTAATCTTTGGGATGAGTGTGATGAAAGAGCTGTTGATTGAATGCAGATCCAAGACTCCATTATAAAAGTCATTGCAGAGGTCATAAAAATCCTCTTTGATGATATTCCAGCATTTCTTCATGAACATGCCATTGAATCCATCAGGCCCTGGGGACTTATCAGTTGGCATACTTTTAATGACTGCATCTATCTCTTCCTTTGTGAAACTCTGACTTAAATCATGCAAATGCTCATGATGCTCTATGAGATCCTGCAGCTGAAATTGCATTACTGGCTGCTCTGTTTGGCCCATTCGTTGTTTGTATGCCTGTAGCAACATAGCTGCCTTTTCATTGTGATCTGCCACCAATCTACCATCCTCTGCCTCTAGATAAGTTATTGTGTTTATTCTGAACCTTTCAGTTGCAGCAGCGTGAAAGAATTTGGTGTCTTCATCCCCAAACTTGACCCATCTCACCGTAAATCTCTTTCTCCAATATTCATTCTGGTATTTAATTAATTTCATGATGTGTGCTTTGAGGATATTTCTGAAATTCCTTTCCTGTGTGAAAAGACCTCTCTGATCTTCGAGCTTATCCAGTGTAGCAAGCACTTCATTGCACTCTTTGATTAGCTTATTTAATTTGGAAATTGTCTGACTCCATTTCCTCAAGGCTCTTCTTAGGAGTTTGAATTTTGCAGCTATCTTTGCAGCTGCATTGTTTGCCCTGACTGGGGTGCTCCAAATGGCCTGTACCAGTTCATAGAAACCCGGGTGATCGACCCAAAAATTTTCAAATCTAAATACCTTGGCTTTTGGAATTTTGGTGCCAATTTGGATATTACAAGGAATGTGATCAGATGTTGGTTTAGCCATTGGCAGCATCAGTGTGTTTGGGTAATCAAGTGCCCAGTTTACCGAAGTAAAGCACCAATCCAGCTGAACCAAAAGGGGATCTTCCTGCATGTTGCTCCACGTGTACTGCCTCCCTTTTAAAGGTATTTCCATGAGACCCAGGTTATCAATACTCTCATTGAAAGTGAGGATATCATTCATGTTTCCACCATCACGGTTTCTGTTTTGCAGGGACCTATAGAAATTGAAATCTCCCATGAAAATCCAATTTTCGTTCTCCTCTATTTCCAGCCCATTGAACCAGGTCATGAATTCTTCTCTTGCTTGGCCGCTGCATGGTCCATATATGGCTGTTAGAAGCCAACTTTCTGCATTGTGGTTTGATGTAAGCTTAACTGTTACTGCATACTTGAGGTTGTGGATTATTTCCCCTTTGAACATATTCCCTGCCCACCCTATGATGATTCCTCCTGATAGTCCTTCTGAGGGATGATAAGCAAACTGATTGAATCTTTTGGGCGCCCACTTTCTGATAGCAGAATGATCGATGTGTTGCATCTTGGTTTCTTGTAGACAATAAACTGCGCATGCACTTTCATCAATTTTCGCTCTCACAGCTCTTTGTTTGTCTTCTGAGTTAAGACCACGGATGTTCCAATTCAAAATATTCCAGCTTCTATTCTGACTTGCAGTCGTGCCACGAGATGAATTTTGGTTGTTACTATCCATTAAAAGGACGATGTGCGTTGCTGCAGTTTCCTACCTCACAGAAGCAGGTTCTATATTTCGGCCTTTCACCCGACTGGTTTAGAGCTACTAGGCAATCACATGCCATCTCAGAGTCAGTCATCAAATGCCAAGACACCACATCAAGGTTCATAACAGAACAAAAAACAGGCCTGCCCCCCAAAATCATTTCATAAGATGTACTATCCATTAATAACGTCATTGGCTTCTGCTGAGCTGTCTTGAACTTCCGGTGGAGTTGCACAAGTCCTCTCCTCCATCAACAGCTCCCTAGTTACCTCCTCAGGAGATAACCCACATCTGCTTGCAGCCACGTCTTGAATTGCTTGAACTGATATTTCAGGAAAAGCAGTGCTGCATTCCTCAATATCTTTGTTGCTTGGAAACTTAGATGGGCCAGCAAAGACAAATTCGTCAGGAAAAGAAGGGATACCAGCAAGCTCAGATATGTGCTGCAGTCCTTCCCTTGGGCTACTGCTTCTGATGGTGGTCTCTCTAGCCGGAGGCATTTGGACATTCCTATGCCCATCATTAATTCCAGTGATTCTTGGGCTTCTTCTCAGTCCCTCATCAGTCAGTGGGGTGATCCGCTTCTGAACTATTGCATTTTTGACATTTCCTTTGATCTTGTTCCTGTTCCTTCTGACATAAGCCTTCTCAATGGTTCTGTTTTGCACTAGCTTCAAGATATTATACCTCTTCCTACGATATACCCTGTCTTTGGTTCTGCGTCTCTGGCTAGGAATTTCATTGCTCTGCTCATTATTGATATTCTGAGTAGAAGTGTGAAGCATCATTCTCTCTGTGGCATTCATCTCATCTGTGTGTGGGGTTGTCTGCACCTGAACACTACTATCCTGAATCATCAAATTTTGTCTTGGCTGGATACCTAGTGCTCTGAGAGGCCCTGCTGCAAATGGATGAGTAGTTCCTGCTGCTGAGAGCATTCTATCATCCCTTGGATATTCCTGAAATTCATACATGAAAGCCTGCTGCCAATTGGAACTATCCTGCATATACATCCAATCCAGGGTAGGGAGAGAAGTATTTTCTGAACTTAACAAGGGTGGAGCAGATCTTGATGAGCCAGCTTCCTGATTATTGGGTGTATGCCCTGGCCTGTACCATCCATTAACTGGACCTGGCAGTTGCTCAACATGAGAAGTATTCTGAGTTGGTTCAGTATTATCTCTTTCAAAGAGAGACATAAGCAGACTGGTGGGCACTGTCACAGTGAAGCTTGTTAGAGTTGGTGTATTTGAAGACCACCAAGCAACTGGGCTCTCATAAGGGAACGCTTGTGCAAGCATCTTTGGAAGCTGTTTTGTTATGAAGGACAAAATCCAACTGGGAATCTGACTTCTGCCGTTATCATCAAGCAAATGTAGGTCTTCAGCTTGACCCTGTATCACCACCTGAGGCCCTGCACCCTGCTGAAAGTGTTGAGTGACAGAATTGGCAGAAGAGGACTCTGAATCTGATCCTGGAAATATCTGTTGCTCAACTTGATTCTGCACTTGATTCTGATTTGGTATCTGCTGCTGTGCCTCTGGCCGACCATTGTGCTGATTTTGGTTAGCCATCTCAATTGCTGCTTGCCAAACAGGATCTTGCTGCAGGTTTTGGTTCGCCATTGCTTCCATATGTTCTGCCTCTCCTGGCGGAACTTGTGGCATAGGGTGAGGGTTGTCATCATCAGGGATAGCATCCATCTCTGGCGGAACTTGTGGCATAGGCTCCTTGATTCTCCATTTGAGAGACTGATTAGCCTTTTTCCTTAAGCAGTTACGTTCTCGATGGCCATAAGCAAAACACCCTCTGCACCTTATTTCATTCTGACAGGACTTGATGAAGTGATCAGGGGAGAAACACCTAAAGCAAAGCTTAAGCTCCTTGGCTGACAGGTTACCCGGGCCCCACCATTGACTGTTACCAAGCTTTTGATCTGCTATGGAGATACTTGCGCTATGGACAGTGAGGCTTTTGTCAGGGCTGATGAAATGCGACTCTTTGCCCAAGAGCGGAGGCCCAAAATCCCGTTGAGGGGCTACGGGGAGCTGTGCAGCAGTCGTCAATGAAGGAGGGACATGTCCCACCCGAAACAAAACACCATCCTGCTCAGAGATACCCGGCCAATGAGCTCCCTTCACTGCACAGGCTTGATCAGAGAGCGTGGCAGTGTCAATGGTTGATCCCTGCACAACTGTTGACCTTTCAAACTCCTTCGAAATTTGAAAATTTTCAAAATCACGATGGAACCGGTTGAACACTGAAGAAACTGCAACAGTGGATCGATCATGCTGGAACCTCTTTGGGTCTGAAGAGAGTGCTGGCAACGGACAGTAGAAATCCCCAATACGAACAGTCTTGATGGCCGGCTGAGTAGCAGGCTTAACTTTGGAAGCAGATGGAAGGGTTGGCTTTGATTTCACCAGAGGAGAAGCTTGCACAATGCTGCGAGCAAAAGAGACTTTGTGTTTCTGCTGTTTAGGTTTCCTTCGATAAGTCACAGTAGTCCATTCTTTCTCTTGCTCTTTGAGCCAGACAATCTCATCTTTCTCCCATCTGGGTGTGCCATCTCTCCACAGAAAGCAGTAGAGATCAAAGTGATCATTGGTAAATCGCTCGACAGAACGAATATGCAAACCAACTTTCTTGGAGGCCACCGAGAAACGAAAGTGCCGATCAGATTCAAAATGAACATGAAAACCATCTGGTGTGCCACCCAAAACTGAATGCAGAGCAAGACTAACTGATTCCTCAGAGAGTCGAAAAGTGAATCGACGAAACACCGCAAGCATGAAGAAGCAGCCATCAATGGAAGAAGAGGGGTGATGTACCGACGAACGGAAGCGGTCGAGAACCTCAGCTTGGAAACGGCGACCTCGCGAGTAATCGAAGCGAGGAACCACATCGCTGCGATCCGCAGCCATCGTCAGACGTCTTGTAGCAGGTTAGTGGAGGAGAGTGATCCGGCCAGCAGTGGCGAGGATCAACAATGGGAGGGTGGAGTGGCGGGGCGAGCGGGAGAGCGCGAGGGCGAGAGCGAGAGCAGGAGCGCTAGCCATCCCCAAAAACGCCGCGTCGAGGAGAATCCAGGCCCGGGCGGATCCCCGCTCCGCGCGAGCCCGGGAGATCTGGGCCGCGGCGCGGAGGAGAAACGGCGGGTGGTCGGCGGCGGCGGCGGCGGCGCGGGAGTGGTCGGCGGTCGGCGGCGGCGGCGGCGGTCACTCAAGTTATGAAACTCTAGTTTCGCATATTTTTCTCCCCGAAACCTAGTTGGCGGCAGACTGTAATTGCAGCTTGCTGATTTTCTGGAGGTAAATGAGCGAGTCTCCTGCTTCTGCGAGGTGCCTGGGTGGTCACAGCATGTTGACGGCGTCTTCTCGGGGCCGCTTTAGGTGTGGAAAGAACAATGTTCA
Organism: Eragrostis nindensis; assembly: GCA_012490785.1. Taxonomy (NCBI): domain Eukaryota; kingdom Viridiplantae; phylum Streptophyta; class Magnoliopsida; order Poales; family Poaceae; genus Eragrostis; species Eragrostis nindensis. The sequence continues at coordinate 225,860 of JAAXCT010000428.1, forward strand.
CTGGCTTTGAGAGGCGGCTGAGGAAATCCTGAACCGGCGGGGCTGCCGGCGTAGACATTGGCTCAGACATCTCCTCTCGTCTCCGTCTTCTAGTGTACACACGCATCTGCTGTCCATGGCTTCCTTCAATCGCTTCAGGTACCTCTCCAGTACTTGGTTCGCGCGGCAACACGTCCTCAGCCGGTAACCAGGTAAGGGGCGAATCAGGTTGGGGAGGAGGTGGCTGGAACGTGCATGGAGAGTCCATGCAAGGAAAGCCAGGAACGGATGCGGCCAGGGAAGGATCGTGGCACTCCTGTGAGCAAGCTCCGGGGGCGGCCGCTGTCTGATCTTCTGTATCCACAACCAAGGTGTGCTTAGGTGTTTGCTGTGCGCTTGCATCATTAGCTTCGATGTGGTGTTCACTTGCAACATTAGTTTCAATGTGGGCCTGATCCAAAACTGGCCCATTGACTGCAAGCGCTGGGGTTGGCGGAATTTCAAAACGAGCAAAAGTTGGGGAGTCCACTGACGGCATCTCGTCGACCACGCCTGCCGCCAATACATTGATGGGCGCGTGCTCTCCCTGATCTGGAGAAACAAAGGGGCATTCGTCTTCTTCAATGGCAGGACTTTCGACTTCTGCGTCAACATTAAGGTTGGGCTGCGCATTAATGAGAGGTGTCTCGGGAGACAGGGAACCACGGCCCTCGACGGCGGCGACCTCGTCGCGAACGCCGGAGTCCATTGGTCCCGCGCTGTCTCGGCCTCCTTCTGCATGAACAGGACCACTGCTATTCCGAAGATCATCGGGCGTTGCGTTACGTGTTGAGACCTCCGGAGAAAGACCACGTCGATGAGGCTCTGCACCTTCACTGCCATTGACATCTTGGGAGTGCACAGGACCACTGCTGTTCTCTTGATGCTGCTTCCTTGCGACTGTGAAAACGATAGGATACTTCAGAGCACGCTTGACCGGCGGCACTTCGGCCACTACGACGGGAGGCTCCACGACAAGCAAGTCGCGCGAGTTCGGAACCTCCTCAGGATCAAAACACCAGGCTGTGAACTTGAACGCTGAATAATCAACACGATTCCTGGTATCTGAATGAATCTTCTCTAGCCAGCCAAACGGATTGAACAAATTTTCAGCTGTTGAAACTTCCCAAGTGTGGACAGGAACTCCACGTAACTCTACCTCCACCAGTGATGGAAGAACAGCACCGGTGGCATGTGCTTGCCGAGTCCACCGCCGACAATGGACTCTGTACGGAGTCGAGCTTGGTAAAGAACCGCTGTTCGACGCAAACGGATTGCTGTTGCTTCATTAGCCACCGTGACCAAAACTCTTCTGCCCCACACTTACGAGCTCTGAGTGTGGCTGCATCCACCTCGTACTTGAACGCCAAAGCTTCAACTATCTCATCAGAAGTGACTGATGAAGCGCCCCATAGGCAGTGACGAGCACAGCTTGACGAAGATCCGCTTCGGCCCTCTCAATGCGATCGGACCAATCAATGACGCAAGGCGCGAACGAGGCCGGGGGAGCGCCATCATCACGAGCCCTAGGGTCCGGAGAGGCAGCTCCACCGTTGCCCCTGACAGCGTCCGGCGAAGTGGTTGAATCGTCTGGAGCCCGGCGGTGACGCTTTCGCGGCCTGCGCCGGCGACGACCCTGTCGTTCCTCAGTTGGCGAGTCACCTCCATTGGCAGGACCACCCTCTGTCACGTCAGCCGGCTCCACCTGAGTCGGGGGCAACGGAGTGATCCTACGCCACACAGAGATGCGACCATGCCCGGCCGTCGCCGCGCCATGCCCGGCCGCCACCGCGCCAGAGACTCTGCTGCCAGAGACTCTGCTGCCAGCCGAAGTAGCCTGTTTCCCGTGCGGTTGAGACATCATACCAGCCGTGCCCTGGGAGAGACGGCCGGGGCCAGAGGCACCGTTGCCGCCGTTAGGGCACGAGTAGGCACGATGGCCCAGGAACCGGCAACGGAAGCAGCGTGGAGGCGACTTGCACTGGGCGGCGCGGTGGCTGGCGGAGAAACAGTTGAAACATTTGCCGCGGAGATCGACGGGGACGCGCCTGCGAGGATTGCGGGGTTGAAATAGCCGCTTCCGGCGAGTCGACCGGGATTCCACCCGCTCCCAACCATCCGCGTCCGGACGCTGCTTGGGCGCAGGAACGTGAACCGTTGAGCGGAGGAGGAAGCGAGGCGGCGGCTTTTCTGCGACCGGGGGCGGCGAGATGGACTCGGCCGACGAGCCCATAGTGGATAGGACCACGTCCCGGAAGGAGCGACCACCGTCCACCGATATCGGCTCTGAGTCGCCGGTACTCGAGGTCGGACTTGCGTCAGTCCAGCGACTCGCCTTCGAACGGCCCGCCGGCTTGAAAGGTGCGGCGAAAGGAGACAACGGAGGGGAGGGAACGGGCGCCCTGGGTGAGGAGGTAGCCGAGACGGCGGCTGGGGTGGTGGCCGCCGGCCCCGGAGTGGGAACCGGCGTGGAGCTGTGGGGAGGCGGAGGGGCGCCCGAGGGGGAGAAGAAAGGAGTCGCCATCTCTCAGTCAACAATGTAAGCATTCATCAAAATGTCAACTCCAATCATCGTTATGTATTGCTTCTGACGCGCACTGTTATTTTGAGATTTTTCTTCAGACCACCCTGTGTCCTGGTACTGGTCCTTGGGTCATGGAATCAATTGTCTGTTGTCATGTGACATCTGACCACAGACTGGCATGACTTCTCCAATTGTCGGACAATAGCCTTCCCTCCTTTCTGGACCTTTGCAGTTTCAATCTCAGCTTATATCTTCGTGTCCTCCACAGTCCGGGATGTTGTACCGACATTTTGGATTAGACCTAGTTTGTGGCCAGAATACACAGAGACTTATGGTCATGAGAAGTAGGCCTATTGGCATTGTAGGGCCCTACAATGATTGCGACGGAGCTCCATTGTCTTTCTTTCCCTAGCCTTGCTAACCTTTTCTCAGCTAGCTCACGCTTGCAAAGGAACCAAACACATATTTAGTGTCATTACTTCTGCCTTTTGGCTTCGTGCCAGCCTGTTGAACTCACTGTGGGTTGCATCTTGAACTTCACTATTTATCATCAAGTTATCTTTTTAATGTTCCTGAAGACCCATTGTCCTACTCAGACAAAGGGAACACTAACAACACAGATAATGCAAGGCAGTGATAGACCATGGGCACAGTCGTCAGAACATGCATTAAGCTTCTAACTATACAACTACAACAACAACAACAGCAACTACAAAGCCTTTCAGTCGAAAAGCAAGTTGGGGTAGGCTAGTCATGTTTCTGGCATGTGGATAGCTGACTTCCATGCGTCCGTCCATGGCTAGTTCTTTGTTGATATCCCACTCCTTCGAGTCCCTCTCTACGGACTCTTCCCATGTCAGGTTTGGTCTAACCCGACCTAACATTGGTAGTGCGCTTTGATCTTCTGCTATGGAGCGCTGTCTCTGGGGGCTTGTGTTCTCTATGTCCAAACAATCTCAAACGATGTTGGACAATCTTCTCTTCAATCGGTGCTAAACCAACTCTCTCACATTTATGGTCATCCTAGACCGGTTCTCTTCTTGTATGGCAACATAAACTCAGCACGCACATCTCTGCTGCACTTAGCTGTTTGAAATGCTGCCTTTTAGTTGGCCAACATTCTGCACCATACAACATCGCAGGTCGTATCGCAATCCTATAGAACTTGCCTTTTAGCTTTTGTGGCACCCTCTTGTCTTTGCGCCACTTCGCCCATCTTGCTTTGATTCGATGACTCACATCTTCATCAATATCTTCGTCCTGCGGCAGCATACTCCCTCTGTTCTTTGGCGTCATAAAAAAAGAATGGTTGGAGTAGATCCTAAATACTGAAAAGTATCCTTCTGCGGTACAACCTGCCCATCGAGGTTAACATCCCACTCGTGCCTGGTAGCACTAAAAACACACCTCATATATTCATTCATAGTTCAACTGAGCCTAAGCCTTTCAATTCCATTGTCTGCCTCCACAGCTTCCACTTTCAATTAACCCGTGTTTGACTATCGTCAGCTAGGGCTACATCATCCACAAAAAGCATGCACCATGGGGTATCTCCTTGTATGTCCCCTGTGACCTCATCCATGACCAAATCAAAAAGATAAGGGCTACTAACCCTTGGTGTCTTCCTATTTTAGTTGAAAAGACATCGTTGTCGCCATCACATTATCATACGTATCCTGATCAGAGTAATGTACTTTATCGGAATCTAATATATATGGTAATGCTCTTGATGAATCCACTGGAGTGCTCTGAATGAATCTGCACAATATCTTCATGCTACAAATGTTGGTAATTCTGTGCGTTACTAGCTTATTTAGTTAGTGGGCGATCGATACTAGCTGCACTGTATTATCTTGCAGATTGTATCGCATTAGTTATTTGGAGTGCATGATTTGATTAAATGCCTTGAATACTGTGCAACTACTTTGTTGAATGTAGTGCCCCCAGTCTGGCCCTGCCTCTTTTCTGTTTATATTGAGGCTTGCTCCTGAAGGGGATTTTTTCGGGTTGGTGGCTTCTTTTTATTTCTGTATAGAAGTTTGTACAGTTTACCTTTATTTTATGTTATAATAATTTTACCACAGTGGGGGAAGCCCTAAAACAGTAAAAAATAAAATGAAAAACTACTTTGTTGAATGCATGTTTTGTTTATAGATATTTGTATAATTTGAAATGCTTGTTAGTGATTCTTTTTTTGCATTCTTCTCTCTTTCAGCTATTGGTTCTCGTGGGAGAGAACTAGGCGTCTGTGCCAGCTTCGTCGCCGTTATGTTCAGTTGTATGCCACTCTATTACAACAAGCATCTAACGTTGACATTTCTGAAATTCGGGAGATTGAGAAAATTCTGGACATGAAGGTGATAATACTTTGGAGGTGCGTCACTGCAACATGACTAATGTGTTATTGTTTACTTTAGTTCCTTAATCTGAGTCACTCTACATCTTTTTGTTGCACTATTCTTAGTATCCTATACTTTCAGGTTGTTGGGACATGCTAAGGTTGAAACAGTGAAATCAAAGGAAACACTGCATAAAAAAAGTACCTCAAAGAGAAGCTGGTGGCCTTTTGGATGGTTTTTGATGATGAACTTTTCTCTTCTTTTATTCGGTGTTTCTGTTTTTCCTGATTACGTTGAATAGTTCATACGCTTTCTGTATGTAGTCTTTTGTTGGGATTTGGAATTCTCACTGTATACTAATAGTTCTCAGTATCTCTTCTAGAGGCTACATGGAGTTTTTAAAGCCTGGCTTTCACCAACCTTGTGTCGCCCATAGAGTTTCTTACCTGATATATTGACTTAAGCAGTTGTTGTCATGCTTGTTCATCGCAGCCTGCTCATTACTTACAAATAGGAAGATTAGATTTTAATACATTGTCATTCACTTTATGATTTGAGTAGGATTGGAAATGATGAGCATTAATTCTAACAATGTGACTCTCCTCTCCTGCCTGTGAGTCGGCTACTCCTTTGGGCAGTTCGAGGCTGCCTACTAACTGCATGATAAGCTTATGTTGGTACTAAAACTAACTTGAAATTGCACTTTAAGATAATGTGGAACTATGAAAGTATTCCGCGTGGAACCATCATGCTAATTTAGTAGCAGAGGCATTGCATGATTTCAGCACACAAATTTCTGCACACAGTTCAGTTTTGTTGACATGCTTTAACTTGATTTTTTTTTTTTTTGCATCTAAAAGTGTTTCTGAATTTTATTTATTTGATTTTTTTTCTTGATGAAGGAACTCAACTGGTTTACCTCCTGAAGATACTACCCAACTACAACCGCAGTTAGATGAGAAGGAGCAACTGACCAAAGAAGAATGGCAGGCTATTAATAAACTTCTGAGTTCCCAACCAGATGAAGATCTATCTTTTCCTCTCGAGAAGGTTTCGCCAAATACAATTAGGTTCTTGGTGGATGTATCTATTGGCCAAGCTGCTGCAAGGATAATCAATATTGATCAAACGGAGGTTTTGTGTGGTAGATTTGAGCAGCTTCAGGTGGTCACTAAACTGTATCCCAAGAGCACACGATGTGATGTAACCTTGAAGTATTGTGGTCTGTCTTCTCCAGAAGGTTCTCTTGCTCAGGTCAGTGTATATGAGACAATTATTCATTTAGGGATGTCGATTTCTTACATCCACTCATCCGTGGTGTGCATTAATTAATCTTATCCATGCAATCAGCTGCTTGTAGGATCATGTTGGTTTTGATGTCCTACGGCCAATCTCTCCTAAGCGCCATCATACCTCCTAATTAATAACAATACCTCTGATACAAGCAATCTTCAGCTAGTTGGCGGGGAAAACTGAACTTGGGAGCATGGTCCAGTTTCAGAATTAGTAACTACAGTCGAACCTTGTGCTTTCTATTAAACCCAAGTTGAAACCAGCTGTTGTACAACCTGAGGGGTTTGACCACTTATCCGGCCTGTCATCCCAACTTTTTTGAAGAGTTTCAAATGGCCACCTGCTGTGTTACATTTTTTGGTGTAGGATTTCACCCATTTCATTCGAGAAATATACATCAGAGGAGACCCCTATAGTGGTGTTTAAAATCTAAAATTTTAGTAAAACGTACAACTTTACGAGGGACTAGGCTCAATCATAAAGCAGTAGATATTTACAAGCAAATGGGAGAGGGTAAAGGGAAATAAGAGGGATTCCATCGAAGCAAGGACTTGGGATCTAGTGCTTTATTTGAATATATGAGCTTGCAGCAACACATACTCCGCAAACCCTTCCATGCTGTGAGATTTGTTTGTTTGTTTTTGAGGATACAGTTGTTCCCTTCCTTCCATATATTCTTTTTATTTAGCCCTGTTTGATAGACGAACAACTTCATTACAACGTCTCGTTTGATTCATGACCAACTTTACCATGAGAAATAACATTAGGTTTGTGTGGCTTGTTTGACCTTTAATGGCAACCAAAATGTCTGCTGTAAGTATGCTCCTGACACTTGGGACACGGTACGATTAAAGTGTGCAAACCACAGTTGCAGTAACCAGCCACATTCTTCCCAATGAAAGTAGGGCACACCTAAAGTTAGACTTGTCCGCCTCGGAATAGGCATCAAAATTTTGCTAAATGGTAGTTCTGTCTATTAGTTGCTGTATCGGTAATGTGACCATTGAACTGCCAATTATACCAGTGAACAGAAGGGTGTTTGGGTTGGTAATCAGGAGGGGTTTGCATGTAGAAGGCAGTTCTAGACGCAGAAATTGTATCACTGAACAGATTTTCGGACGAGTTTCAAACAATTATCCTTGCAGTAATACCTTTTTGTCATTCATTGCAGAGTGTTGTTAGTGAGGGAAAGAGCAATGCTCTTGATGTCAGTTTTGTGCGTGCCCCAACTGCTATGGACCTGGATTGGCAGCTAACGGCAAAGATATCACCATGCCATGTCACGGTATTTATCTAAGCTTCAGTGTCAATAACACTTTATACAGAGGAATTTCATCAGATGTCTGGTTAAGTTTTGGATAAATTTTGTATGCACAATCGGTAACTTGCATTACAGTTTACCATATTTTTTTCTTGTACTAAAATCATTTTTTTTGTTTATGAATTTTTGGTGCCAGTACACTGGCCAAGGAAATAACTATGGTAAAAATGATATCCATCTTCAGTTGATGGATACAAATACTCTAATGACATCTACCAAAGAATGAGCTGCTAATGGTAGTCAGTTTGCAAACAAATTAGACCACTGGGTTGGCCACCTGTGTTGGGGGAGCTCCTCCTACACAATGCTTAGTAATTACTCCCTCTAGCCACAGATACTTGATGTTTGGACAAGACCTCTAACATTTTAGTCTGACCACAATTTTTCTATGAGAATGCATTTGTTATCTATTATTTTATGATATTATGAAACCATTTGAAGACCAATCTAAATATGAATTTATTATTTTTTGTTTCCAAGTCAAATATTTTCAAAGATATTAATGTTGAAAGTTTCAAATTTTGTCTGGACCTTCTACAGGATATACTTTTGTGGAAGGGAGTACCTGGAAACTCCAAATCCTCCCTTGCAAATTGCACATGCATATATTGATATGCTTGATAATGAAGTTCTATAAAATTATCATATTAGTATTCTAAAGAACGCAGTATTTATTCCTATCTCTTCTGTTAATAGTTTTGGTTCTTTCTTACTTTCTTATGTCAAGACTTTGCTGTTGCTTCGTAGTAGTTCGAAAGCCTTTCTGTCGTCGATTTTATTTTCTGATCGAATTTCTATTTGTTGGTAGGTTCTGAAGGGGAGTTATGAACGGTTTCTGGAGTTCATTAAACGAAGCAATGCTGTCAGCCCACCAGTCGCCATGGAGACGGCAACTGCTTTACAGGTAGGTATACCTTTATCACTTGACCTTACAAACCAAACATGGGATATCTGATTTTTATAGCATTCACATTTGTTGGACAAGCTTGGATGTGGAGTTTCAATAATTGCTCGACTCTTTTGAATTGCAGCTTAAATTAGAGCAGGTCACACGTAGAGCTCAGGAACAGCTGCAAATGGTGCTGGAAGAACAGAGCAGGTATATTTGCTCCTAGAATTCTGTACTTTTTCATGAAATATGCATGATCTTCTTAGAAATAGGAAGCATACAGGAGCAACTTTCCTCTCAGAATTGTCAATTTGTCATAGATGAATTGTTGTTATTTGGTAACATGGTTTTGTTGTGCTGTAATTTTTGTGAGCATTTGCACCATCTAAGTTCCTTATATTATCTGTATATTCTCACGTTCTGTTTTCTTTGGTGTTATCTTTTATACCTTAGTGCCATGACATGTTTGTTTATGCTCACAGTTTTCTGCTCTGTTTCTAGATTTGGGCTCGATATTGATCTGGATGCACCAAAAGTTAGGATTCCCTTGACTGCTAATAAGCCTTCACTGGGAAATGAGTACTTTGTTCTTGATTTTGGCCATTTTACGCTGCATACAAGAGTAAGTTAATGTTTCCAGAGCATATCAATATATCATACTTGTGTTTGTTTTGCTGACTTTTTGTTCAATTACAGGATGGTTCACGTGATGAAGAAAGGCAGAGTCTGTATTCACGCTTTTATATCGATGGGAGGGATATGGCTGCTTTCCTTATTTGTGATTTGGCTGAGAACATATATTCCATACCAGATAATTTAGGTCAGGATGCGCTCTCAGGTCATACCTCTGATGATCAGTTCTGTTCTCTTCTTGACCGCTGTGGAATGTCAGTCATCATTGACCAGGTAACAATGTTGGTTCTTCTGCATGGCGTGGTATAGCTGTCGAAATATTCATACTTATGAAGTTAATCTTCTTGAACATACACAATTGTTACCTGGCTTTATGAAATATGGCAACCAATATTAGCGGCAACATTGTTAGCTCAGTTCGTCTTTTCTATTGTATTATTGGCTTTACTTCTACTGGGGTTACTGATCATCCAAAGAAAAAGAAACTGGAGCCAAGTCTGCTCTGGTTAGGGTATATTAAAGGACTCTAGAAAGATATTATGTGCTGGGTTGCTGGTTAGAACCGATGGTTACTGTACTGAATGAGGGCACAACTACTTACGAGTATCTTTTGTTTATATGTGATAATAGTATAAGGTTTTGTCGTACTATTTTTTCATAAGGAATTTACAGTAGGGGAAGACCCACCCCCCCCCCCCCCCCCCCCTTCTCCCTGAAAACCTCAACTGTGCTCTTTTGTTCCTACCTATAGAATTTAACATCTTCTCCCATTTTCTTCTGAGATAACAGTAGCAAGTAGGAAAGGACCCTGGATATAGTCCTTGCACTTTATAGTGCTTGGTTAGAGTGTGAAGCAATTCTTTTGAAAATTAATGACTCTAATATATGGTATGCTATGTTTGGGCTGAAGTGCATAACAATGAACTGATTAACTAATTTTTTATGGGCTGAAGATCAAGGTTCCACATCCAAATTATCCCTCAACTCGTGTTTCTTTTCAAGTACCCAATCTGGATATTCACTTCTCACCAAAAAGGTGTTGCAAGATAGTCGAACTGCTTGGTGTACTCTACCATTTGAAGGAAAGCAATAATGAAGATTCAAGTAGCCCCCAAAGTGGTAGCCTGGCGCCTTGGTATCCTGCTGATCTAGCTGGTGATGCTAGAACTTTGGTTTGGAGGGTATGTACTTACATCTTGATTGAGACCTACACTCGACCTCGTTGTACTTCTATAAAAAACACTCGAGCTACACATTTGTTCAGGAGACTGATGTCATTTCTTTATATTTTATTTTCGGTCCAAGGGCCTTGGCTATTCGCAAGCTGAATGGCATAATTGCTTATGTTGTATTATCTGGGATGTATCTATATATTTTGGAATCAGAATTGTCCCAGACTTACCAGAGATGCTGTAGGTATGTACTGCTTTCTTTTCGTGTAACCCCTTACAGTTTCTAGCATACAGTACTGTTTACCAACTGGATGATATACGCCTTGATATTGTAAAACTTGGATAGCAGATATGAGCCTGTGATGTGCATTTGTTGAAATTGAGAAGCCATTGTTTCCAAATAACAACTGATATATATTAATGTGGCTAATTTTCGTGTCCAAAAAAAAAATTCCTTCAAGTTTTGATAATTTTTTTCAGAATATACTGAAATAGGCAGATGATTATGAGATGAATGTTGCACCGGCTTTGATACACAAATTTGTTCGTTCTTTTTGTTTGTTTTGTAGTATTTGCATATTTCACATTTATGAGTGTGTGGTATTTGAATTGTGCAGCGTGGCTAGTCGGCAAGTATTTGAGGTGCCACCAACAAGTGTTGGTGGGTCTCTCTACAGTATTGGTGTGTGTTCTAGAGGTGCGGACACACAGAAGATTAGCTATCTGGTCCTTCTGGCATTGTTTTTCCTTTGATCTTGTCCTGTGTGCTTAATATAGTATTTGTTGATTGTTGCTGGAAATTTTGGAAACAACGTAATTGCAATGGCAAAAATGTAAATGCTGAAAATTCAGATACTGATTCACTAATAGTTTGTGGTGCAACTACGTGAAGCTATATTTTCAATCATGAGGCCCCTTGAGAAGCAGACTCGGCATGAAGTTAGATATATATGTTCAATTTACCAAAACCTATAGGATTGGATGTTTATAGTTTGCAGATTGCAACATCCAGGTTCTCTACACCACCTGTCCACCTATTTATAGAGTTTGGGATAAAGTATCCAGGTAAATGTAATAGAAGAAAAACACGGATTTTGTGACATCTGGCCCATTGAGATTAGGCCCGTAGTGGCCCATGTGCATTAGTGTGCCATGAGGGGGTGGGAGTTTAGTCCCACCTTGCTAGTCTAGTGGGGGGAAGGCCAACATATAAGCCTAGGTTGTCCAACACCACTAACCTTGGGTTAACCTTTTTACGTGAATTGAGGACAAAAGCGTAGAAGGTTGGTGGGGGTGAGTGGGGTCTGCACAGTGTGAGCGAGCCCAGCCAGGTTTTCGACCCTAGGATGTTACAGATTCATATCACTGACCAATATATAACTAGGAATATTTCTTTTCGTATTGATGTTGAAATGTTCTTAGAATTTTATTTACACAATAAACTATAAACTAGAATTTCATTTACACAATAAACTGGTCGTTGGCAGGGGCTCGTGGGCTATCCTACTTGACTGCCCCTCCCCCAGTAGATTAGAGTTGCCATTGTTGGTCGTCTTTCTTTTGTTAACAGGCGCGAATGTAATCTAAAAATCCGAGGTGTGTGTGGTGTGTGTTGTATCTGGGATCTTATCTCCCATTTTTCTTCTTAATATAATGAAGCGCAGTTCTCCTGCGTTTTCGAGAAAAAAATTTACACAATAAACGATAAATATGATGCGGTAGGAGGTAGGATGCATAGAGGCTTGGTATTTGTACTACAATCTGTCACAGAAAACCGTAAAGTACTTGGTGAGTAGGCTGTAATAAGCTATCACAACTATTGGTTGCTTTTTAGTAACAATTTTTATGAGAGGAACCTAGTACTGGAACATCAATTATTTGTATTTCTCCTTTGTACAAGTTTTTTTTCCCCTTTACTTTTGGTTATATGATTCCCCCATCATTTTTTTCCGTGATTCTTAATTTATTGACCACAGTAGGGGGGGGGGGGGGGGGGGGGGGGGGGGGGGGGTCCCATGCTGTATTTCCCTAAAAAATGAACATCGAGCCCTGAAATTATGAGCCTTTTCGTTTGTTTCTTTTTCCCCCCCTTTCGAATAACATATGCCCAGGCCGTTGAAGCCAAGGACTTTCTCATTCACTGTGAGATTGCGTGCTGCGAAATCTGGTTGTTTTTTTGCTAGCAATGCTCTGATAAGAATAGGTTTTAAAACATATTTGCTATTTTACTTAGCTATTACTTATAGATGAGAACTTATATTACTCATAATTTGTTGTGTGATGGAACTATATTGTTTCTTGGAAGTTTGCAGTTGTCTCAGCCTTATTCAATATGCAGGCACTAGAATCAACCAGCACACTGATAATTGAATTCAGTAACGAAATAGAGAAGGCCAGTTGGATAAAAGGGCTCGTCCAGGCAACATATCGAGCTTCTGTATGCCACTGTTTATTTCTCATAGACTACATGTGACCAGCTGTTTTTTGTACTCTAATTGTCATGTGCTATCTTTCTTTCCTTGCTTCCTGTAGGCCCCTCCTGAGGTAAACATATTAGGAGAACCTGTCAACACCGCTACAGAACAAAGCACTCCAAGGCTTAGTAGCTTGGGATCAGTGGATCTTGTTGTGAATGGATCTGTTATTGAGACTAAACTTTCAGTGTACGGAAAGGTAAAGAGTTATGCAAAGTTTTGATATTTTGTTGCAAAATATAACCCTGATGCTTCATGGCATTGCATATTAGTATGAAAATGTTGTGTTAACTTGATAACTCTATTTTGGTTCATTTTATGCCACTGCTTACAGTTGGACAGAAAAACGAAAGATTCGCAAGAGCTTCTAATGTTGGAGCTTCTCGGGAATGGAGGCAAGGTAATTGTTTCAATCTTTCTTGAGTTACAGGAATAATTGATGTGAAACTAAAATTGTACATCACTAATAAAACATTCTTGATTGTAGTATAAATCTCATACTATTTATTTTATAAATATTGATTCTATCTTTGATAGTTTTTTTGAGCGAATTTATCTGAGATTGTTTCTATTGTCTTGTTCACCTGTCAATGAAATTTCATGCATATATCTTTCCTTTCATCGTCTGGCTATTTGAGCCATGAATTCATATATGGAAATAATGATATTTGGGTAGTATTGCTCCTTTATTTCTTAGGCCTTAAGCCAATTAGTTGAGATGATTAGATTCACATCTGTTCTATAGTTGAAGCCCCATATTTATAGAAGGACCGTGCTACGTACGAAGTGGAAATTATGAAGTGACATGTTTTTCACTTTGGTCCCGCCTCTCCCCTATTTCCTCCATTCTTTCCCGTAATCCTGGCCAAATCGAGAATACTGAGCTCTGGTTCACAGTTTTTCTGAGAAGGTGGAGCTCTGAATGCGAGTTCCATTGAGCGGAGCACTGACAGCTTTGCCGAGGTCACTGTGAAATTCTGGAGCAGCAGTACCTGCCGCCAGCGTCTTCCTCCGTGGAACTAGAATTGATCATTAGTCATTACTCTGCTGTCGACTGTAGATAACTCGTATTAACATAAGTAAATTAAAGAAACCAAACACCCACCAACAAAGGGGACCAAGTGAGCCAGAAATTGGAAAAGAAAACATCAATCTGTGTATACGTTAACGTAGCTGCCGCTTGCATTCAAGTGGCTTCTTTTGGAAGCCACCTTTTGGAAGCGCTTTCATTGAACGTAGCTACCGCTTGCGCAGGGTCTGGGGAAGGGTCCGACCACTTTGGCATTTGAATGAATACAATATATCATATATGTAATAAAAAAAACTTGACTGGTGGGTGAAAGACTGAACCCAAGGCTTTGCACTAAAACGAAGCTCTTCGGGCCCGGTCGAGAAAATGCTCCAAAGGATGACTGCTGGACGTGCCAAAGGGTGACCAGGACACGTGGGCCACATGCATATCTCTGAAGGGAACAACAGTGGTTACGTCTATAACTCGGAAGGGCTGACAAGGGGCTTTTTAGTTGGTGCAAATCCTTGGTTCGAGCCCAGGATTGGCAGCTTCACAACTGGAAGCACTACCGCCAAGCTATCAGCTCGTTCGTTTGCATAATACATGCGATAGCTTTTCAAGCGGCACCCACAGAAGGCAGCAAATACAAACACAGTTTTTGGTTTCCATCGAGGAGCCACTTCCAAAAGGTGGCTTTCAGCTTCTTGCTTCTCACGAGCAGAAGCTTAAACAAACAGGGCTTTAGAAGGCCTTTTACATTAGCGTCTGTTCTGATAGTAATTAAGCTGCCCTAAGTATTTTGTTAGTGAGCAAGTAGCATCTGCTCTTTTGGCGCCAATGTTGGCTGATCAGCTTGTAGCTGAAGTAGTAGTAGTAGTAATGGTAGTCAAGTTGAGTAGAGTAGAGGTGAGGAGAAGAGCATGGCTACAGTGCAAGTTGAGGCATGGTGGTAGCTGTTCATTGTACATTGCTTTTGACTATATAGAAGGGAGCAAGGCTCCAGTTCAAAAGCAGCTCAGCTGCTGCATATCTTGTGTGTGTGTGTGGTGAGCTCTCACCTATCTCTCTTCTGCCTGTGTGTTGTGTTCGAGTGTGTGCTGGTGAGGAGTGGTGGTGTTGATGCTTGGGCCAACAATTGGTCATCAGAGCGAGGTTGCTTGAGCACCGGAGATGGTGGGCACGCCAGAGGGCTCGACGGCGCGGTCGCCGGCGCGGTCGCCGGAGAGGTCGCCGGAGCGTCGCGGCCGCAGTGAGCGGCGCGGCCGCCGGGATCGATCGGAGTCGCGAGCAGTGGTGATCCACAAGACGGTGCGCAAGATCAGCGGCTCCACTACCTTCCCCACGCTCACGCGCACGAACTACTCCGACTGGGCCGTGATGATGCGGGTGATGCTCCAGGCGCGCGGGTTGTGGGTCGCCGTCGAGTCCGGGACCGACGACGAGGCCGACGACCGCCTGGCGATGGAGGCGCTGCTGCACGCGGTCCCGCCGGAGTTGATTTCCACCCTGGGGAACAAGAAGACGGCGAAGGAGGCGTGGGACAAGCTCGCCACCATGCGCATCGGCTCGGACCGGTCGAAGAAGGCGAAGGCGCAGCAGCTCCGCAAGGAGTTCGAGAACATCGCGTTCCGCGATGGCGAGTCCGCGGAGGATTTCGCGCTGCGCCTGACTTCGTTGGTGGCGGAGCTCGGCGCGCTGGGGGAGGACGTCGACGAGCAGCGGGCAATCGAGAAGTTCCTGCGCGTCGTCCCGGCCAAGTACGAGCAAATTGCGCTCTCAATCGAGACGCTGCTCGATCTCTCGACCCTGTCCATCGAGGATGTGACGGGTCGATTGAGAGCGGTCGAGGACCGTGCGGCGGCGGCGACATCGACTCCGGCGGCTGCGAGCGGTAAATTGTTGCTGACCGAGGAGGAATGGCTCGCCCGCTCCAAGGAGCGGAAGCAGGGCGAGGGCACGTCTCGCTCCGGCAAGGGGCGCGCGCGGCGGCGCGGCAAGCCGCCGAAGAAAAAGGCGGAGGCCGGCGGCGCGCGCGACGACAAGGACGACGACAAGTGCCACAATTGCGGCAAATCCGGCCATTGGGCTCGGGAGTGCCGCGCGCCGCGGAAGGAGCGCGGGCGTCAGGAGCGCGCCCATCTGGCGCAGGAGGAGGACGACGAGCCGGCGCTGCTGCTCACGCAGGCGTGCGCCCTCGGCGAAGCGGTGGAGAAGGCGGAGCGCGAGCACATCGTGCTCAACGAGGTCCACGCGCACGTCCACCTCGGCCGGGAGGACGACACCATCGACGACACGTGGTACCTGGACACGGGAGCCAGCAGCCACATGACCGGGAGCAGGGCCGCCTTCTCCGAGCTCGACACCGCCATTGTTGGCTCGGTGAAGTTCGGCGACGGCTCAGTGGTGAACATCTTGGGGCGCGGCACCGTCATCTTCAAGTGCAAGAACGGCGAGCACCGCACCCTCTCCGACGTCTACTACATCCCGCGCTTGAAGAGCAACATCGTCAGTCTTGGCCAGCTCGACGAGCGTGGCTGTCAAGTGCTGATCGAGGGCGGTGTGCTGCGGATCCGGGATCAACATCAGCGCCTGCTCGTGAAGGTGAACCGCGCCAAGAACCGGCTGTACACCATCAAGCTTGAGGTGACGCAGCCGGTGTGTTTGGCGGCGAAGCACGACGACGAGGCGTGGCGCTGGCACGAAAGATTCGGACACCTCAACTTCGACGCGCTGACGAAGCTTGCGAAGAAGGAGATGGTGCGCGGGCTCCCGCGAATCGAACACACCGGCGAGCTCTGCGAGGGATGCCTCGTCGGCAAGCAGCGGCGGAGTTCGTTCCCGCGGAAGGCGAAGTACCGCGCAGCAGGTCTCCTGGACTTGGTCCATGGTGATCTCTGCGGGCCAATCACACCGGCGACGCACGGCGGGCGGCGCTACTTCCTTTTGCTCGTGGACGACTGCAGCCGCTACATGTGGGCGCGGCTGATGTCCAGCAAGGATGAGGCGCCGCAGGCGATCAAGGAGTTCCAGGCGCGCGTGGAGACGGAGACCGGGAGGAAGTTGCGCGTGCTGCGAACCGATCGCGGCGGCGAGTTCACTTCGGTGGAGTTCGGGCGCTACTGCGCCGAGCAAGGAGTCGAGCGCCACTTGACGGCGCCGTACTCGCCGCAACAGAATGGAGTCGTGGAGCGCGGAACCAGACAGTCGTGGCGATGGCGCGGAGCATGCTAAAGGGCAAGAACATGCCGGCGGCGTTCTGGGGCGAGGTGGTGAACACGGCGGTGTACATCCTCAACCGATCGCCGACGAAGAGCGTCGAGGGCATGACGCCATACGAGGCGTGGCATGGACGCAAGCCGGACGTCTCCTTCCTCAGGACGTTCGGGTGCGTGGCGCACGTGAAGGACACGAGGCCGCACCTGTCGAAGCTCGAGGACTGGAGCGTGAAGATGGTGCTTCTCGGCTACGAGGCGGGATCCAAGGCGTACAAGCTGTACGATCCGGTGGGCGGACGCGTGCACATCTCCCGCGACGTCGTTTTCGACGAGGCCGGCAGCTGGGACTGGTCGGCGACGGGCGATGGCGCGGCGGCGGCGGCGAACCGGTCCAGCACCTTTACAATCGAGTACGAATCGTACTGCGAGAGGGGCCGGGCTCCTGGTGGAGGTGACGGGGAGCACGAAGAGGAAGAAGACGGCGGTGGCACGCCGGCGGGATCGATAGCAGGGGATGCGGCGCCAAATTCCCCTGTTTCCCCTGTTTCGGCGGCGTCCCCTGTTTCTGCCGCATCCGCGCCAAATTCGGCGGAATTCGCCTCGCCGCCGGGGAATTTGTCCCCACATCTCGACGCCGAGTACGAAGGGGAGCCCCTGAGGTTCCGTCCGGTGGCGGATTTGATCGGAAACGATCCGCCGCCGGGAATGGCGGCCCGCAACACGGGGGAGCATCAATTGCTCATGGCGACGGCTGAAGAGCCGAGCTCGCTCAAGGAGGCGGAGCGCGACCCGTGCTGGAAGAAGGCGATGGACGAGGAGATGGCCGCGATTGAGGACAACGAGACATGGGAGCTCGTCAATCCGCCGCCGCGCTGCCGTCCGATTGGCTTGAAGTGGGTGTACAAAGTCAAGCGCGACGCGCGCGGCGAGCTGGTGAAGCACAAGGCGCGGCTGGTGGCGAAGGGCTACGCGCAGCGCGAGGGGATCGACTTCGAGGAAGTGTTCGCCCCCGTGGCGCGCATGGAGTCCGTGCGCTTGGTGCTGGCGCTGGCGGCGGCAAGGAGCTGGCTCGTCCACCACATGGACGTGAAGTCCGCATTCTTGAACGGGAAGCTCGCGGAGGAAGTCTACGTCCAGCAGCCGCCTGGATTCGTGATCAAGGGGAAGGAGGACATGGTCCTGCGCCTGCGCAAAGCTCTGTACGGGCTGCGGCAAGCGCCTCGAGCATGGAACATCAAGCTCGATGCGAGCTTGAAGAAGCTGGGCTTCAAGAAGTGTGTGAACGAGCACGCGCTCTACACACGGCGTTCCAAGCTCGGGCCGTTGATCGTCGGAGTGTACGTCGACGACCTGATCATCACTGGCGCCGCTGAGAAGGACATCGTCGACTTCAAGCGGCAGATGACGTCCATGTTCCGCATGAGCGATCTTGGCTTGCTCTCGTACTACCTGGGCATCGAGGTCGAGCAGAGCCACGGCGAGATCAAGCTCTGCCAGAGTGCCTATGCCGGCAAGCTGCTGGAGCGAGCTGGGCTGGCCGATTGCAAGGCGGCTCAGTCGCCCATGGAGGAGCGGCTGAGGTTGACGAAGAAGAGCTCCGCCCCGGCCGTGGACGCGACGAAGTATCGCAGCATTGTCGGCGGGCTGCGGTACTTGGTGCACACGCGGCCGGACATTGCGCACGCCATCGGCTATGTGAGCCGGTACATGGAGGATCCGCGAGAAGATCATCTCGCCGCCGTCAAGCGCATCTTGCGTTTCGTGGCAGGGACGAGGAGCACCGGGATCGTGTACAAGAAGGAGATTGGGGGCGGCGAGCTGCAGCTGATCGGATTCAGCGACATCGACATGGCGGGTGATGTCGACGACCGCAAGAGCACGAGTGGAGTCCTCTTCTCACTCGGTCGCAGCCCCATCTCGTGGCAATCGCAGAAGCAGCGCGTGGTGGCGCTCTCGACCTGCGAGGCAGAGTACATAGCCGCCGCCACTGCTGCATGCCAGGGAGTTTGGCTTCATCGGCTGCTGGAAGAGCTCACCGGAGTTGAGTGCCCAGCGCCGAGATTGTTGGTGGACAACAAGTCCGCCATTGCATTGTGCAAGAATCCTGTCCTCCATGATCGAAGCAAGCACATCGACGTCCGCTATCACTTCATTCGTGACTGCGTCGATGGAGGACAGATCTGTCTGGAGTTCGTCGAGACCGGTCGACAGCTTGCAGACATTCTCACCAAGTCACTCGGCCGTCTGCGCTTCAAGGAGTTGTGCTCCATGATTGGGATGGTTGAGTTTGGGAAGAAGAAGGGGCAGCAGAATTAGGGGGAGAATTGATAGTAATTAAGCTGCCCTAAGTATTTTGTTAGTGAGCAAGTAGCATCTGCTCTTTTGGCGCCAATGTTGGCTGATCAGCTTGTAGCTGAAGTAGTAGTAGTAGTAATGGTAGTCAAGTTGAGTAGAGTAGAGGTGAGGAGAAGAGCATGGCTACAGTGCAAGTTGAGGCATGGTGGTAGCTGTTCATTGTACATTGCTTTTGACTATATAGAAGGGAGCAAGGCTCCAGTTCAAAAGCAGCTCAGCTGCTGCATATCTTGTGTGTGTGTGTGGTGAGCTCTCACCTATCTCTCTTCTGCCTGTGTGTTGTGTTCGAGTGTGTGCTGGTGAGGAGTGGTGGTGTTGATGCTTGGGCCAACATGTTCCACGTTTGCAATGATTACCAAAGACTCATGTTGCATGCATGTAACCATTTGTTTCATCTTCATTAACTAGTGGATCTGTCGACCAATTCTGTTGCAATTATTTACAGGATTCTATCTCTGTTTTTTTTTGAAGTAACAGGATTCTATCTTCATCTTTCACTGCCTTCACTAATTTTTTTTTTTTAAAAAAAAAACCTTTGTAGGTTAACGTTGTTCAATCTTCTCGTGGTCTCAGTGTGAAAACAAAATTGCATTCATTGACGATAAAGGATGAGCTATAGGGTCGTCTTTCGATGTCTTCAAAATATTTGGCATGCTCTGTTATCAATGAAAGCATTGAATCTACTTGTTCTGGCACAGAGGGTGATCTAAGCTCCTTTTCTGTTGATGAAGACAATCAATTGCCATTTGTTCCGATGCCTGTTCTTTTCTGTCCTCAAAAGATTGAGAATCAGTCTGACTATGTTGTCAAGTTCTCTATGACAGTGCAAACCAATAATTCTCTCGATTTTTGTGTTTACCCATATGTTGGTGTGCAGGTGAGCTATGCATTCTTCAAAGTTTTTATTCGTAATGTTAAATGATGAACTGGTTATTTACATGTCTTCATGTGTCTGTTGTATAACTGTTATGCAATGTTTGTAGGTTCCTGAGAGTTGTGTGTTTTTTGTTAACATCCATGAACCAATCATCTGGCGTCTCCATGAGATGATTCAACACCTAAAATTGGATAGGATATATAGCTCTCAGCCTTCAGCTGTTTCAGTGGATCCTATACTGAAAATTGGGTAACCAACCAACCACACAAATGCTGTATTTGTTTTCATTTCCCATTGGTTATACTGAACCTTTCTTTGCAGGCTTTTGAACATATCTGAGATTCGGTTCAGAGTATCAATGGCAATGTCCCCAAGCCAAAGGCCAAGGGGAGTTCTTGGGTTCTGGTCATCCTTGATTACTGCACTGGGAAACATGGAGCACATGCTGGTAGGAAAGCTATAATTTGTTGCCTCTTCGTCATCCACATGAAGTATAATAGTTTTTCCATGTAGACATTTGCATTGTTTTTTTTTTTAAACTGGCAAGAGAACCCGCGGCCCATCGTTATACTTAATTTAAGTTTGCAATGCTGAGCCAAGTGGCCCAAACACGAAGACGAATTTTGCTGCATACTTGATACTGATTATTTTCTTTCATATGAAGGTCCGCATAGCTCAAAGGTATCGAGAGGAATTGTGCATGCGGCAAAGTGCACTTATGAATGCTGCTATATCTAATATTCAAAAGGATCTTCTCAGCCAACCTCTTCAACTACTTTCGGTGTTGATATTCTTGGTAATGCAAGTAGCGCTCTGAGTAATATGAGCAAGGGTATAGCAGCGCTGTCTATGGACAAGAAATTCATTCAGAGCCGAACGAGACAGGTCTTCCGTTTTTCTTTTCTTTTGAAGTATGTGCATGTTCATAATGTATAGAAAGTAGTTTTAACAAAATTGGACATACTGTTACTATGTTTTCTCCAGGATAGCAAAGGAGTGGAAGACTTCAGTGATGTCTTAAGAGATGGAGGTGGTGCTCTTGCAAAAGGCATTTTCAGAGGTGTCACGGGCATATTGACAAAACCTATTGAGGGTGCAAAATCGTCTGGTGTTGAGGGTTTTGTACAAGGAGTTGGAAAAGGTATAATTGGCGCTGCTGCACAGCCAGTTAGCGGAGTTCTTGATCTTCTGTCAAAAACTACTGAAGGTGCAAATGCGGTAAAAATGAAAATTTCATCAGCTATAATGGCTGAGGAGCAATTACTGCGTAGACGTCTCCCTCGTGCAATTGGTGGTGATAGCTTGCTCTATCCTTATGACGATTATAAAGCAGCTGGCCAGGTAATTAGTTATTGTTTTATGATTAGGCCTCAATGTATACTATGAAATAATTCTGATTGATGTCCTTTTGCTTTCCCGGGATATGAAGGCTATCTTGCATCTTGCTGAATGTGCTACTTTTCTTGGCCAAGTTGACATTTTTAAAATCCGAGGGAAGTTTGCATCTACTGATGCTTATGAGGATCATTTTCTACTCCCTAAGGGGAAAATTCTTAATTACACACAGAAGAGTACTATTGCTTCAGGTGAGATAGCTTTTGATCATATTATATTTTTGGTTTGTGAGTCTAGTTTTGTCACATGCGCATGTGGTTTCAGGTACCGATGATGACCCAGCGAAAGTTCAATCCTGCAAAGGATCCTTGCTCAGTAATCTGGGATGTGTTATGGGATGATTTGGTGACTGTGGAAATGACCCATGGGAAAAAGGATGCCCCAGGATCGTTGCCTTCGAAGCTTATTTTGTATTTGAAAGCTAAACCTTCTAACTCAAAGGAAGTTGTTCGGTTAGTCAAGTGTAATCGTGGTTCTGATCAAGCGACTATCATTTATTCAGCAATCGACAAAGCTTATAAAGCATATGGTCCAAATTCATTGAAGGTATACAAGCTATATTGTATGCTGAAATGTGATGCTTATGCAATAATGCAAACAACAGAATAGCATTACTAGAATAGCTGAACTTACTGTACCTGTGGTTATACAAACAATACATTATTTATTTAACATTGTCAAGTCATAGTGGTACATCTTTGTTGGTAGTTTCATGCTTTGTCTATTTGGAGATCAAATTGATTGTCTCTGCATTTTTTACTTAAGCAATTTACAATTTAAAGCATAGGTGGATATCCATGCCCGTTTTAGTGGGATATTGGTTCATGTTATAACTGCTAAGTGCTTAGCTTCTTTTGTTGGCTATCTTATTTGTACTGTTGTTTGATTAAACTAATTCATGTTCTTTCAGGAATTACTGAGATGGAAGGTGCCAAGGCCATATGCGCCTCGTAATAACACTGATCGAAGTGCCCAAGACATGTCATTTGGTTAAAAGAACAAAAGGATAAACACTGAACTGTTTATGTTTTGCTAACCCACGGGATATGAAAAGGGGGGAAAGGAGGGAAATATTGTTATGTGCATAGATTACAGCATGATACAAGCAATATCCTACAAGATTGGTGGTAAGTACCTTGAAAACGTTATAACTATCATATTCTATGAGACAATCTGTTTTTGTATTTTTATTGTTTCGCATAGTATATGGATATGCTGAATTGTCTAATATTGTTATGTTTTGCAGGTGTTTTATGTTGACAGGATGACTTAGGGATATATTTGCCTTACATGTACATAGTTCTTATGCTGCGCCAAAATGTTGTTGTAAATTAACAATGGTTGTGATCAAGAAAAAATGTGGTAGAAGTGCTGCAAAATGACATGTGGGGTTTGGTCCTACATGTCATTGCAGTGATGTGAAAAGTGCATCTAAAGTGATGGTATGGATAAGTACAGGTCTCTGGACGAACAACTCATCCGGTTGGGAGGCAGCCTCGCAACTTTTCTCCACTACTGTAGCTTCTCCTTCAACCTGCCACTTCCAGCCAGATCTACCCCCGGTTGAGTGGCCCCCCTTCCTCTTCTCTCCGGTGAGCTTGCCGGCGACGTGAGGGAGGGGGTTCCATCCCGTTTAGGCGTTCTAGTGTATATATGTAGGCTATGCTCTAAATAAAGTAGTTTCGAGCCTGACCGCCTTTATCGTCGCTCGTCGACGATTTGTTCTTGGTGTCGGTTTCGGTGCTCCTTTGCCTCCAGTGTGGTGTTGCCGTGATGGCCAGTTTCCTCGTCGGATTCCTCCCTGACGGGTGTATTTCTCCCCCTTTCTCTTTGCTCATTTTCCTGGTTTTTTCCGTTGCAGCAATCCACATGAGGAAACTTCAAATCCATGGTGCTCAAGTCTACCTCGTGGTCGGCTATTTATGCGGCGACTTGCTCTCGTCGATGGAGATCACTCCCGGCCACGATTCCTTCAACCTCCAAGCTGGAGGCCCCAAAATCCGGTAGCAATGTCATCCAATCGGGTGTTTCTGTTATCAAATCAGTGAGTTTGCGCCCTCCTCATCCACTTGTCGGTGGTGGCTGGTCGACGAGCAGTGGGATTTCGACCCCAATCGACGAGATCCGGCGTCCTGGAAGAAGCTTTGGTCGTCTTCCTCCGTGAGCTGTAGAAGTCCACAAGGGTCTAAATGTAATTTTCTATTTCTTGTGGGTTTTTCTGTAAAAGTGATTGCTGCTTTGTACTTCACCACCAGGAATTATTGAGCACTCGAGACCCTTCGCGGTCGTTCTGCCTTCAAAAAAAAAAAAAGTGATGGTATGGATGGAATTTTCCAAAATTTTTCTTGCTCTTTTCCATTGGAAACAACTAATCATGCAAAGTACTCCCTTCGTTTTTTAATTGTAAGTTATGTTTTAACTTTGTTTAGTGATAAAACAAATGACAACAAAATATATGATAATTTTGAAAATTATTTGAATAAGACGAATGGTTAAATGTAACGAAAAAAGTCAATGACAGTGAAGGGAGTTCACAAACTTGCAAACTTGCCTTGTGCCACCTTATATGCTGACGCATTTGGCAGGCTTCTTTCCCAGTATTACTTCATCGTTGCACTGTTTTAGTACTGTCACTTATGCTGCACAAGACCCTGATGGTGAATTATAGAATCCCCTGGCTCGCCAATTCGCCATGAATCAATATTTGTGACATCGCGATTGAATTTTTGGCTACAATCGAATGACTTATACATTGTTAATGACTTTGTATAAAGCAATTTACTGTTTATGTTACACAAATTGAAAACATTAGAGGCCCTCCTAACCATTTTTTTTTACAAATCTGTAAATCGATGCCACCTTTCATGTTTCCCTCAAAGAAAAAAAAAGTTGTTTCATGTCTTATGTCTCGCGCGCGGAGGTGTCACTACTCACTAGTTTATCAACTGGAATGTGTCACACGACTGGAATGTACAGCCACCGTGTCCGACCGATCTGCATGCGTGCGTTGCTGATTACTACCTCCATTCCAGAACATAAGGTGGTGTTTGGATCCCTGTAGTATTAAATAAAGTCTAATTGCAAAACTTTTTTAAGGATGGGTGTTATTTCGCGAGACTAATCTAATGAGCCTAATTAATCTCAGATTTGCTACAGTGATGCTACAGTAACTAGTCGCTAATCATGTCTTAATTATCCTCATTAGATTCGTCTATCGAATTAGTCTTGAGGTTCTGACATTAGTTTTATAATTAGACTTTATCTAGTACTCCTAAATAGTAAGATTCTTAAGGGCTAAAGTTTAGCTCTTAGGATCCAAACACCCACTAAGCATTCCAGGATTTAGTCAAAATCAACCTGTTTCAACTTTGACTACCAATAACAAAAAATCCACAATGTTTGGCAAAGTATAAATAATGTTGTTAGATTCATTATGAAATTAATTATCATAATATGTAGTTTTTCATACTTTATAATGTATTTTTATAGATATTGAGAGTCAAAGTTGAAAAGGATTGATTTTGATCAAACCCTGGAATGCTTATATTCTGAGATGAAGGTAGTATTTATTTAGTTATTTTTGCCTCACGCCGTGAGCAGTGAGCTGTTTGTGGACTCTGTAGTCGAAGTGCGGCCGTAATGCTTCATGTGCGCTTTACCTCGTCGCCGCCGCCCCCACCCGCTGCCGTCGCCTCCCACCGGCGCGGCCAACGGCCGTCATCACCTGCGCTCCGTTTCCTCGACGGTTCCAAGCCACCTTTGGAGCCAACGGCCGTCATCACCTGCAACATCCTCATCAAGAAGCTCTGTGTCTGCCGCCGGCTCGCTGACGCCGAGCGCGTGCTCGAGGCGCTGAAGGCGTCGGGCACGGCGGACGCCGTCTCCCACAACACCCTCGTCGCCGGCTACTGCCGCGACGGCCGCCTCGCCGACGCGGAGCGCGTACTCGAGGCGGCCAAGGACTCCGGCGCCGCCAACGTCGTCACCTACACTGCCCTCATCGACGGTTACTGCCGCTCCGGCCGCCTTGCTGATGCCCTTCGCCTCATCGCCTCCATGCCCGTGGCGCCTGACACCTACACCTACAACACCGTGCTGAAAGGCTTGTGCGGTGCTAAGCAGTGGGAGGAGGCCGAGGAGCTCATGGCGGAGATGATCCGGAACAATTGCCATCCGAATGAGGTGACATTCGCCACACAGATTCGTGCTTTCTGCCAAAATGGTTTGCTTGACCGTGCCGTGGAACTTCTTGAGCAAATGCCCAAGTACGGATGCACGCCTGATGTTGTCATTTACAGTACCCTGGTAAATGGATTTTCAGAGCACAGGCGTGTGGACGACGCACTGCATCTATTGAACGCCATGTTATGCAAGCCCAACACGGTTTGCTACAACGCAGCGCTGAAGGGCTTATGTATTGCTGGACGATGGGAGGAAGTTGGGGAGATGGTAGCTGAGATGGTCAGGAAAGATTGCCCGCCAAATGATGCTACATTTAGCACGCTGATCAATTCTTTGTGCCATAATGGGTTGGTTGAGTATGCTATTGAAGTTCTTGAACAAATGCAGAAGTATGGATGTAAGCCAGATGTTGTCAGTTACAATACAATCATCAGTTGTTTTTCTGAGCAAGGGAGTGTTGATGATGCCCTCAGGTTACTAAACAGCATGCTATGCAAACCTGACATCATTAGCTTCAATGCTGTGTTGAAGGGTCTATGTAGAGCTGAGCGATGGCGGGATGCCACGGAACTTTTGGCTAAGATGTTTAAAGCGGATTGTCATTTAATTGAAATGACCTTTAATATACTCATCGATTCATTTTGCCAAAATGGTCTGGTCAACAGTGCAATTGAAGTATTTGAGAAAATGCCAAATTACGGATGTACGCCTGATATTGTGACATACAGTAGCCTTATTAATGGACTTTCTGAAAAAGGACTAGAGGAAGTAGCGTTTGATTTATTTAGAAGAATGCCATGCAAGGCTGATATTTTTAGCTACAACACTGTATTGAAGGGTCTGTGTATGGCTGCGCGATGGGAGGATGCTGGGGAGCTTATAGCTCATATGGTTAGCAAGGACTGCGCCCCAAATGAAGTGACATTTAATATATTAATAAATTCATTGTGCCAAAAAGGACTGGTTGATCGTGCAATTGAGGTTTCTGAGCAAATGTCCAAGTACGGAACTGCGCCTGATATTTTCACATATAATTCCCTTATCAATGGATTTTCTGAAGAAGGCCGTCTGGATGATGCCCTTAACTTATTGAGAAGAATGTCTTGTGAGCCTGACACCATTTCCTATAATACTATATTGAAAGGTTTGTGCAAGGCTGAACGATGGGAAGATGCCAATAAGCTTGTTACCGAGATGCTTAGTAAAAACTGCAGCCCAAATGAAGTAACATTCAAGTATGCTAATCAAATGTGTATGCCAAATAGAAATGAAAGAGTGCACAATTAGTTCCTTTAGCAAAAGGGGATTTGTCATTTTTGCCACATAACACAGCCTTCATTGATGGCTTTTCTTAGCAGACATGGATGACTTGACCATGCTGAGTTCTGAAGCACCATACTGATTTCAAGGCATTGTGTCGAAATGAGCATCAGGAAAATGCCAAAGTTCCCGGCTGACATCAGCGATGAGAACATGCACACCAATTTTTACAGCTGTGATAGGAGGAAATGAGCAGGTCCAGAATGAATTGATGTTTGGTGCGGCTTGAGTTCATTAAAATGTGGCTAAACAAGGTTTTCAAGGATCTGTTTTTCATTGGTTTTTGTAAACAAGTTTCAAAATATTGACGAGTGCTCGCTATCTCATGCCCAAGATAGATCGAAAGGATATATCAGGTACAGTCATAGTTACCGAGCATGTGCGAAACAATATGAGGATTACTTAAAATCATGTAGGGTGATCATCAAAATGACCCGCATACAATGTTTGGCAGATCGACTGTGTTTAAGGGTTACCCATTTCCCACAGTAATGTCAGGTTATTTGCTCATGAACTCCATGGGCATATAACTTGTGTAATATTCCGCCTAAAATCTAATGTTGTGGCTCGTTCAATTCAGGGTTTTAGTATAGGGAAAAGTCCTTTTGACCTCCCTCAACTACCATATGAGTTGCAATTTTTCCCCCGAACTACAAAACCGGGTAACGGAACTCCCTCAACTCATCTCCTCGGTGCAAGTTTCCTCCCTCGGCGGTTTTGTAAGCGGTTTGGTCCGACGTGGCACTGTGGGCCCCACCTGTCGATGCCACGTCACCTTTTTCTTTTCTTTTTCTTTTTTTCCCTCTCTTCCTCTCTCCCACACGCCGTGCCAGCCCGCGCTGCCGCCCCTTCCGTTCGCGCCGCGACGAGCGCATCGGCCCCATCACCAGCAGCACCGGCCGGGCCTTCTACGCGCGCGCCGTCCCGCTCGCCGACCCCGCCTCCCGCCGGCCGGCCTCCTTCGCCACCGCCTTCGCCTTCTCCATCGCCGCGCCCGACCCGGCCGCCGCCTCGGGCGACGGGCTCGCCTTCTTCCTCGCCCCGTTCCCCTCCGCGCTCCCCGACAGCTCCGCGGGGGGCCTCCTCGGCCTCTTCAACTCCTCCGCCCGCGGGGCCCGCGCTCCCCTGGTCGCCATCGAGTTCGACACCTACAAGAACGAGTGGGACCCCAGCGCCGACCACGTCGGCGTCGATCTCCGAGCACGTCGGCGCACGAGTGCGGCCTCCGACACCTCCGTCTCGTCAAGCACCGGCTCGGTGTACTCCCGCAGCGCGATCTCGCGGATGTTGTCCGGATCCTTGGAGACCAGCACCACGCCTCGGTAGCAGCCCCAGCCGCGGTGGTCCTCGGCGGCGCGGCGGTGGGGAGGTTGGGGAGGCATGAGGCCGCGGCGGTGGGAGGAGAGCGAGTCGAGGAGGTAGAGGAGCGGCCAGAGGGAGGCTGGGCGGGCGCGGGCGGAGAGCTTGGAATGGAGGTCGGCGAAGGTGAGCGCGTCGTCGGGGCGGCCGGAGGCGGCGAGGCAGCGCTTGATGGACTCCGCGAGGGCGTGCTCGTCGGGGAGGACGGCGGGGGCGAGGCGGCTCGAGAGGACCCGGTGCGCGAACCGCAGCGCTCCGGCGGCGTCGCCTCCCCCGCCGCCGCCGCGGATTCGCGGCGGAGCGGAGGCGGTTGACGAGCTCGGGTTTGGGGGATTTTTGCGGGTGCCTCTGGCGCGGGGGTGGGGCGGAGAAAGACGACCGAAGGAGATAGAGATGAAGAGAGGGAAAAAAAAAGAAAAAGAACAAGAAAAAGGTGACGTGGCATCGACAGGTGGGGCCCACAGTGCCACGTCGGACGAAACCGCTTACAAAACCGCCGAGGGAGGAAACTTGCACCGAGGAGATGAGTTGAGGGAGTTCCGTTACCCGGTTTTGTAGTTTGGGGGAAAAATTGCAACTCATATGGTAGTTGAGGGAGGTCAAAAGGACTTTTCCCTTTAGTATATCCTGCTGAACAAGGTTTAGTATGCAAGCTGCAAGAAGATTCGAACTGATGGAATATTTGAACTTACAAGTTATGATAACTAAAAAGTTACAGTATTTTGAGCTTGAATGAAGTGTATCTCTTGTGTTATGGTTATGCTAGTCAAAATAAAGCAAATCATTGAGCCTATAATATATACCATGAACCCTTATTGAATTTAAGCTGCCCTTGCTTTGGGTATCTAAAGTATTTCTTATTTCCTGTGATAGACGTGTTTCTTTTTTGCTTAATGCCACAAAATATTGTGATTTAAATTTACCAGGACAGGAAAGTCTGTGTAGTACTGGGGTATAGTAATTTTATTTCGTTTTTCCTGTGGATTCTCTTTATATCCCAATTGGATTTAATCTTCAGAGATTGCTATAATTTAAGTTCTATACAGATTCAAGTATTTTATCCAGATTGCTTCTATGCAGTACACAGGTTTGTACCATCCGGGGAGCACTTTCTGTGTTTGATTGATCAAAGTACAGAAGGATTTTTGCTCTGCCTCAGATGCACGTCTTCCATTCAGTCAAATGTGCAAACCTTATAACTGTTTGGAGCACTCCCTGTGAAATCTGAAGATACTGAGATTTGCAATGCAAAGGCATGTGCAAACCTTATAACTGTTTGGAGCACTCCCTGTGAAATCTGAAGATACTGAGATTTGCAATGCAAAGGCATGTGCAAACCATTTTCTGTTTGGCAAAGATGTTTTTGATCTTATAGGAGGCATGAATCAGTGTTGAATGCTCAAATGAGCATGCCGTGTAGGAAACCGTAATCAGACAAGTTTAGTATTTATGTATCGGTTCTTTAATAACCCTGCTAATGTCATGCTGCTTATGCGGTTTGTTTGGTGAGCTTTAAAATACAATTCAAACGTCAATATGCTTTGATCCTGGAAACCTTAGTAACACATTTCTCAGTTTTCTGTTAATATAGCACCCTGGAGGTGTGCCCAGGATATGCCTTTTTATGAGTTTCAAGCGTATGTGCAAGTATTTTTCTTTTTCTGGTTTTATGGTGCAGCATATTTTCTTTCAGGACCATGAAAATGCCAGCTTCAGTTCTCATGTTAAATTTCCTACAGCTGTTTCCCTATAGCATTGTTCTTTCCGAGACTTCTTTTTTTTTTTGAATGGATTCTTACCGAGACTTGAGTCTTGGACCAACAGGTCTCAATTATATGAAAATGTTTTATAACTTGATTGAGAAAAAATTGTATTTGAAGGAACTTTGTGATTGTTTAGGCTGTATTGGTATACCAAAACATGTTAGTTTTTTTTTTTTTTGAGATTAACCAAAACATGTTAGTATTTCAAGTTAAAATGCAACTCATGGCCTGTTTGGTTGGGCTTGGGACTTGGATTCACCATGGAATTGTCTCTAATGAATCAGATCCAGCCTTTAAATCATTTGGCAAGCTATCTGGATTCTTTTAAAAAAAGAATGGCTAAATTGACTATGCCCTGTGTGTTTGTGCTTACCCTGTTAGCGTTTTCTACTGACGAGGCAATTCATTTCCGACGAAGTTACGATGCACATTTCTCAAGTACCAAATCGGTCGTACAGATTTAACTGCAGCTGGAGGTGCAACTTGGAATTTTCTGATATAATTAACAATCACCGACTATATCCACTGTAATGATTGATTAATAGTGAATGAAAGAATATATTTTCTTTAAAAAAACATAGTGCCATGGATAATCTACCAATTCAAAAGCCTGGATAGAGGGTACTTCACCTTAACTACCATGGTCCCCTCTAAAGGTCAAAGGAAACTAAGCAACGCAAATTCCAAAACGTCAAAACAAAAGGTATTTCAACTACTAAAAGAAATCTAATCTGGAAGAAGCGCCTCAGGCAATGACAATCATGCATCAGGTGGAACATTTTGTTTCTCGTCAGCCTTGGGGTTTCTCTCCTCCGCAGTTCAAAGCGATCCCCATCGGCAGACGGATCGGGTTGTCCAGGAGAATCAGCTGCTTCCATGCTTATCTCAGGAGAGGTGTCGGTGTTGAGCTCTTCATCCTCTACAGTTTTGAGTCCCGAGTTATCACTTCCATCGCTACTGCTGTACCCTTGGCTGGACAGCAGTATATTGCCTTCACTGACCTTTGTGTCTACTTCGTCAATGGTTACTTCAGTCTGTGGAAGTCTCTGCTGGATGGGAACAGCATTGCTGATAGGCTGACCTGTTCTCTGTTCTTCTTTATAAGCAGCTAACTGAGTCCGGTATCTCTCCTTATCCTGTACACCTCTTTCTTGGTATACCTAAAGTACCAGTAAGAAATCAAAACAGGTTTATATAGCATGACAAATAGCTGTTGATTCAGCATAATAAGTATTAAAGATTCTACTCTTACAGCTTTCTCTTCGGGGCTTAGATTGTTCCATCGTTCACCAATCATTTTACTGATCAGCCTGTCTTGTCCAGGGTACTGCGGTTTAAGAATCCTGTGTTGATCTTGGAAGAAGAAATTATAGCCACTCCTGTTTGTTTTGGGATGTCTCGGATCTGTTGTACTTAGCTTCTTCCTGCGTCGGCGGCGGCGACGTCCACCCTTCAGATCAGTGATGTTACTCGCAACAGGTGGTACCGGAGTTTGCAGAGAAGGTTCTTCAATGCAATTATAAAGCACTGCTTTAGTGGATTTTGATCCCATAATAACAGTTACTATGTAGCCATGTTCAAACTTGCCATCGATTATTACATCCACATCAACATTATCTGAGGACGAAGCTGAATCTGAAAGAGTTGATGGAACAAGTTGTTAGTGGTATAGATCTAAACAATTTTCCTCAAGTGTAATAACATAAGGATCAGCATATTTTTACAAGATCATTATGTGAATTATAGATAAATCGGAAGTTAAATTTTGGAATAACACAAACTTGCAAGCATCAACTGGTGAAACGTTCCATCGCAAAAAAAAAAAAAAAAAAAAAAAAGGGTGAAAGGTTGAATGGTAAATATCTTGATAATTCAAAATTATTCAAACTGGTAACCTTTTGTGTGATACATGAGTACACGACTAGCTACATACAACAAATTAATCCAAACTGACCTGACGAAGATGCACTGCCCCTTTTTCTTTTATGGGAGGCTTGGGCTTCAGTTTTTACTTCAATAGAGGAATTCGGTCTGGAATCTGCAGAGACAGCATGGTATGTATCATGTGATTGCACCAGTTAACTCCAACTAATATGAGAAAATGGATCACACAAACCTGTTTCTTGATGATGCCAGCCTTGGATTTTAAAGAAGTACAACTGCTCAAAATGGTATAGGAGCGACATATAATATTTTTTCAACATAAAAGAAGCATTCGTCGCAGTGGCAGGAAAAACAAATGATGCAGTAACTTCTCTCCATCGATTCTCGGCCTTCACCTGTAACGAAACAAGTTTCAGTTATGTCTGCCAGTATTAGTTTGAATGTCCACAAATGAAGCAATAGGGAGAAAAAAAAAACCATGCTATTTGAGGTTTCATTTGACAAAGAATTAATAACAAAAGGAAACTGCAACCGTACATAACTACTCATTATATTGCAAGGATCATCATGCAGACATATAACTTTTTCATATGCATAATTACAACGATTAGCAAGATCACCAAAAGTTAATTTAGGCGTACAGAGGGGCCAGACAGTATAAAATAATCAAGTTTAGAATTTTCATACATAGAAGTACCAAATTAATTAACTTCAGTACATGCACAGTTAAGTTATTAATGCATATAAAGTACTTTGTTAAGAAACAAAAAAATTGACGTGCAACAGTAGAAGAGGCTCCCAGTGCATTTATTAATAAAAAAAGGTAAGCAAAACAAATTGTACAAAAGGCCTAGAAAGCAAAGCTTTCCATCCATTTCTCGCCTTATCAATGCCACCTCGTGAAGTGACTTCCTTATACAGCTGATGAAGATCCAAATCTTTCCCACCAATAATTGGTACCCTTATAAAAGAAAAGGAAAATAGTGTTAGATAAAAGCGTGAAAATAAGAAGATTTGAGCAAATGACTAGTGCAGCTCAAAAACAAGTTAGGCAACAATACCTCACCTGATGTAATTATTAGCAGTGATACACTCAATTATCTTTGACTAACATACCGGTCAGTTTTCTATATACTTTGAAGTTCGTTTGTGATGTTTTGCAAGGTATATGCTCAAAGGATCACTCAAATGAAGCCTATATCAACTTGCAGTGAACAGTGACAAAAAAATGTTTATAACTATATAATGTCAGAAGAAAATTTGGTCTTCAACGGCTTTGAGCAAGACAGATCAGGGAAAGCTATGATACACTGCTCATTGCTAACATTTAGCATTATATTTATTCAACTTGATTAGTTAATGCAGTGACTTCAGGAATACAATAAATGTATTACTATCATATTTAGTTGTGTGAAATGGCAGTCAATTCAAAGAAAGTTTAAAAGTGAACTGCCCTTATTTGCTTGGGTTTATCAAATTAGGATGGCAACTTATCTGAGAGGAGAGGACAATAAACTTGTATAGTATTCCGGCCATAAACACCACTTGACAAGATTCTTGCATGATGCTTGCAAGCCAAAAGGCAGCCGGAAATCAGAAGGCTAGTCTTATGCTGAGCCAGAATTCATTTTTTTATGGGCCCGTTTGTTTAATCCCATATGCCCCATTCAACAAATTACATCTACATACGAATGCTAGAATTTTTTCGACCAGAGAACAGAGCCATAAAAGAATACCCCTAAAGATGGCAAAATATTACCTTTCTATAATTTTTCCGACCAGAGAACAGAGCCATAAAAGAATACCCCTAAAGACAGCAAAATATTACCTTTCTATCGCCAGGACCTCTTCAGCCAAAAGGTTTCCATCACCACATGTGGGACATCATAAATATGGCCAAGCCTTCTGCTATCTCAACTTCTCAAGCTTTTTGCTCGTAAGACTGAAAAGGACAGTACATCTGGCTCCAGTCCTTTATCTATCATTTCTTGTAAAAGATCTTCAGCCTTAGATATCTCTCCCTGGCTACAATATCCATTTATAAGAGTTGTGTATGTGTAAACATCAGGAGCAACTCCTTTCTCTAACATCTCATCAAACAATCCCCGGGCTTCCTCTAAATATTCAGCTTTGCACTGCCCATCAATCAATACTGTGTAACATTTCCTATCAGGCTCAATGTCCATGTTTTCCATATAGCTCCGCAGCTCCTTATGCTTTGCTCTAAGAAGAAAGCACATCCTCTCTTTAGCTATGCCCTGCCAACCTTGCTGCAGGGTATCCTTTAGGTGTCCATCCAATAGCACTGTGTACGCAATTACATCAGGCTTAATTCCTTCCTTTGTCATTTTAATGAATAGTTCACATGCTTCTTTCAATTGACCAGCCCTACAGTAACCATTCATCAGCGCGGTGTATACAATGACATCGGCAGGAAGTCCTCGTTCAATCATATCACGGAACCATGAAAGAGCACTGTACATATCTCCTGTCTGACAATAAGCTGATATTAGTTTGCTGTAACAAATTATATCAGGAACAACATTCTTTTCCAACAACGTGTTAAAAACAGTTGAAGCACGGTCGAGATTTCCATCAGTACAAAGTCCAGTGATCAATTTTGAACATGAAAAACGATCCACCATATTTCCTTGTTCGATAACAACCCTTTTAAAAAGCAAGTAAGCATCGTCAGTCCAGCCTGAATGTAAATAGCCACAAATCATAGAGCTGTACAACACTTCAATATTATCTATCCCTCTTTCTTCTACTATTTGAAACAACATATCTGCTTCACTTAGGTTGCCTCGTCTACAAAAACCATCAATTGTTATACCATAAGTGAGTGAATTAGGCTTCAACCCTTGATCCTCCATATGTTCTAGAAGGTCATATGCCTCAGTAACAAGACCACTCCTGCTAAATCCACTGGCCAGAATGTTATATGTAACTATATCTGGTTTTATATTTTCCTTAAGCATCTGCTCAAATACTTCCCAAGCAATTTTCATTTTTCCTTTCAGACAGTAACCATGGATCAAGGTTGTATAGTGGATTTTGTCAGGAACCAAACCCTCAGCCATCATTACAGCCAGTAGCTTAACTGCCTCATCCATATTTCCATCCTTGCAATAAGCCTCCATAGCAATGTTATAAAGAACGCCATCAAGCTGAATCCCGAAATCTCTAAATTTGTGGAAGTACTCGGTAACTTGAGACGTCTTGCCTAGCATCCTGAAACACTGCAGAAGATAAGCTAAAATGTGACAATTTACCTTGATGCCATGGGATTCCATGCGTTCAATATGATCCAGTGCCTTTATTGTGTCGCCCATTTTACAGTAACTGCGAATGAGATAGCTATAACCATATACATCAGACGATCCTTGCTTGATCTTGTTCTCCAAGACTTTTCACAGCCTCCTCTAATTTCATTTCTTTGCATAGCCCATCAATTACCATGTTATATGCCATGGCCTCAATTTGGATCCCGTTCCTGCTTAACTCTTGTTGAAAAGCGTAAGCAAGATCATACTTTCCACAGTCACAAAGACCAATCACAAATGATGAGTATCCATGTAGATCCGGTTTCACTCCCATGTCAATCATCTCAATCCACACTTGACATGCTTCAGTCGCCTTCTTTGCTTGAAAAAGCAACCTGGTGATTATTTTCAATGAATAAGCATCTAGAGCCAGCTGAAAGCACTTCATTTGATCATAAGCTGCAGTGACCATCTCTGATTCACCGCTCTGAGCAACAAATTTGAGAAGAAAGTTGCAGGCCCACACTGATGGAACAAATCCAAGCTTGCAAAGGTGAGTAAACATCTCTGCTGTCGCTTGCGCGTCGTAGCATGTGCTGTATGCCTTGATTAAGCAATTGACTGCAAATGATAGTGCGTGAGGAGTGGCGCAGAGTTTTCTGAAGTGATCTATGAGCAGTAAGATTTCAGGACCGCCACCACCAGTTGGCGAAATAATCTCACAGAACAAGGATACCAGCATCTTCCCCTGGAATGAATGGGATAGAATCTCTATAATCTCCAAGTAGGTCGAGAAGTCATGGCGAAACCCAATGCTCTCTGTATCTTTAAAGTAGGCGAATGCAACAGCAGGCCTCTTCCTTAGGCACCGGAGTGTCTGCGCAACACTATCAGAGCTCAAAGACCGAGGACGTCTCACGATAGGTTTATCGTCAGGAACAAAGCTCAGCTTCTCATCACTGCTCGAGTCGTCTGACTGAACGGAAGCGGCAGGCACAGAGAAGGGGCGAGAAGAAATGACAAGGAGGAACCCTTCCAGTGCCTGAACCATTCAGAAGTGCACCTGGGCCGCTGCCGCAGAAGCATCGGAAGTACGAACCTTTCAGGTCTTCCGACAATACATCGGAGGTATGGCTCTCCGCTTCACTCCACTAGACCGAGGGAAGGAGCGGCGAGAGCGGCGGGTGGAGGCGGCAGTCGGCAGAGGGAGGCAGGGAACGCCGGCGGCGGCGGCGTGGCTGTGTGCCGACTACTGAAGGCTGGAATGCACGCGTGCCTAATGGCTGTGCGCTGCGGCGGATAGAGGAGCGTTGGGTGGGGACGGGCGTCGGCGGAGGAAGGGAGGGACCGCCGGCGGCGGCTGGTGTGGCGGCGTGGCTGTGCGTCGAGGCGTCGAGCCGTCGACACCCTCCCGGTTCTAGGCTTCGCATTTTCTTCTGCCTCTTTTACTTCGGCCTGGTTTCGGTGTATCGGGCTTCAGCCGGTCTTTGCGGGCTTCGCCAGTTCATTTTCCTACCTTTTGACGGACGTTGGGCCTGGTTTCGCTGGCCTATGGTTGCTCGAGCCGCGTTCGTGCGGTACGGGGCGGCTGCGGCGGTCCTGCCATGGCCGAGTGGGACGGCGTGGGGGGAGCGATGGGGGAGGGCGCCGCGAGGGCGCAGGCGGGGCGACCGCAGCACCACCCCTTTGGCGTGGAACCCGCGAGCGTGGGGGGCATCGCGCCACTGCCTCGGGTGTAAGAATGTTGAGGAAGGAGGGAGAGGCCGCCTTCTAATCCGCTGAGATTTTTGTCTTCGTCAAGATCTGCTGCGTGTTGCGTCGCTCAACGGGGTAGCGGTTACCTCCCCACGAGCATCAACAGGTTCGTCCGTCCCTGAGCGTTGTTTCTGTTTCTCTATCTGCCTTTCTTTCCGTTCTTTGTCCCTTACAATCTCAGCGAAATCCTCACTCGCCTCCCTTTTTTTCTATGATTTGCACAAATCTCGGTGAGGTCACAGCGAGGTTGTTGAACGTGGTGATGGCGCCCCTCCCCGCCGCGCCGCCGCCAGCCAAGCCTGCTGTCGCACGAGATTATTTCCAGGCAAGGGAGCCGATGTGGGAGCCTCTCTAGGGGCGCCCCTCCCCGCCCTGCCTCTTCCAGGAGGGGCCTTCCCCTCCGCACCACCAATGTGTGATCCCTCCCCGCGAGAGCCTCCAGGAGGCAGCATCACGTACGCGTGGAGACCATGCAGATGAGATTTGTGTTGGGGACGTCTGCTTTGTTAGTCTCAGGCGGCTGCTGCTGAGAGCAACTGCAACTTCATTGCCACCATCATGGAGGTAAATAACCATCTTATCATGTCCTTGCTTCCTACATTTACTTCTATTCTCCTGTTACTCATGACTGAAGTGATTTAAGAAATAGTGGAGCCATCCGTGACAAATTAATCAATTTATAATAAATAGGTGGGGAGCTTCCCTGCCGTTCGCCTCAAATCAAGTTATTGGAGTAACAGGCATGTCCATTCTGAAGCAGAAAGTTAGTTCTGCCAGGAAACATTCAAATAGTGTACACGTCAAATGACTGAATCAACGTCACCATAACCTGCAGCTTTTGGCTAAAAGTAAAATGTATCTGTCACTGGTTAAGCCAGTTTGGCCTCTGGTTAGAAATTCGCCTCATTTTATGATACATTCTTGGGTTTTGAGTGAGTGCAACTACAGGGTTTTGGCCTTTTGGGTGCCCAGGACTGTGTACCCTTGACATGTCTACTTATTCTTTAAAGGTCTAAAGAGAAACAAATCGATTGCGCAATAGGATCTCTAGGTTCTAATTGCCTTACTGTCGTCTTTTAATATTGAGACCTTGCTTGCAGTTCCTTCGTCATCGGGAATGGTTGATATGTGTTTTATACAGTTTCAGTGCCTTTATTTTCCATGCACAATCTTCAATTGTTTCACCGTCTCAGAGAGGGCTACCAAGAAGGGGAATGGAAATTTTGGTTTCAAAGGTTTATGTTTTCCTGTTGTGCTCTATTAGCATCCCAAGATGGATAGCCTATCATATTGAATACTTTCTGATTATTCTTGCATTTTGAGGTTGATTAATAATTGGAAATCAACCTCTTGGTTCCCTTCACTTCTAACCTTCTGATATGTTTCTTCACATCTTCTGCCGTTGTATGGCGTAAAACTTTATGTCATGGTCACAGTGATACCTTTAGAGTAATTATTACAAGGGACTAGATGTTCTATGCCAAATTTATCAGGCATTTTTTTTTGTTTACGTATAACAGTTCAAACAAAGTTGCAGACAGAATAATATTCCCTGCAACTGTCATTCCATTACGACCTTGAGGTAAAACATGCCTCCGGTGTCCGATTATTCTTTTGTCCTATGCTTTTGGTGCATGTCCACTATCTTTGTCTTTCGAATTTGAAAATTAGTCTTAGGCCACAAGATTTCTTTTTCAAGT
The DNA here is from genome assembly GCA_012490785.1 of Eragrostis nindensis. Classification (NCBI taxonomy): domain Eukaryota; kingdom Viridiplantae; phylum Streptophyta; class Magnoliopsida; order Poales; family Poaceae; genus Eragrostis; species Eragrostis nindensis. The sequence goes on from JAAXCT010000428.1 coordinate 264,606, forward strand.
TTAATCAGTTTATTTGAATCGACAATGCATTTTACATTAGGGGAAATTGGTATGCTCCTGTTCACAAAGTTGATCCCCTGATCAATTTATTTTCCCCACTTTATAGTGGCCGTTGTTGCAAACAATATTCATGCTTCTAGAAAGTGTATATGGTAGATTCAGTTTCACGGTTTTAATTAACGCTGAGTTCCCACTACCCCGATTTGATATGTATATTAAATGAATCTTAATAAAATCCTCAGTTTTTGACCTGCAAATGCTTCTACGGTTCTGGCAGTGCATTGGTGCCTTACTCATTTTGAATTTGGTACGAATCTCTAAAATTGTCTCACAATTGCAATCTGCCAGCAGGTTTTACCAAGTCTTTTTGCATGATAGCATCCTTCATTACAGAGGATCCTGTGTAGCAGAGTTTCCTCATGGGGTTAATGGATCAATTTGTGATTTCTACCTTTCTATAATAACTGTGCTGATATGGGTATTTTCTGTTCTGATATTAGTCATGAGAAAATTTTGCTGACACACAGTGCATGCCATTGTGGATGAATTGCTCACTTACAGACTGCATGCCATTGTGGATGGATTTGTGGGACTACAAGGGAGTTAGGTCATGAGAAAATAATTAAATAAGTCTGACTAAATGGTTGCAGTCTAAAAATGCATATGCCTTTATACATAGTGTCATCAGTATTTTTGCTTAACATATCTGCACGTCGGTTCGAATTGTAACGTAATTTCATATTGGTTATGTACTTATTGACATTGCGGGCCTCGAATCTTTTTGTGAAAAAGATTGTACAGATAGGAATATGATTATTTGTTTTTGTTTTTGTTTTGGTTTTGGATATGGTTCACAGCCCTATTTTGGGTTTAATTGGCTTCCAACTTTAGCACTGAATATATGTATGACATATTTATATTGGTTTTTGCTTCTTTACCATACTGCTATCGACCAAACATGAAGCAGTTTATTTGCACCTGAATATATGCCATATTTTTTATGGTTCTTGCCTCTTTACCATACATTTTTTCATATGATGGGAAAAGCATTACACCCAGCCTTGGGTTTCTATGAAGCTACGGCCTCATAGGCCTTGACTTCTTAGAAAGTTACAGCCACACCTTCTTAGAAAGTTATAGCCTTTTTACCATACTATAATCGACACGACATGAATCAGTTGGTAGGACCACAACATTGAAAAAGATCGCTTGCACTACGAGTTCATATCATCTTATTATTTATTTATTTATTTTTGCCTCGAACCTACCATCTTGACCCATTTTCAGGCTATGTGACAGTGTGATTATAGATCAAACAAACTATTTATATTTGTGCTCCTGTCGATTTTTTATGCCTTCTCCTAATTTATCTTCAGCTAAGCATCCATTGTGAACATCCTTATTGCAGGAGGGAGATGGCATTATTAAAAATTGAAATGTCCAGACTATTGTCTGATGAGAAAGGATGAACCTTCTGGCAACCTGTTTATATTTTCCTAACAATGCATTGTATCCATTTGTCTTTATAGTTTTGTTCACCATTATTATTATTTACATCTGATCTTGCTATTTCCGAGTTATGGGCACTGCTCAATTATGGTTAGCACCAAATTGTGTAATTCTAAAAAAAAAAAATTCATGATATGCAATTATGTGCCGACCTGGTTGTCTTTTCGACAGTTACTGAGAGACGTCGTGACCTTTTCAGTCGTGGTGTTTTTATTTATTTATTTATTGCGGTGACTGTCGTGGTAATTCTAGAAAAAAATTGATAGTACCATGCCTGTAATGATCTTCCTGTCATGCATCGCCCAAAAAAAACTTACCGTCATGCAAATGGCTTTAGCTTCTGTTTATTTTTTGGTCCCTTATTTTAACCCTTGCAGTAGCGTTCAACGAGAACCTTCTGCTTTGGTTTTTTTCCACGCGGTGTGTTAATCATCCTACAGCGCTTTACTCAACAGCGCATCTCTACACGGCGCGGCGGAGCGCGCCTCTTTTCCTAGTTGTCATACATCCGGATAAACAAAGCACAAACCACAAGATTCTGTAACGGACGCGAACTGTAGCCCCAAATGGTGCATAAGCCCACAATATCTATAAGAGACTGCTCCTAAGAGCGTTCTCAATGGTTACTTCTTAGCTAACTCTTAAAATTGTTTATTAAAGAAAAAAGAAGAGAGAAGTATGCTAGTACTTCTCCAAGAGACAGTCTCTAATAGGCACTAACATATAGAGCCAGTCATTAATTTAGAGTTGATATGAACTCTTATGTTACCTATTAGATGACGTAGAGAGTCAATGCCGTCTCTACCTCTGAGGACGCTCTAAGGTTTTGAGATACCAATACCCTAAAAGGAAACTAGACAAAGAAAATCCATATGCAAGTTCTATATGCGACTCTGAAAGATCTGATAACAAAGTTAGGTTGCAACTAAACTCACACAAAAAGCTTTGACCAGTGATAGTCTAACGCTAGATGCGTGGAGAGGGGGAGGTAGGGGGCAAGGGCCCCTTTGATCCGAATCCAGTCAGTGATTGCTAGTACTCGAACTTCAATTCAACTTGTAGGCTAGAAAACAAAAAAAAAAAATCAATAAGGTGTAAATCGCACCTGATAAAATTTTTTGAGGGAGTAAAGTGAGTCATCATCATTTTGTTTAGGGGATGAAACGGACAAAGTGAATTGTTGAGGGAGTAAAATGGACTTTTTTTTAAAAAAAATGCACATTTGATAATATATTTATTTTTTAAAAGGTATTAACTATGGAATTTTTAACTGCAAGAAATAGTTTGTTGAAAAAAGATTACGAGAAATAGGAAAAACGTAAGGTAAACAGCATATTGACTGGCCCAGCCCGCAATTCAAGCCGGACATGCCCAGCCCAACTTCAAAAGTCTGGCCCAGTTGTCGTTAATTCCCTGGAGGTGGCTGGCTGTCCGGCTGTCCGGCCCACTTCCTCCCCAAAGGGCTCGTTCGGTTGGGCTCGTGACGGCGTTGGGCTCTCCAGGCGTCGGCGTGGTGGCACTGCAACGGCGCGCGCGACTCGGAATCGCCGACGCTCCTGTCTCGCTCGCATCCGGTATTCCTTTCGCCTTGTCGCCGGTAACGCGCCGCTCCATTCTCGTGCCCGCTTCTCTCACGGGTTTCTTGGTTGTTGGGCTCGAGATTCTGGATTCTTCCTTTCCTTCCCATCTGCCGGATCCGCTCCGCCTTTGTTGTGGCTGCGGAAGTGCGGAGGCATGATGTGGGGCAGCTACAACTCGTTGTTCTTTGCGTGGTGTGTGTGTCGAGTTGTTGGGCTTGGTGATTTCAATCGGAGTCGGGGGGTTCGCTTGTCCTATGCGTCTTGTGGATCCATTGCCCCCGATATGAATCGTGATTGCTCGCCGTGCTTCTTGTTGCGTGACGTACGGGTGGTATGGCAAGCAGCAGCTGCCAGCTGCAAGTCGTTTGTCGTTCATTCCACAACCGGCAAACTGGAGGCTGCTTGTAGCTATGAATCTGCATCTGTCTACAAGAAGTCAGTGTGCCAAAAGCACCGAAGCACGAATGGCACACGTGTTGTTGTGCACACTGCCGATGCTGCAATCTTGTTTAGTGTCGTCCTTAGCACGGATTTTTTTTTTTTTTTGACTGTCAACGGGGAGAGAGTGTCCACACCTGATTTCCAGTAATCAATGGTAGCCAAAAACGGCTTGTAATATGTTACAGCATAGTCTGGGGAGAAAACAGAGGGTGATTTACATTATTGAAGAGAAAACCGAGCACCAAGTATTAGCTATTGTTGCATCCGTTTTTGGCAGTCTGCAGCGCCATAGTGAAGCTTCAGATTTGCACTCGCGGAGCAATCGCAGGAGGGATTGAGGTTCAGAGTTGAAGACAACATCGTTTCGGTGTTTCCATATTTGCCAGCAGCAAAGATGAAGGAAGGTGTGCTAGTGTTTGGCCGGCACTTGGCTTGGCCGTGGCAGCTCCCAGATATGGCTGACGCGCAGCTCAGCAGGGATGAGCACCCCTAGTCGATGCCAGAATTGTTGTGCAATGGGGCACTGTAGGAGTAGATGGTCAGGAATTTCAGTTGGACATCATGAGCAGAGCTCGCACGAAGCGTCATCCATCCACATGTTTAGTGAGCAGGACAGAGCGACATTTAAAAACTCGACCTGCCGGGGGAAGAACCGCCCCCGACGGCATTGCATTAAGAAGAAGAGCCTTCTCACGCAGGCCGAGAAAACCCCCGAACCCCCTCCCCATCCGTACACAGGGACTCAGCTGGCCGTTGTGAGCTGCGGCGCGAGTCTTAACCATGTGCTTTGGACTGGGGAGGACGAGAGGATTTTTTTCACTGCAGCATGAACAGTAACTCGCGTTACTGTTCATGCTACAGTGCTCCGGTGCCGCAGGGGGCTCGAACCCGGGTCAGCGCGCTCACAGGAGCGACGCTCCTGGAGCCAACGCGGCTAACCGCTCGGGTGCTCCACCCGTTGGCACAGAGCGACATTTTATCCGACCTTGTACAAGCAGCCACATGGAGTATTAGCTTGAGGAGCAGACAACCGTTTTAGATGTTCAGATCGCGCACACCCAGGCCGCCGCCACAGTCCCTAGGAGTAGTCACTTGATCCCAGGCAATCAAACAGTCAGCACCACTTGCTTTTTCTTCTCCAGACCATAGGAAACCTCGTCGTTTTGCATCATACAGCTCGACAGCACCTGGCGGTAGCAGCATGGCCATCATCATATAGGTCGGCAAACTGTCCAGTACATCATTGGTTAGAACAGCCCTTGACATTAATTGGGTTCAGAAGGGATGCCTCTCACCTCGAGAGGTATTTGTCGGCTTGGGAAAAAGCAGAGAGCCGAAGCTTTTAATCTGACAAAGGCAAACCCAGATAAGTTTGCGGGAACTAGCGATGCAAGCGGCGCGGGATCGACCGCAAAGCCGCTGGGCCGTCCCGCGCCACAAGCCCACATCTGTCCCGCAAGCCGGCCCGCTTGGGTGAAGCGGGACCCCGCGGTCATCCCGCGGATCTCGGCGGCGCCGCAACACCCGCAACGACGCGGCTTCCTGGCGACGGCGACGGCAAGCCCTAGCCGCCGGGCTTCCAAGGCGCGACACCACCGCTCATCACCGTGATACCGTCGGCGTGCCCGCCGTCGAGGGCGCAGCCTCCTACGCCCTCGCCCTCTCCTCGTGCGAAGCCCTCGCCCTCTCCTCGTGCGAAGGCCTCTCAAGATCCTCGCGCGACAAGCAACCACGGCGGCGGCGAGTCTCATGGAGGCGTCAAAGCTCCAACGCCACCACCTGTTGCCGGTGCATCGTCAGCCCAGCCTCCGACGCGGCTGCCTCCATTGCCCTCGAGCTCTCTTCGAGTGAACCTCTCTGAAGATCCAACCAAGGTAAACGCTGTCCTATCCGTTTCTGGCCGTAGTTTTACAAATGGTTGATTCCACTGCATCGATCCTTCCATGGCCATCAGATTTGTTAGTGTTCGTTGCCGTAGTAGTAGTAGTAGCATACTTGCTAGTGTTGACTAGTCTATTTCAGAGTAGCACTGCTAATCACTGCTCGTTGGAGGGATATTATTTGCCTTATTTGATGTGTTCTTTACATGCAATTTAATTATATAGCTGATGTGTATGCAGCACCAAGATGGAGATCAAGTACCCTCAATGGAGAAAAGGAAGTCCCCAAGTGTTCAGCGGCCAAAAGCTCCAGACGCAAAGCGGTTCAAATCACCGATGGCGATGGCACCAATTCCTGTGAAGTCGCCGGGAATAAGGTTCATGTTATCACCAAAGCTTACGCCCCCATCGCCATCGGTGAAAAAGAAGCTCCAGAAATATTGGGATCTATCTTTCTTAAAGATATGTATTCCTGTTGTTCTTGATCCCAGGTTCAAATTAGGCTTTCTTAACTTTCGGCTGAAGCAAGGATTCGGAAAAATGGCAATGGTGTATTTCTCCAAAATAGAGAGGACATTTCGAGAGCTCTTTGATGAGTATTCCTTGCAATCTGAAGATCAGATATCTAGCAATGCACAGCCAGGCAATAGCGGTGAGCCAAGCGTTGATGAAAACAATCCATGGGCAGATTGGGGACAATATCAGAATCTGATGCATAAGAAGAAAATTAGTGAGCTTGAGGAGTACTTGAATGAAGAAACAGTTCCTATCGAAGGCCCTTTCGATATCCTGAATCATTGGAAGGTCTATTCCAAGAAATATCCAATTCTTGGTCGAATGGCACGCGATATTCTAGCTATCCCAGCATCTACAGTTGCATCAGAATCTGCATTTTCTACAGGTGAGAGGGTCATAAGTGATTACAGGAGCAGATTAAGTAGCGATACAGTTGAGGCGCTGATTTGTCTCCAAGATTGGTTAAGGTCCAAAGATAATCACAGTAACTGCGACAACATTGCTGGTAATATGGTCGATGAGGACGATGCATGAGCCATGAAAACTTGAGGTAATCTACTGATCTATAGCTTTTGCTGTATTTGGACGGTTTACTAGTACTACATTATTACAAAATGCTAAAAGCTTATTTTGTTTGCTAGTGTTTGGTCCTCATTATTCATTTTTTCCCTTCTGTAAATTGGTTTGTGTGTTAACGTGAGCTATTATATCTACTGCCAGCAACTACAGAAGACAAGGCCATGCACATCTGAAGCTTTCAGTTGGAATGATTGCACCAGCTGCGAAAAAGAAAATATATTCCTGTGGTGGTCCTTCATATATATGTGCAAAAGCAATTTATTTATAGTTCCTGAATAGCAATTTTCAGATATTGATAGTTGTTTATGTGAAGTTGTATTTATGACACTTTGTTCAAAGTGATGTATTTAACATAAATATTTTGTATCTGTTTCGCACATAGATGAATTTGATGGCATGATATTATGGGTCAATCAGTTGATGTTGTACATCCAAGATATGCATACATATGCATAATACTTTTACTGATTATTTGGATGTAGAGGTACCATTATTCTTTGAGTCAGTAGGTGCAGCTAAATTAGTTCAGTCAAAGTGTTGAACCGCGAAATTAGTCAGGTCACCATAGAGTCACCATAGAGACTAGCGATGCTCTCGTTCATCAGACAGTCAGTGCAGGCGCGCTCTCACGACAACACATCTTGCGGCTACCTCCGCGGGCGGGAGCGTAGTCCCGCGAACTGGTTTGCGGCGTCAAGCGGGCGGGCGCGCAGTCCCGCAATTTTTTTGCGGCTCGTGCGGGATGCGGGGCGGGCAACCGCATCCTGCCCCGCTTGCATCGCTAGCGGGAACCCTTCACGGCAAGAGAACAACATAAGCTCTCTCTGTTCACACGGTCCAGATCAGCACTGCCATCCTGGAAAGCATGCAAGAAAGCCATGACGGGGTGGGCTCTGGGTGTCGTTGCGCGGCGGGGTTGGCGCCTCCACTGGCCAGGTGATGGCCAGTGGCACGGCGCGCGCGCACGGGAGCAGGTTGATGACGATCGGAAACGCAGGCATGCATGGATGGGCTCGATGATGCGTGACGACCAGGCAAGCAGTAGCGGTAGCGGGAGCTTACGTTATGCGGTGGCGCTAGGCCGAGCGCCTCAGGAGGTGCTGGCTGCTGGGCCGACGTACGGTCCCATGGCGGGAGGTGCTTGCACCTGGCCCAGCGCGGTGGAGCGGCGACCCTGCGTGGGGGGTTTGCGATGCGGGAGTGGGAGGGGGCGAGTCGGGGAGTGGAGACCACGACCTGGCGAGCTTGACGCTGCCGGGTTTTGCAAGTGAGCGACTGGCATCTTGCGGCATCTTGCACTCCCACTGCCGGTGGCCGCTGCCGCGGCATGCAGTTCCGGCAACGCACGGGGTCCCCGACAGTCGCGCACCGTGTGGTCAAGCGCAAGACAGCGAAAGCAATGAAGGCCGGTGTGACGGTAGCCGGGAGGGGGTGGGGCTCCGCTCATGGCCGCTGCGTCTCAACCGACCAGCGGTAGGGGAAGCAGAGGAGGGAGCGTGCTCACAGCTGGTGCACGTACGATACGCGCGTGGCTTCACTTTTGCCGCCTGGCCAGTGCTGGTGTGTGCATAAGCAGCGCTTGGAGCACCGTACGTGTTGGCGCGGCTACATATGGCGAGAGGCGGTACCAGGGTCCATCGATGCTCTCTCGCAAGGAAAAATATTCAGTTCATGATGGCTGGAACTAATTGGTTCTCCAAATGTTGATTTGTTCTTTGTTTACTGTTTCGATTGCACGTATCAGATCTTGTTCTCACAAAACTAGCTTGCATTGGTACTTGATATCCTCTCAAACCTTTTACTAGCTTTTTGCATGTCCATCACAAACTTTAATTTAACAAGTACTTTTAAGGTGGGTTACTTAATTTACTTTGTTACAAGTGCTTGAAATCTCGTCCTCGTTCAAGCGACGTGTTTCCACCGTCTGATTTGTTCCGATGTTCGCGTGTCTATAAACCCGCACCGCGACCTCTGTTATCGGCCCGCAATCGCTAACGGATGGACCCGTTAGTCCATTTGTTTTTCCCCTTCCCAGTATCATTTCGCATCGTCGTTTTTGTGGAGGCGGAGGGTTCGAGGGAGGGAGGGAGAGCGAGGCGGCGACGACGGGCGGCGGAGACTCCTCGCCGGCAGAGAGGTTGTACCGATGAGTGTCCACGGCGGCGGTCTCTCGCCACCGTTTTTGGGTGGCGTCGATTTGTCGTAGCCGTGGTTGCGCGGCTGCGATTTGTTCATCAGCGGCGATCCGGCGGCGATTTATGAGGGGAGCGAGAGTTGGAGGGAGTCTAGGCGAGGCTTCTTCCCCCAGAACACGGACGATTCGTCGGTGGGCTGATCCCCACGCTTGGGCACGGACTGGTGGAGGAAGTCCCGCTTGACGCAGAGCTTGGCGGGAGTGGAGGCGTCGTGAGTCGCCGCCGCGGTGTCCGAGCTGCAACCTCTTCTTCGCCTTTGCAGAACGGCTTCCTCTACCTCGATCCCATCGCCAGCGTCCTCCTCATGTGCATGGTGAGCCCATCATCTTTCTCGCTGCTCCTGTCTGTCCCATTTAGCATCTCCCCCTCGCGCTCACTAGTTGTTCGATGAAATGCGGTTGCTGATGTTCTGTGTCTGTGCACAGACAGTCTACTCTGTTTTGGTTATCATTTGCCTTGGCCCCTGTACTTCCTGCTAGAAACCTTTCACCTAGACTTGCAATCGGTTGCTTGGCATCTCCTAGGATTCCTGATAGGCTATTTTGCGGTGCTGGATGGAGAAGAACTGAAGAAGCCATTACGTTGTTGTTGCCATAGGGCAGTACAGTTTTCTCCAGAATGCTGTACCGTTTTCTTAAAGTCGATGTCATGCTTTTTTGTTAGTCTGCTGTGTAATTGTTGGCTGGCTAGAGATATTAGTAGCTCCCTTTACTTAATATTTTGTGGCTGGACCAAATATGTTCTGTAACCAATTGCATCCCTGCTGATTCAGTGAAATCAAACTCTTTATCAGCATTAGTTTTTTCTTTTCATTGAAAATGGTAATGCAGATCACCACCGATTGTTGTTTGCATGGGAGGTATACGTAATTCTGGACTTTGGTCATGCCTGCAGCACTCGTGAATTGGCACTGCGTGATGGCTGGTAGTTGTTATGGTGTTCCACTTATGTGAGTTGATCACTCATTTATTTGTTGTTCAGAGGAAATGGAGCCTAAAAATGAATCTGTTTGTGGGAATGAAGGGAGTGAATATGAGCTAAATTCTGAGAAAAGAACTTAAATTTGGAGGTTATTTCCTATGAATATTGAAAGTTGCAGTTATCAAATCAAGGAATTGCATGACTTGTATATGCAATTTTCCCTTAACATATTTGTTCCAGCATTGCATATTACTTGCACTGGATCTAGCTGAATCTTTACATTAGCTGGCTATGTTTTTTTTTTGTATTAAATGGACTATGACAGCAGTTTCTCTTGTGTTGAGGTTATTGTTGCGGCCATAAATCATGAAGCCCTGAAAAGTCTCTATGACCTCTAGCATTTATTTATTTCAAAAAAAGGTGTCTTCGTTGGTCCATTTTGTGACTCTGTTATATGTGGTGTTATACCTATATACGTGCAATTGCATTTATGATATTTCCTAATATACATGTATTTTACTAGTAATTTTGAAGCGTAGAATATGCAATTATATAAATCTGATTTTATATAAGTCAATTTTAAGGAATGCATAGATTATATAAGTCAATTACGAGTGAATCTCCTTTTCTACAGTTTTGTCATTGTTGTTTGTTTTTCTTCACTTTTGTCACTTACGAGTGAATCTCCTTTTCTAATTGCTTTGTTCTTGTAGCAAAATAACCATTATTCTTGCTGTTTTTGGGTCTGGTAACTGGTATAAGCCACTTCTATTAAATAGGCCATTGTTAGTTCAATTACAATAGTTCCATTTGGTGTGGAATCGTTTATTTGTGCCCTGCCCCATCAAGATGCTCTTTTCTCCTCTCTTATTTCCCATGGCTGGAATGATAATTAAGGTGCTCCAGCACTACTTTTGTAGCCTGCAACAATCATTATGTGGCTACACTTTTGGCATCAAATAGATTCCCAATGCAATTTATCTGATGTCCATGTTATTGTTGTGTCCATTAATCATCCAGCCTTGAGCTGCAGTATGAAAAGACTCTATTAGCTCTAATATTGTATAAAAAGATGTTTTGGTTGGTCTATTTTGTATCTTTCTGATGTGATGCTATGCAACATATATAGTAGTAATTGAATTTATGGTATTCCATAATTACACAAGTATTTATATGTAATTTTAAAGTTCAGAATCTGCAATTTAACTACCAACCATTTACTGTATTTTCAAATATAATACTCCCTATTTAAATATTTATGTATTCTTTTGCTTTATATGGTCCTAACAATATTTCAAGGATGCTTGTAGTTTGTAACATAGGTTTACTATTGTCATATGATGTTTCAAACCAATCCTTTTTGTGGCCCTGATCGATCTTCAGTGTAATGGCACTCATTGTTAGAATCCTACCCTAATTTTACGTCAACTATGTTCATAGTTAAAGTGTTGACTCAAACATCGCTTTCTACCCCTCATGTTCCTTTCTTTTTGGCATCAGGTGTCTATTCTATCCGTTGTCCTAGCATTAGTATTACTGCTTTTAAATTAAATTTATCTATGGCATCATTTTACCTTTTTTGTGGAATCTTTTTACCATTTGATTTATCATATATGGTAATTGTAACTTTTTGTGTTACGGTTTTGCAGGCAAGAATGGACGGAGAGTCGAGCTACCACGTAACACCAGCAGTGGTTGGTATGGTGCCTCTGAGTCAACATGTTATGATCGTTGGTGTGATCTGGACACTTTTTTGTTCCTTTTGTGACTTTGTTATGTAGGAAGTGAAGTAGCCAGGCATGTCTTGACAACTTGATGAATCCACCATGCTACTCGATAAATCCATCCAACTTTTTGAATATTGGTTCGTAATTGTTCGTTTTACCTTCTATAATTCAGAACGTGAAATTTAAAAAATTGCATCCACCTGTATTGTAACTTGCAACTTCAAGTAACTGTAATTAGTGCATATATGTTGAAATTTTGAAGCATTATTTGCCATCTTCATATATAGCAACCCATGGTCGAATTTCTTGAGCAATAAATGTGACTACACCCTACTCAAGAGTTTCAGTTACCATCACTAACTGGACTGCAAAACTGCAATGTTGAGGTCAGTTTTATCTCTTTTATTTTTCAAAGTAACTACGGATTTGGGACGTGAAATGATTTGTTGAATGTGGGCTTTCGTTATTAACTATTCTGGGTGGTATTGGTTGGTGATTTCTTTCTTTCTTTTTTCTTTTGGGTGGATGCCCTTCTGTCCCTGGATTTGAAGGGATTCCTACTGGACATTGTGCCTGGTGTTGTGGTTTCTCCTACCCTACTCTCATTGTTAAAATAAAATCCCTAAAGGAGAATCGTGATACATGCTAAAATTTAACTGCTAGGTAGAACCATATTGAATTGTTGTATCTTATATTTTTTTTTGGGTGATAAGAGTGCTGGGCACCAATGCTAGAATGAAATCTCTAGTGACGTGCATGTTTTATTCCAGGGTAGCAAATAAATATTTTCATGAATATTGTTGGATAATAACTTGTGGGTTGCAATGCCGCCGTTTCTACATATCCCATCCTTGTAAGGTGTTTTTGAGTGTAGTAGCGGCTTCAGAATGGATATGGCATACTAAGATTTGTTTTTTTATTTTGAGGGAAAATACTAAGATTTGTTGTACGTCAATATGTAAGAAGCATAATTGCACTTCTAATCGAATGAGAATTATGCTTGATCATTTTTGCAACTGTTACTTTGAATGTGTGCACTTTTTATTTTTTGCATCTAAGATTCATATTTTCTTTTTTGCAGAATCAACAAATATGGATATCCAGTTGTAGATCAACTTTCAAGAACCATTTAAATGGCACTTTCAGGTATACATACCTATGGTCGATAAACTTGCTATTTTTCTTTTGCAAATCGGGTGCATCATGGCATTTTGTTGGAGCTGAATAATTACATAAGAGTGAATTTTGTATATTTCTGACTTCACATGGTTCACCGTTTCAGAATGTTCAGAGTGCAATGTTCAGAAGGCAGTGGTCAACAAACTTGAGCAGTATGTAATTGTTGAGGCGGCACATAGCACTACCTTTAGACTAGTTTTTCAGTTTTTATTAGTATATTTTTTCAGGAAACAATCATGTGCAAGCCAAACGATTTTCTATTGACTAAATTAATTTGTATCTCTTCATGATGGGCGTGCATGAAAGTATCCAGAATCTTACTGAATTGTGCACTGATTGAATCATGTTTCTGCATTATCACCTCACAATGTAATCATAGGACACACCACAGAGAACAAAGAACTTATTGGCAATTTGTTACATTGTCAACAAAGTTACAGAAACAGATTTTACAGTTTCAGTGTTTCTGTATGTATTATTTGTTCTGAAAATCTTGTTTCCTCTTTTATCGGGTCTGATATGCTGCTTTAGCGTGCCCGTTAACAGATTTGAATTTGTTAACGGATCAGAACATGTGACCCGCTAAATGCAACAGAGACAAACAAAATACAAAACAACTAAGGATATCCACAGCCATCAGATTCACAATAGATGGCTGAGAGTGGTGCTTGAAACACCCCCGTGATTTCAAGCACTTGAAATTTAGCAGGGTGAAGCTGTACGTTACCCAGTATTAAGGTTGATTTTTTTATTAGGGGGATAATAATATACTAATATGAACTTACTTATTTCTCTTTGAAAAGAAACAAAAGCCATATTGCCCTATAGCAACATGTGTGTGCAGCTACTAAAGAGGAGTAACGCGGGCGAGTACATGTGAAATCTAAAGTGTAACTACTAACGAGGAGAGGAGTAACGAGGGCGAGTACATGTGAAATTTGAAAGTATATGCAAAATTCTTGTTTGTGATGATCATACCAACGAAAGAATCACTCTTAATCTGCAGTTGCATGCATGCAATGCGTTTCCGTCAAATGTGTTAATTGTTATGTCGGGTCGGTTTAAGCCTAGCTGGATCCTAATGACACAGTCGTCAAAATAAGTTGAGAAATCTAAATGGCACAGGTGAACAATTTGAGGGAGAGCTAGAGAGAGATGAGAGGAGAAGGAACAAGGTGAGAGCTTGTATCTTAACCTTTCAACAAGAGAGGGAGGAAGAGGGCGGCGTCCTAGCTTTGTACCTATGGATTTCGTGATTGGATCAATGGAATGAAGTTTGTTTGAATCAATCTCGTGCTCTTGTTCTTCCTCCCCATCTAATGCCCGAATTTATCTTTTTCCTCATTTTCGGAGCTATTTTCGGGTGATTTTTCGATCTCCTTTTTTGCTGCGATTTGGGATGGTTTTCTTGGATGGATTCGGTGCTAGGATGTGTGGGAACATGCTTTGAGTGATCTCGTTCAAGATCTCCCCACGAGCACCTCGAATTTGTGGATTTCGTCCAAGTTTGACCAAACCCTTGTTCTTGCATGTGATCTGAAATTCGAGGGGATTTGGTTGGGTTTTTGGTATGGCTCCACTTGGATGAGGTTCCCAATCTTGTCACGCACCTAGGGTTCAAGTTTGGTGATTTTTGGAGGTCGTTTGATTGGGTTTCGGATTTTGGAGCTCCCGGTCGCACGCTTGTGTTCTTGCTGTTCATCACCTACCGGAGTATCCGACCGAGTACCGGAGTATCCGACCCTGGTACCCGACCGGACTATCCGACATATTACCGGAGTATCCGGACCTGATACCCACCGGAGTATCCGATGCTATACCGGAGTATCCGGGCCTGGTATCCAACCGGAATGTCCGACGAACCCACCGGAGCATCCGGTACCAGAGTATCCGACTAGTGACCGGACTATCCGATAGGGGGTTTCTGGACTCGAACTTTCAGATCATCTCATGGAGTCGCTTGATTTGCTTCCGCAAGTGTTCCTACATCATCCTTGATCATTCTTAGGGTCAGCACAACACTCTTTATGTGTGTGTGTGATCTTGGTGATCAATCTTGAGGCGGGTCGGGACATAGGCCGAATTCTTTGCAAGAATTTTTATCGGCTCCCATTCACCCCCCCCCTTCTGGTCGCCTTCTCGGTCCTTCAATTGGTATCAGAGCCGGTTTGATCACGTGTTGAGTTTAACCGGCTTTGTGATCCGAAGGCGACATAGAGAAAGGTGCGATCAAGCTCTTGGTCTTCGATGGGGAAGATTTTCCCTATTGGAAGTCTCGCACTCAAGCTTATCTCATGAGTCAGGGCATTGGGATATGGAGCATTGTGCAAACCAACTACGAGATCCCGGAGAACATGGAGACGGCGCAGCAAGGTGCGATCACTCAATTCGATAACAATTCTAAGGCTGTTAACATCTTGCTTTTTGCTATCGGTAGAAAGGAGTACGATCGCATTGCTCACCTTAAGACTGCACATGCCATATGGGAGACGCTTTGCTCCTATCATGAAGGCACTAACCAAGTTAAGACCATGCGTAGGGATTCGTACAACAGGCAGTACCAGACCTTTGCACAGCTGCCTAGCGAGTCACTAGATGCTACGTTTGCTAGATTCGAGTCCATAGTGTGTCATCTCAGGGCTTGTGGTGATCTTGTTTACACTGACAATGAGCGTGCTAAGCAATTGCTTTACTCACTGGATGAGAACACATGGGGTGTAAAGATCTCCGCACTGGAGGAATCCCCTGATTTTGGCACACTCACCTGCGAGCAACTCTATAGCAAGCTCAAGTCTCACGAGCTCTCTAGGAAGTCACGTCCGAACCACAATGCATCCACTAGTATGGCCTTGATGACTGACTCTCATGGTAATGCATCTTATGGGACTAATCCCTCTCACAAATCTACTTTAGAGTATGCTCTTTCTTCCTTGGTTGCAGCTTCAGATGAACAGGTGGAGTCCCTTCCGGAGGAGGATCTTGCCTTGCTGATCAGGAAGTTCAAGCGCTCCTTCAACAACAGAAGAGATAGGAGAGGTGGTGATCCCCGTGGCTGCTACGAGTGCGGCGATCCTCGTCACTTCATCGCCGACTGCCCCAAGCGGAAGAAGAAGTTCGACTACACCGACCGCCAAGAAGAAGAACCCAAGAAGAAGAACAACTTCTCCAAGAAGGGCAAGAACACCAAGAAGAAGATGGCGAAGGTGTTCGCACTTGTGGCTTCCCTCAGCGACGTCAACTACTCTACGGGCGTCGACATCTCAAGCGCTGAGGAGGAGATGGAGAAGCCGGAGAAGTCAAAGGACAAGAAGAAGACTTCCGACTTCACCGGGCTCTGCTTCATGGCAAAGGATGATCCCTACTCTGACTCCGACTCCGAGACAAGCAAGGTATCACAAACTCGTAGGAGCTCGTCTTTCGAAATGAATACTTGCGTAATGCCTTGTTTGAGCAAGATAAGAAGTTAGTTGAGGCTGTGCGCAAGAATCGTAAGCTAAAGTCCGAGCTTGAAAATACCAATGTTGATCTTGCTTTTCTCAAGTCTTGTGTTGATGAGGATAGGGTGGTAAAGTGTGAGTCTTGTGATGTTGTCATGAATGATCTGGTCTCTTTGAAAGATGTGCATGCTCAAGTTGCCGGTCAGCTTGAGAATGCTTTGAAAGAGCTAGAGGAGTTCAAGGCTCGACCTCTACTCTTGGGTGCTTGTAAGACTTGCTCTAAGCTCACACATGACTTGGATAGTCAATTGTCCAAGGTCAAAGAGTTAGAGGCAAAATTGCTAAGTGATCCTTGTGGAACACCACCACCGTGTGTTGTGTGTGCCTCTTTGAAGAGTGATCTTGTCACCACAAAAAACGAGAACCTAAAGCTATCCCAAGAAGTCGAATACCTCACCACTCGCCTCACAAGAACCAAAGAGAGTGAAAAGAGAATTGAGAGTGACTTGCTGAGGGTTAAGGAAGGTTCAACTCAAGGATACAACTTGGGTTTGGGTTATGAGAGGTGTGAGAAGGAGAGTGAAAATGTGGGTAAGTTTGTACCAAGCTCCAACCTCAAAGATGAGAGTGAGAAACTTAAACCCACCGACACCTACTACCCATCAAACCCAAAGCCATCCTTTAACCCAAGAGAGGTAAAGAAACAAAAGCAACAATCCAAACCACCTACACAACCAAAACTAAAACCCAGGAATGTGTTTACTTGCATGTTTTGTGGTAGGGATAGTCATTTGGATGAGTTTTGCTTTAGAAGGAAGAGAATTGAAAGGAGGCAACCTGAGTTAGCTAGGAATGCAGTCTATCATTCCTATGTTGACTATCCGCCTCACATCCCTTCTCGTGCTAACGGTGGACTTGGTCATCGCTCATATAACTTTGGTTCACGAAACAGAGGATTTGAGTCGCGACGCTTTGATGGCCCACGTTTTCCCTTTCGTGGTGTCCATCCGCAGCGTGGATATGGTCATCCTTCATATGACTTGTATCCCCGTGACATGAGGAGTGAGTTTGGATGCTTTAACGGTCCACATCGTCCCTATCGTGGTATTCGTCCCGTGCGTTCCAATGATCAAGTGCATAGAACTGTTTTTACTTCTGCAGGTCGTGTGGTTAGGTGCTGGATTCCTAAAGCTTATCTCTCTAACCCCAGCACTGAGCCCTCGATCTTTTCTTCACATCCTATGTAGGTAGCTGATGGAGGCCTGGAGGACAAGTGGTTGATGGACTCCGGTTGTTCGCGCCATATGACCGGTGATACTAGATGGTTCTCCAGCCTCACCCCCGTGAAGCAAATTGACTATGTGACATTCGGGGACAACAAAAAAGGTAGAGTAAAAGCATTGACGCTGTCAAGGTAAATGACTCCTTCACTCTCAAGGAAGTAGCCCTAGTAGAGCATCTAAAGTATAATCTGCTTTCTGTTTCTCAATTGTTGGATGATGGTAATGAAGTGATCTTTAAGAGGAATGCATCTCGAGTTGTTGATTCTTGTGGTTCTTTGGTTTGCAATATCACCCGAATTGACAGAGTTTTTCGTGCTGATTTTGTATCATCTTCTGGTTCTCACAAGTGTTTGTTTGCTCAACCCTCTTCTGAGCTTTGGACATGGCATAGGAGACTAGGTCACATGAGGTTTGACTTGTTGTGTCGCTTAAGTGGCCTAGGCCTTATCCGAGGATTGCCTAAGCTCAAATTTGAGAAAAATCTTGTTTGTGCACCTTGTCGTCATGGCAAAATGGTTGCCGCTTCTCATCCACCAATCAATTTGGTGATGACTGAGCAGCCCGGACAATTGCTTCACATGGACACTGTTGATCCTGCTCCGGTTCGTTCAGCTGGTGGGAAGTGGTATGTTCTTGTGGTCGTTGATGACTTTTCTCGCTACTCCTGGGTTTTCTTTCTTGAGAGCAAGGATGAAGTGTTTCATCACTTTCGGAGCTTGGCTTTGAGGTTGTTCAAGGAACTCCCTGGTGCATTATGAGCTATCCGCAGTGATAATGGCACCGAGTTCAAGAACTCCTCGTTCAGTGCTTTCTGTCTTGAGAATGGTCTTGAGCACCAATTCTCTGCACCTCGTGTTCCTCAGCAAAATGGCATAGTTGAAAGAAAGAACAGAACCCTTGTTGAGATGGCCCGGACGATGCTTGATGAGCATAGGACTCCGAGGCGGTTCTGGGCTGAAGCCATTAGCACCGCTTGCTATGTTTCTAATCGGGTTTTCTTGCGCTCAATTCTTAATGTGACTTCTTATGAGCTACGTTTTGGGAGGAAGCCAAGTGTTTCTCATTTGCGTGCTTTTGGTTGCAAGTGCTTTATCCTCAAAGCGTGGCAATTTGGATAAGTTTGATTCAAGATCTTCTGATGGCATCTTTCTTGGATACACTCCCCATGGTCATGCTTATAAGGTTTTGAACTTGGAAACTAACACCATCGTGGAGTCCTGCGATGTAACCTTTGATGAATCTATGCCTTGTACGAGTGGTGTTGTTGAGTGTGCAGGTGACAGGGAAATGGAAGAGAGCATCTTTGTAGACGGTGATCTACCGGCTCCAGGTGAAGATGAGGATGAACCACTACTTCCTACTACTTCGCCTGCTCCTGAGCCGGTCCCTGCTTCCATAGTTCAAGCAGAGGGTCCCGTAGCATCTACATCCTCTTCGGCGGCCGTCGATCCAGCTCCAGCCGTCGTCGAGCCAGCCCCAGCTGTTGTTGAGGGGGAGGTACACTCCAAGAGAGAGGTCCCTCGACACATCCAAAGTCGACATCCTCCTCATCAAATGATTGGTAATCTAAATGAAAGGACAACAAGATCGAGGTCTGCCCATCTCTCATGCTTTTCAAATTCTGCATTTGTTGCCTCCTTTGAACCTCGGGATGTTGGACACGCTCTTTCTGATTCCGATTGGGTCAATGCCATGCATGAGGAACTAGAAAATTTTGAGAGAAACAAAGTCTGGACCCTTGTTGAGCCTCCTCCTAATGTGAATGTGATAGGAACCAAGTGGGTGTTCAAGAACAAACAGGGTGAGGATGGTCTAGTTGTGAGAAACAAAGCTAGGCTTGTGGCTCAGGAGTTTAGCCAGGTTGAGGGCTTAGACTTTGGGGAAACCTTTGCTCCTGTAGCGCGTCTAGAAGCCATCAGAATCCTGCTAGCCTTTGCCGCGTCTAAGGGCTTCAAGCTTTGCCAAATGGATGTCAAAAGCGCTTTCCCAAATGGCTACATAGAGGAAGAGGTGTATGTCAGGCAACCCCCAGGCTTTGAAAATCCCAAATACCCAAACCGAGTGTACAAGCTTCAGAAGGCTTTGTACGGGCTAAAGCAAGCACCCAGGGCATGGTATGCTAGGCTGAAAACCTTCTTGCTAGAGCGCGGGTTTGAGATGGGGTGTGTGGACAAAACCTTGTTTACCCTCAAGCATGGCACTGACTTTCTTTTGGTTCAGATATACGTGGATGATATCATCTTTGGTGGTTCATCTCATGCTCTTGTGTCTAAGTTTCAGGCAATGATGGAGAATGAGTTCATGATGTCCATGATGGGTGAGCTGACCTACTTCCTTGGTCTACAAATCAAGCAATGCAATCAGGGTACCTTCATTCATCAAGCCAAGTACACGAAGGACTTGATGAAGAAGTTCGACATGTCGGATGCCAAGCCCATGTCGACCCCGATGGCCACTTCCACCGTGCTCGATCCGGATCTTGATGGTGAAGCGGTGGACCAGCGGGAGTACCGGAGCATGATCGGCTCCCTCTTGTACCTCACGGCGACAAGGCCTGACATACACTTCACGGTGTGTGTTTGTGCTCGCTTCCAATCTTCACCAAGGGAGTCTCATCGACAAGCGGTGAAGCGCATTTTCAGGTATCTCAAGTACACCCTTGAATTCGGCATTTGGTACTCTGCATCATCTACTCTCTCTCTTTGTGGTTATTCGGATGCGGATTTTGCTGGGTGTCGAGTTGATCGGAAGAGAACTTCGGGTAGTTGCCAATTCTTGGATCTTCTCTTGTTTGTTGGTCTTCTCGCAAGTAATCTGGCGTAGCCCAATCCACAACCGAAGCTGAGTATGTGGCTGCTGCTAGTTGCCTTTCCCAAATCCTATAGATGACTTTCACCTTGAGGGACTATGGGTTAACCTACAAGAGTGTTCCACTTATATGCGACAACACTAGTGCCATATGCTTATCCAAAGACCCAATCCTACATGGGAGAGTCAAACATATAGAAGTGAGATTCCACTTCCTGAGAGATCATGTGGCCAAGGGAGACATCGAGCTCATTTACATTGATACCTACAACCAATTGGCCGATATCCTCACCAAGCCCCTAGAGGCCGAGTGCTTTGCATTTCTTCGGGGGGAACTTGGTGTTTGCTATCCTTATGGCATTGTTTGAGGGGGAGTTGGTTTCTTTGTACATATGTATTTTATTTTCTCGCATTTGCATTGCATTGTAAGATAAGCATCATGTATAATATGCATCTTTAGAAGAAGCTTCAGCCTTTATGTCTCCTTGTATTTATTGTTGCTATGTTTGAGATTGAGCTAAGTTGTGTGACTGCTAGTAGCAGACTTTTAAACTTAAGCTCTTTTAGATAGTATGGCATAGTTTCATTTGAGCAAGCTAGCTAATCTTTGAGATGAAAATTGGCTTTTGTGAGGCTTATGATCTATGCATGCCCTTGTTTGTTCACCATGCGTATGCTTGTTTTTATCTTTGTCAAGACTTGTTTTAAGGCTAGTTTCAGAAAATGTCTTGACTTCGGCAACTTATTGTTTGGGGGATGGACTTTGGCAAATGTTTAGCTCATGATGGGACTTTGGGGGACAAATGTCTTTTTGCCAAAAGGCATACTCATTTGCTTCTTGTGCTTAATTTCTAAAATCAATTTGATCTTTTGTGCAAAATGCTAAAAATCCAATACGGTGCCTTCAAGCCTCGAGGTGTTTGCCGTAACCAGTCGTGCGACCCTCCGCTTGGATAAGATGTTACTTGAGGATGAAAAATAAAAGACAAGCAAAAGCTTGCAATCTTCACTTGATCAAATTGAATATTTGTTGCATATGTGAGCGTTTGTCAAAGCACATTTTTCTGAATGTTTGTTGCTTGAGTTGAGTTTGACACTTGCTAGTTTTCATGGATTCACTTAATGCTTGTTTTGCCTTGGATAGGGATGATCATATATGTGGTGACCATGCTTTTCATGATATAGAAAAATTTGAATCTATCTTGCTCAATTTAATCTTCATGCTTAGCTTGTCTAGCTCTTTGCTTTTGTGCTATGCTCTCTATTATGATCTTCGTGCAATTGTGAGCTCATGCCTTTACACTTCAAGGTTCTATGCTTGTTCATAGCAATGATAAATGCTTGTTGACATGATTTTTGAAGCTTGGTAGGATTCCCACCTCATGCATTGCATTTTTGGCTCTCTTGTATCTTGATGAGTTCATTGCTAAAGGGGGAGAAATATTGATAAGTTTGCATCTCAGATAGATATCAAGGGAGAAAATACCTTTGAAATGCTTTTGGGGGAGTTTTGGGCGAAAAATACATCATTTCGTGTTTTTAGGACAGAAACCCCCCACCGGACTATCCGGTCTCCAACCGGAGTATCCGGTTACCGGAGTATCCGGCATAGTACCGGATCATCCGGGCATTTCGCATTGCATGAGAAGTTGCACCACTTCACGGGGAGTTTTTCTGTAAACTCTCTTGTTCCGACTTTTTCCTGAGTCTTTGTGGATCTTTGCGACTTTGTGCCGCTTTCTTCGCCAACTCTTGGCTTTTGTGATCCTTTGCTACTTGATGGTCATTTGCTTCCATTTTTCTTGGTTTTGGACCATCTAATTAGCTTTCTTGTTTTCGCATTTCAAACTTTGAATTCTTGAGATTGGTGTTGTTGTCAATGTACTCATCAAGGGGGAGATTGAGGAACCATGTTGAGATGTGCCATGGTTCATAATGTGATGAGTAATTGACAACGAACGAGTTTGAGTTGAACTTGATGTTCGGGTTTGAATTGCAGGATTTTGAGGTTTGCATGAGCATGTATATTGATTATGTTTATGGCTAACCGGAGTTGGTGAAGGTGATGGGAAGAATGGAGAAGATGGAGAAATGTGTTTGCTTGTCTAATGATGTGTAGGTCAATGGAGTCAACTTGATGGTCAACGGCGAGAGGATCGGGAGGAACAAGCGGAGGTTTGGGTCCGAGTGATCGAGAGGCCGGGTGAGGTCAAGGGTGATCCACACCGTACACGTGGCGGACAAGAAGCACGAAGGGTTTCGCGGTTTGGCCTCAAAACCGTGGAGGTGATGAAGACGGCGGGTTGACCAAGTCAAGAGGCGAACGGGAGGCCGAGTCAAGTGAAGGGTCCCGACAGGCTGGGACGAGAAGACTTGACGGCAAGGTTCGCCGGACGAGGTGACACGCGTCGACATCGAGGTGGTTTCCCGGTTTATGCCTCAAAACCGGCGGGCGGACGGTTTCCCGGTTTGGGCTCAAAACCGGCGGCGGCGCATGGTGGTGTACGTGGCACCATCGCGAAGGTTGCGTCGAGGCGAAGCGAAGTCGTGAAGGGCCCGATGGCGTTCGGGCGAAGGAAAAAGAGTTGGACGATTTTGCCCCTAGTGGTAGGTGGGAGTATGTAATACCTTAGGGGTATGTTGGGAAAGAGAAAATGCCCATATAGGGAGGTGGAGTTGGCTGGCCACCTTGAGCCTCTAGGGACCAAGTTATTTGCATCTAGGGATAGGACTAGCTAGGGGAGAGCTAGAGAGAGATGAGAGGAGAAGGAACAAGGTGAGAGCTTGTATCTTAACCTTTCAACAAGAGAGGGAGGAAGAGGGCGGCGTCCTAGCTTTGTACCTATGGATTTCGTGATTGGATCAATGGAATGAAGTTTGTTTGAATCAATCTCGTGCTCTTGTTCTTCCTCCCCATCTAATGCCCGAATTTATCTTTTTCCTCATTTTCGGAGCTATTTTCGGGTGATTTTTCGATCTCCTTTTTGGCTGCGATTTGGGATGGTTTTCTTGGATGGATTCGGTGCTAGGATGTGTGGGAACATGCCTTGAGTGATCTCGTTCAAGATCTCCCCACGAGCACCTCGAATTTGTGGATTTCGTCCAAGTTTGACCAAACCCTTGTTCTTGCATGTGATCTGAAATTCGAGGGGATTTGGTTGGGTTTTTGGTATGGCTTCACTTGGATGAGGTTCCCAATCTTGTCACGCATCTAGGGTTCAAGTTTGGTGATTTTTGGAGGTCGTTTGATTGGGTTTCGGATTTTGGAGCTCCCGGTCGCACGCTTGTGTTCTTGCTGTTCATCACCTACCAGAGTATCCGACCGAGTACGGGAGTATCCGACCCTGGTACCCGACCGGACTATCCGACATATTACCGGAGTATCCGGACCTGATACCCACCGGAGTATCCGATACTATACCGAAGTATCCGGGCCTGGTATCCGACCGGAGTGTCCGACGAACCCATCGGAGCATCCGGTACCAGAGTATCCGACTAGTGACCGGACTATCCGATAGGGGGTTTCTAGACTCGAACTTTCAGATCATCTCATGGAGTTCGATTTCGCTTGATTTGCTTCCGCAAGTGTTCCTACATCATCTTTGATCATTCCTAGGGTCAGCACAACACTCTTTATGTGTGTGTGTGATCTTGGTGATCAATCTTGAGGCGGGTCGGGACATAGGCCGAATTCTTTGCAAGAATTTTTATCAGCTCCCATTCACCCCCCGCTCTGGTCGCCTTCTCGGTCCTTCACTAGTAGTACTCTTTTGTTCTAAAATAAGTGTCATTCTAGCCTCGAGAATTAATAAGAGATGAAAAAGTAAAAATCCTGAAAATGATGAACAGTGAAGGAGGGGAGAGATATAACTAAAGCTGCATTAGGAAACGAAAATGACACTTATTTTTTAAAATATTATGTACTCATAGAATGACAATTAAGAAAGGAATAAATGAATAGTAACAGTACAACTCAGAATCTACACGGACGCTCACTACACGCCTACACCCATCCACGCAGGCGTTCAAACATACAACTACACTCAGCATCGAAGATCGCGTTCTTCGAGAGATCACCAGAAACCATTAGACTTCCTTGTGTCATCGCATAGAGAGGCACCTGCAAATTTATTTTGAGAATAAATCCCGGTGAGAAACCAGCGCCGATCCCGGAGACGGTGCCAACCGCACGGTTTGCCGCACGCTCGGTGGATGCTGAGGTTCGAGGTGTCGATGGATTTGTTTGCAGGAGAAGTCGTGCAGGAACAGAACTACAGGATATATGTGCAAGTCGGACGTTTGGTGGCACCAGCGATTACGACGACGGCAAGTCGAACAGAGAGACACGCAACATGCATGCCCGCCCCCTTGGTCCGCCTTGAAATATACGAGTTGTGGAGAGGACGAGAGGTGGTAGTCGGTGAGTGATACAGTGACTTGATCTGTAGCCTTTTGGCACGTCGTTTTTTGGTTCACAATTCAACATGTGTCTACAACGCACCTTCTGATCGGTTCGATCTTAGTTTCTGTCATTCATTAGCTGGTACAAAATCATGTAAAAGCGTCAGTGCAGTTAGCAGAGTCGTTGTTCATCCAGGCACCCAGGCCGCGGGCATACATGTTTCTGTCCTCTGGTGACGTTGAAGTCCCCGGCGATCACCCAGGCACCCAGGCCGCGGGCACGTGTTCTCACTGGCAGCCTCAAGGCGGTGCGACGCGAGGCCAGGCATGGGCACGTAAGATGCGATCCCAAAATTGCAAGTTTCTCATTAGCTTGTTTGATGCAGCCAAAGGGCCTATCCGGCGGCTCTCGTTGCTCACTTTTTACCGAGATTAGTGTAAAGGTCCCACAAACGGAGCCCACTTGCAATACTTTTTGTTGTTTTGGGGTCCCCCGGGTCAACCTGTTTCTGCCTCGTATGCCTCAACTCGCGGTGGAATCTGCCTCCGATTTTCACGGCTTTCTTTAGGAAGACTTTACTCTTTCGTCTTACGGCTCCCTCTTCCTCCATGGACTAGCTGCCATTGTTTCGCTTCAAGCTTCCTCCGAAATGCGTCCATTTGCTTCCCCTCCCACCCCTTCAAGCTCCAATGCTGTTCTTCTGATGCAGTTCCGGTGTGAGCTCCATTTCTGCTGCTTCTGCCTTTGTCCTTCGTCCGGGATCTGGCGAGCCGTCATTCGGATTTGGTGCCGCTCCCTTGAATGGTCTTCCTCATGGAGATCCCGGCCAAGCCTCCCTTTCGGGTGTCGTCGTCAATGTGTCCCCTGCCTATTCTGGCGCTTGCTCTGCACGTGTGGAGGCACCTGCCGCATTCAGTCCGTCAGCCTCCGCTCCTTCCTCCGGCGGTGACCAGGTACCCATTTCGGCCGGCGGTCACCAGATTCCCGTCAGTTTCCTGGCCTCTCCTTTTGTTGCTGGTCCTAGTCAGGGACCCGGTCTCTCCCCTCCTGTTTCTTCAACAATGGTTCCAATGGTCTCTCCCGGATTAATTAGGTTTCAGTGCTCCCAATTCTTTCGTCCCCCTCATAGGCAACTTCGACCAACCTGTACCCATCCACTACACATTGCAACGTGGTGTGTGTACTGAACTCCCTTCTCGTCCCAATTTTTACTATCCCACTGTTCTTCCTTCCTCCCCTTACCACTTGAGTTCCCAATCAGTTCATAATTGGCAGCAAATTGCAGTCCAACCTGGAACAGTGCACACCAGCAATGTTGCTTGTAAGTTCATTGTCGTTCCATTCAATTTAGTATTTTTTTTCTTTGACTGTATTTGTAATTTTTTTTTATTATACTACTCAGTTTGTACATTTAACCTGCAGTAGTTATCATATTAATAGACCTATTTTTAACCTGGATTACATAGCATAAAAATTTCGGTGATGCAACAGTACTAGGTCCATCTACGCGCGGTTTAATTCTTGCAATCTTGCCACACGCCTGCATATTAGATGAAAAAAGAAAAGGAACAAGAACGCCATGGTTCAGAACTGATAGGCAACAATATATTCCTGTTACCATATGCAATTTTACTTGTTGTTTGTTTAACTGAAAAGCTACATTTCACGCCATGGTTCAGAAGTGATAGGCAATAATTTACCTGGTACTACTCAGTTCCACGTTTAACCTGCAGGATTCATCATATTAATAGATCTATTTCAACCTGAACTACATAGCATACAAATTTCGCCAATTTTACCTGCACTACTCAGCATATACATTTTGTCTATTTTGTAGTTGGAGCTGGTTCTTTTCAATCACTTCTGCTAAATGTCTCCAATAATCGTGACACTTTGCCAATGTTTAATGGTCAACTGGTTAGCCATAGTAAACTGATTGAGGCATCAAATAGAACGAGTGGTACTTCTAGTGGATCTGGAGGACTGAAGCACATCAAGGCAGCCAGTTTGAACTTAGTCTGGCTTGCTAATTCATCTGCACTAACAGTACAATGTCCAAATGAAATATCTGATCCTGTTGTGAGACAGGCTACCAGTACACCACCTAAACTAGTGATTTACCCAAAAAACGTACCTTCCCACGGAAAAGATTACCACCTGTAGCTCCAACTGACAATCAGCCAGCTAGTGAGGTTCCTGCTGTGTCAAGCAGTTCCCTTTCTAGTTCAGGTGTGAATGAGCCTGCTCAAGCTGCTACTGTTGGACAGGAAAGGAAAGCTTATTGAGGTTGGCTCTGCATGTTCTAATCATGCTACAAAATGCTGCAATGATGGGTCTGCTTCCAAGAATACTGTGCTACCTGAGGATTTTGATGAGGACAGAATAATTAGTGTGAAGGATGAACTTGTAATGGCTGATGATGAAGAGGAGCTTAGAGATCTTGGAATCCGAGATGCTGAGGCTGACAATGACTGGAGTGATGCAGATGATGTTTTTGACAATGAAGAACAAGATGAAGGCGACCAAGTTTTACCTGCTGAGTCATCATTTATCTAACAATATATTTGATTTTATTTTAGAAGTGAGGTTGGAACAAACGTGGCATGCTAAACAACTAACATATTTCATGGTAGGAAAAAAGAATGTGTCGTGCTACAAATAAATCTTCCAAAGGAAATGTGTCATGCTAAAATAAAGATAACGTGCCATTCTAGCTAGACATATAACACGGTGTATTTTTATAACGGTGTATTTAGAAATCGAAATTAAGTGTTTATTGGATTTTTTTTATTATTCTAAAATTTAGCTATTTGCTCATAATGGTATGGTTGGTAAATTAAAAATAAGAATTTGAGATATTTTTAGCTATTTTTATAATCCAAATTTTGTTTTTTGGACTTTAAGGGCATGGAGGTTAATTTAGAAATAGGTGTGAAGGATATTTTTTATTATTTTTTATTATTTTGAATTTAGGTATTTTTTTTACTTATAATAGCATGGTGGGTAATTTAGAAATAGGTGTGAGGGGTATTTTTGGATATTTTTATTTGTTCGAATTTAGCTATTTTATAAATAATTTTAGGAGGTTTTCTGACTAATTAATAATGGCAGTGGTGGGTAATTTTCTTTTCTTATTTTCTCAGATTAACGTGGAAATTTCTAGCATTTTAGAATTAACGTGGTAATTTCTAAGCCTTGAGAGCGAACGTAGGGGCTTCTTTGTATGGTCAATTATATATATAATAGATAATACACTCTGGCATCCAATTTAGCCCTCCATACGGAGTTGTTCGGTGTGGGAGAAAGAAAGGAACGCATGGGGAAAAGAGACCTGCGCGTGGCCAATTAAGTGCCCTCGTGAGTCACGCTGATCGGATTGGCGTGACTCATCTTGTCAGTGCAGTCATCGCCCGCGTCTACGTGGAAAGCGAAGCTGATGTGTCACGCCAGCTGCCTTGGCGTGACCAAATGGTCTAGATACTGGAAATATATTTAGCACGTGTTGTTTTTAAAATATTAATTAAAAAAGGTTTAAAATTAAAAAAGAGCTCGTTCCATGACATGACATCACAGCAAATTGAGCTGTTTGGTATCAGAATCGAACTAGTTCCTTCAAATTGACCTCTGCATGAACCTGAGCTCACCCCGCTCAAATCCAATCTCGTTGAAGAAACTTTCATTTGCTCCTCGGAAACATCTCCATGCAATCTGATCGTGATCATCCCGTCAGATTGCACTTTCTGATAAGACGGGCATGAGAGATAAAGGACCGATTGTATTTCACAGATGGTGCTCTTCTATTTTTCTTTTGGGAATTTTCGCAGATGATACTCAGGGCGTGGAAGATAGATGGACAAGCGAGAACGTTGGGCAAACACAGTTAATGCGTGGAACGAGTGTTCTTTTGCTGGGCCACCGTAGAAACTGGAGGATGAGTAGGAAGCTGCCACGTAATGTGAGCAGAGACGGGAGCAGAGACGGGAGTAGGAATCGGGAGCAAGGCAAGGCAAGGCCCGACAGGAGAGAAAGATGTGCATGCCGGACCAGCAGCGGTTGCCTCGACGGCAAGTCGAACGTCGACGCCTCCTTTGTCTGGCTTGAAATATCCGTTATCTCTACACTCCGTATCTAATCCAAACACCTCTCCAACTCCAAGGCCTATTATTGTTATAAATTATATAACTTTTCAGTAGATGATGACCAAAGATGAAATAGTATTTCAAAAATGTATAATGACAAGTAATAGTAATTCAGACCAGAGGGAATATACAACATAACTATATCTGCACCTTTATATTGTAACATGCCAAATTTCAAATGCATGTTTTGGTTCCTAATCAGCATCATGTGCATCATATGTGCATTTTCATCGCACAAGTGCATGGAATTGTAAAGTGAAAAAAAAAATAATGGCAAACTAAATCGAGAAAACACATCTTCTTAAGTAACCTTGAATTCTTGATGAGAACTTATGCTGGGAAATAACTCTACAAATAACTAGATGCCAAATCTTGATTTATGATGAATTTTCCCAGATTTTTAGGAGTGTTTTTCATGCTTCTAAAATTCAAGCAAAGTTGGGACATCTGCATCTTTGAAGAATTTTTATTTAAATCTATTTTTCATCTTTTCGAGCGATTCTTGTTCAAATGGATTCTCCATCATCTCTTCTCTAAGCTGTGAAATTCCCATGATTTTTGAAGTGTTTTAAGTCCACTTTTCGAATTATGGAAAGAAGGAAGAAGTGGAGCTAGAATATCAGTTGTCTGTACAGGCCAGACAACTTCTCGCGCCCAGACGAAGTTTTGGTTAAGTCTCTGGACTGGGCAGACAGAATTGTGCAGGAGGCAGACATTTCGCGCTCAAGTCTCTGGAGAGGACAGACATTTCGCGCCTTGGGACCTACCTGTCATCCTCCCTCTCGTTTCCTCTCCCTCGCTGGCGAACGCGCTCTGGAGCCTCACGCCACGCGGCGACGCTCGCCTGAGCACGCCCGACGGCCGTCCCAGCGCCGTGAAGCCGCGCCCGTCTGCTCTTCTCTCTGCGCGTGGGTCCGATCAAGGACGCCGTTGCCGTACGTCGTCGGCGGCCACGGCGAAGACCCTCTGCTTCGTGCTCTGCTTCCTTTTGTTTTCCCCATCGAGTTTTGCCACAGCTCCCACTCGCCGTCCCCATCGCCTAGGTCTGGAGAGCGAGGCTGCGGCGAGCCCCTGCGTCACCTCCCCAGCCCTCGTCGTCCATTGGGGCTGCAGCGGGTGTCGTCCTCGTCAAGCTCCAGCGGCAGCCGCGCAAGCTCGACGCCCCGTCCCAATCCAGTCTTACTGTGAGCCGTTCGTCGATTCCGCCGGCTCTTAGGTACTTAGCTACCTCTTGTACCTTCCTAAATCCTCAATGCTTCAAATCCTTGTACGGCAGAGCCGGATTCGTCATCTCCCTGTTCGCTAATCCCCATCGCCGCCACAGCTCACCTCATGGCTGCGCACCCGACGTGAAGGTCCTCTGATCCAGACGCCACTACTTGGGGCCTGCAGCATCGAGGAAAGGTGAGCGCACCGCCTTGGCCTGTCTTGTTCTCGATACTTCGCCTTTGGCTACGAGCTGCAGAACACCCGCGGCCGTACAGCAGCGAAGGCAAGAAGAAGCTAAGCTAAAGCTGCCTGGTCTAGTTTGTACTAGTCCATCTCTTTTCTTTGAAAATTCACCAGAAAATCATAGCAGCTCCAAAGTTTTTGAAACTTGGTCACTAGTTCTCTCATGCCTTGCCGTACCATATAAAATTATCAGCACTGGTGACATTTCTCTGAAAATGATCTCAAATTTAATTCTTTACCTTTCTCATGTGATAAATCATAATTAAATAATGCCTTGCCCAAAATTAGTGAAACCTTGTTCACAAATCTCAGAATATTCTACTCTTTACGGTAAAAATGTCTGTTCTAAAAGAATACACTGTGTTGAATTTCGAAAATAATTTAAATGCTACCATCAGTTTAATTGAAGTTTATTCCTTGATGTATTTGCAACAGCATGTGGTACCTTGGAGCAATTCTTTTGCAAATCATGTCATTCCTTTTGCATTTCACTCCTGTTATCTTGAGTAATGCATATCCTCTGTTTCATGTCATTTGCACCTCATATCATGTCATTGCAAGCATAATCATTGTGTTGCATCGTTCTTTCTCTTAGAGAACGAACCGCCGGAGTCCGACGTGGGTGGTGCTGAGGGCGAACCTGAACCGGAGAACGTGAGTGTGGATCCTGCAGCTCAAGGCAAGCATCTATGCATACCTCAAACTATTTTGGGATCATGTGAATGAATTATGGTCAATATGTATATTTGCATTAGTTGGGCACTAGGTGTTGATACTTGTATCCTACTTGCTGCATTTACCTTCCTTGTTCTTGTTATATCCTTTCCTTGTTGATGAGATGGGTATGTCCTTATGTCGGGTTAATCGTTAAATGCTTAGTCATGCTTGAACTTATTGCGGTAGAAGTCGAACGGTGGAAGGTCACCAACGTTCGCGCGATATAGGCGGATACTTGGGAGAATTGACCATGCTCAGTTGAAAGATAAACGATGAATTGGAAAATGTGGATTAGGGGGAAATGTATGATAGTTTGTTCCTAGTCCTTGGCACTTATCGTACTTCCACATGCCGATCTAATGGTAGGTAAGCCTTCCTCTTTATCTAGCTGCGACCATTTAGCTTGCGAGTTCGGGAGCTGTAGAAGGTGCTAGGGATGACCCCATGTGAGGGCCTAGTGCGACCGACTTGCCTTAACCGAACGTCTGTTAAATGGTCGGGGCGTATTTGGAGTGGGTTGTCACATTGAATCATCACTTGCTTCCGACGGGTTGTATGGTTGGTGGTCGTGTGGCGTGTGGGTAAAGGTGTACTCCCCTGCAGGGTGTAAAAACAATTCGAATTGCCGCGTTCTCGGTTATGAACAAGCCTTGGTACAGCAACATTCGTCATGGTATATTTTCCTAGCAATGGTTTTGGGTTGATAATGAGATGAGCTACCTTGTTACTTATTGATCTTTTATTAGCTTTATATGTGTTGCCCTTTAGCTTCACTTATGTTAAATAGTTTTGCCAGTTAATCACTTTGAAAATAGTTAAGAGCTTTATGCAAAATGTCATCCTATTTGCCATATCCTTGTCCAATGCTAAATCCATCTCCCGTTGTACAGAGAGCTATATGACTCTATGTGTAAGTCTTGTTGAGTACCTTCGTACTCACGCTGCTATTGTTTGAGCTTTTGCAGGTGAGGACGAGTACGTGTATGGCTACTTCTACCCCGCCGAGGGCGGTGATGGGCAGGAGTAGTTGGTTGTGGTTGTGCTAACTCCGGTGGTGTTTGTGGGCTGAGCACCATTGGCCTTTTGTTTAAGTTTCCGCTGCGTACTCACGTCAAGGATCAAACTCTTACACCTTTCCTTGGCTAGTTCTTAATGTTGGCATGAGAGCTAAACCAAATGAACTCTCCCTTTTGCTGTATTTGAAATGAATCAAGACCTGTAATGAACTTTAAAATTGCTCTCTATTTTGCATCTTGTGATGATGATGGTTACAATTGTGGCTTAGCGGTATGCACTTTGATCTTGGGTGTGAAATGCATATCGAGGAATACCGGAATTGCACACATATTGATTGAATGTTGTTAATTTTTGGCTGTTTTGGATGGTTGTTGACACATGCTGTGTCGAGTGGTCGACGCGTGTTGATTCTCATCTCGGGACAGCCGACACCGTTTAATCTATATATGTGTTATTTGGTCGGCTCCTCCACAGCGTGGCTATCAGAGCCAGGTTAATAGAGTGAATCTCGGTAGTGCCCTTGGGTTTAATTAAAACTTGACAACTCTACTAATGTTAAATATTGAACTAAATAATTCTGCAAGGTTAAGGTTGGATGCTTTTCCCTCTCTTATTCCTAGAGTTTCTATCTCTTTTGTTGCCTGAATTAAATTGGTTGAATTTGTTCTTTAACTTGTCTCATTCCTTCATGCTTGGGAAATGGCTAACATCCACTGACTGTAGGTGCGTCTTAGTTACCAGATCTTCGAAGTAAACAAAGCCACGGACCAAGGGCTTCTGTAGCAGACGCGAACCGTAGAGCCAAATGGTGCATAATTAAGCTCACAATAGCTAAGATACCACTCCAGAGGCAATGGCTTATCAACACCCTAACAAGGAAGCTAGACAGAAAAAAGTTCCATATGTAAGTTTTTATTCACAACTCTGAAAAGAGAAGAGGTCATAACAATGTTAGGTTGAAACTAAACTTACACGAAGGGTTTTGCCGACTGGTAATCGGACGCCAGAAACATGCTGAGAGCATCGACGAGAGGGCTAAAGAGAATTGAAGCCCACGATAGAAAAGGTTCCAAAGAGGGCCTGGGAATGCCTGAGGCAGTGGAAGGAAGGGAAGAGTATTGTTACCACCAGTCTCCACATCTCCTCCTCTGTCCTCGGTGCCGGCCGAAATAGTAGGGTGACGGTGAGGTTGCCTGCCAGTGTGTAGAACCCCGCGGCTACTAAAGCTGGCCAAGTGAACAAGGACAATCTTCTCTTGAAATCGTTCTTAAAAGGCAATATTTGCGAGACGAAGCTGTTCAGGCTGCCCACGGCGCCGGTTGTGCCCTGAACCATTAGCATGAGCGCCTGCCCGCATATACGCATATCAAGTTGTTAGCAGCCATATTAACAGCAGGAACAACACAAAATACGGAATAGTATGTTTTTACGCAGCCGTTGCTAGCTCAACTACTTTTAAGATATTGGAAAAAAAATCAGAAAAATGAGTTTAACTTACAACGCTTAGGAGAATTATCAACATTCGCTTGCCTCGACCGCTAGGAAAAATTGGGCGCTCCTTGCACATGCAGAAAATTTGCCAACTCGTCTGTATCACGGTATAATAACGCTCTAAAACTGAAATTGATCTCCATACTGCGACACAACCAGCCCATAGAGTGTCCAAGCGACTGCGCATACCATCTCCACCAGATCGGTACTTTCTGGAAAATAGTGTCAGGATGGAATGGGAGTTAAGCTACGGAAACGAAAGGTCTGAGTGTTCGAAAAAAGACGACACTTACTGGTAGGGGGATGACGAAACCGGAGAAAAGGTTCCAGATTGCATAGAATACAGCTGCTACAATCATTGCGATATTGTAGTTTGGTGTCATACCGACGGCCATCATGCCATAAAATGTGAAGTAGAGCAGCGAGAAATACATGAAGAAGATGTACCAGAAGAACTTGGCAGCTGTCCACTCAAAACCGATCATAGCATACACTATAACCCCGTATGCAATAGTTTGAGCTAGTGCATATGGGAGTTCAATTGCAACCTGCACGCATATAAATTGATCAGTGCCTGGCAATAAAAGTCAATAATACTCGACCAGATATCCATCAGGACCATTCACCTGGCCAATTGCATATGGAAATGCTGAGTACATGCCAGCTGCTCTTTCTCGATAAAAGATTGTCCGCTCTACAGACACCACTGGCAGAACCGTGTTACAATTCGAGATACCAATGAAGATATACTGCAGCGTACATTGAACCCATTGCATTAAACAAAGTCTTGTGGCTTCTCCCTGTATAAAAGTAAAAAAAAAAAAAAACATTGGGATGGTGTGATATTGTTTGCTAGATATAGTAGTACAATATGGCAGCATACATTTTACCACCGAGGTTCCAGAAAATGCTGCCAAAAAGAAGAGCAATGAAAACAGTGATAAAAAACCGAACGACATTGTAAGGCGGGTTCCTCCAATATGATAGGTTCTGCTTCCACAGACAAGCCACAAATTGTGTGACTGAAGACTGCGAGTATTGGAAGGAAAATACAGGTCAGACGAATCCAATGCTGGTTGGCTCAATTGTTTTATCAAGGCCTTGTTCTTCCTGAAATAGATGGTAAAAATATGACATTATACTGCAAAATAATTTTCAAGTATGAGACTATTAATGTAAGCATAATTTGAGCAATTCATTGATATGAAACTCTTATCAGCATAAATTAACTAAAATTACTTATGTTCTTTATATTTGTTAATTTGTTATTTAGTGCTCTTTCTATTGTCGTTTATTTCGTAGTGTGAGGTGATTCAAAATATAAAGTGACTAATGAATTGCAAGTTACATACCGGTACAGTTCTGACTTCTTGTATATGTCACTGAAATCAACGCCTAACATATGCTCTTGAGACACAGTCGTCACTTCTAGCATCCATGTTGCTGGATTATATCCATCTTTAATTTTTCCTATTCCTTGAATTCCCTGTATATGTACAAGTCATATATGAGCTGATGTGACATTTTAAAGCATAAAGCTACACTATATAAATATCATATAAGCTAACCTCAAAATATTTTATCAGCTCCGAGGAATGATGACCTATGGGACCAACGTAGATCTCTTCTCCACCCCGCTTCAATAGGAAACGCTACATGTGCGATCAAACGTTTCAGGGCGTACGACGGAATTCAATCTGAATTTCACTCCACAAGAGATACACTTATCTTGAGGGTACAGGACAGTTTTTGGATGAAATTACTGTTACTTTTACTCGCAAAAAAAAAATTACAATTACATCTTACTTGATTATCACTTGGCACTGCTTAATTTATAGGAGAGGGTATTGCCTTAGAATCAATTTACTATATATAATCCTCCCCCAAACCTCAAGCACTATATCAATTACGCGGACATCCGTCGATAGTGTTGAAGCAACCAATTTGAGGTACTACAGATGATGGCAGCACCTCAACCACGATCCAACAGTGCGGGCATGGTGATCAAGGGCCCGGATAGTTGATTTGTAGTCTCATATGATCTTATAGCCCACTGCTACAGTTTATTTCCAGCAGCAGCGGATGCCCACCGCTACGGGGCCTAGCTTCCTTTACTGTAGTACATTATAGCAGTAATTAAGGGGGTGTTCGTTTCTCTAGGCCTAATTTTAGGCCGTTTAGAATCTTGTCATTTAAGGGTATTAAATAAAGTCTAATTAAAAAACTAACTACAGAATCTTGTACTAATTCGCGAGACGAATCTAACGAGGGTAATTAAGCTGTGATTAGACGATGGTTACTTGCATCACTGTAGCGAAACATAGCTTAATTAGGCTCATTAGATTCGTCCCGCAAATTAGCCCACATCTGTAAAAAGGTTTTGTAATTAGATTTATTTAAAACGCCTAAATAGCAAGATTAGTTTTGATGTGACCTCTAGGCCTAAAAACACGAACATGCACTAAATGTGCTGCTGCATCCATGCTCATGCCTATATCTGAGCCTCTCGGCAGTACCCAGTGCCTACCAAAGGATTTATGGCTCTATAATGTCTCCATATCTCTAGATGAGGCTCACTAGTACAATTCAACATGCAGAAACTCAACGCGTTTTATAGCAGTGGCGGGCATCCTAAATCTGTCACTACAGTCAACAGTAGTGGCGGGTGTTGCTCAAAGTCAAAACGTTTTATTGTTACCTTGTTGCATTTGTTCTCTATATTTTATAGTTCAATAATTACATTCATTTATGATGTTAGCGTATTCTTTTGCTTATAAGAAGAATTTCCCATATAAATCTTACGCACCTCATCAAATGCCTCAAATAAGTCAATACTTGGCTGATGTATTGTGCAGACCACAGTTGTACCCGTATCGACTGTGTTCCTCACTGTTCTCATCACAATAGCAGCTGCTCGTGCATCGAGCCCTGAGGTTGGTTCATCCATGAAGATGATGGATGGATTGGCAACGAGTTCAACAGCAATGGTTAGTCTCTTCCGCTGCTCAGTTGACAATCCATTCACACCGGGAAGTCCAACCAAAGCATCTCGTAGTGTTTTGAGCTCCATAAGCTCCATCACCTCCTCAATGAACATCTGCATCGATGTAATAAAAACCTATGAATGGAGAATCAACCGGAGGTAAAAATTGCCATACATTCATCACTTACATTTCTTTTATTTGAATCTATATCCATGGGAAGTCGAAGCCAAGCAGAAAAAATCAAGGACTCGTAAATAGTTACTTGTGGTGAGTGGATATCATTCTGCTCACAGTATCCAGATACACGAGCAAATGTATCTTGTTTCTTCGGATATCCAGAGATGGTTACATTTCCTTCAATGTACCCGCCAATCTTTCTCCCGGCTAACACATCCATTAAGGTTGTCTTGCCTGCACCACTAATGCCCATCAGCGCTGTCAATACCCCTGGCCTAAAAGAGCCACTAACGTCTTTCAGGAGCTGCAAGCGATCATCCGTCACGCCTTGGGTTTTCATTTCCTGAAATTTATTTCTACATGGAAAAACTAGCGATGGAATATAATTTGTTGGGATTGTATGATAAGAAACTTTGTATCTTTTACCTTTGGCATGTCAACAGAGTATCTAATGTTCTCAAAAGTGAGAGAAAGAGGGGGAAATGGGAGAATCATCCCTTTTTGACTAGGGTAAGAATCACATTTTGATATATCAAAATCAGTTTTAGAGCGTATTTTTGCTGACTGATGGGTGCTTCTAGATGCCAACCGATTCCTACAAAGACCATTTCTCCTCACGTTGTCCTGCTTCTGCTTCAACTCCTCTTCAGATATGACTTGCTGGGAGTTACCGCTACCTGAAAAAAAAACATTAAGAAAGCGATTGCAATTTTAGATAATGATATCCAAGCGATGATTCAGTAGTCAAAGAGTTCAGTTCTAGAGGTATTACGCCTAAGGTATGTGAGGGCAAGAGTGAAGAGAACATTAAAGAGAATAGTGAATCCAATCAGTGCACCGAACCCAATCCAATACCACTTTGCTTCAGGGAACATTCCACGGGATTTAAGGAAGTTTCCTTAGTTGTGGTATTCAAAATTTTGTCCCAGCTATGGCCCAACATCTCATTCACTGATATGGCATTTTGCGTGTACATCATTGGGGAGATCCAATAGCCCCATATCCACCATTTCTTCACGTTATCTGTAGGATAAGATACAAAGTAGCATCTTTGGTGAAACAAAAATGACGCAAATAGTTACAAGGTGAGAAGATGTGTTACCTTTAGCCAGAATAAATCCACCTAATACCATGATTACCAGCAAAAATAACGTTGAAAATACATTTGCAGCAATCATGTTCCTTGCCACTCCGCCCATAAATCGAAACAATGAGGCTGCCATCTGATTTGTTACAATCATAATGAGATATTGTTTAAAAAACCTGAAGGAAACTGGCACTGTTAGAGCATGTGCTGATGTAAAGCTATCTGATATGCATTTTCTTAATCCACATGACTCATAAAACTAAATTATGTGTCACCTGCCAACATTTGGGTCGAACCCAGTGACATAATACGTTAAGATAGATCGTTTGCTATATCTCGCCCAGTGCGAAACAACTTTAAAGCATTGGCGAACTCCATCGCTGGCACAAACGTATATGACTCTTGAGGCCGCACCCAATACTGTTTCTGATCTTTCCTTGACGTCACCTGGTAATGATCTCTCACAGTAATTTGTTAACATGAACATTATTGCACGTGTACATTGATTAAAGGATGCTGGAAATGTATGTACTTTTTGCAAGAAATCAGCAACGCCCTTCCTCTCGGGGCATCTGAACCCCATGGACTCAAAGAATTCCAGCACGTCCTCTCGGGGACCCTGGTACACGACCAAGCCATCAGAGAGGAGGATGATGTCATCGAAAAGGTTGAATGTCTCAGGCGCTGGCTGCAGCAGGGAGATGACGGCTGTGCCGCCGAGGACATGGATGGACTGCCTGATGGAGTTCACAATCTGGAACGTCGTTGAGCTGTCGAGCCCGGTCGAGATCTCGTCCATGAAAAGAGCCCTGGCCGGCCCAACCAACATCTCACCTATACGAGGACGCGTTCAAAAGAAAGATGTTCAGAACACTCTGTAGCAAGGCTGGTGTTTCTTGATATGACATATCATAGAGGCCGTATTTTTTTTTTGTTTTACCAGTCGTGACACGTTTTCGTTGTCCACCAGAGATGCCCCTGATCAACTCATCCCCAACCAATGTGTCGGCACATATCTCTAGTCCTAATATCTGGACAAATTAGTTAAGGGTAACTTGTGAAGAAGGATCCATTTGAAGCATGCCAATATATAAAAATATTATTGCCCTTCTTTTGGCAAATGAGTGAACACCTTGAGGATGTAGTCAGTAACGACGTTGGACTCTTGGCCTTCCGCTGCAGACGCCTGGGAATGTTAAGCATGACAATCATACACGGTATTGACAACCGATTAGCAAAGTTTCAGTTAAAATTTATGCGCCAGAGACTGACAGAATATTAAGCAGAATTGTCAGATTTTAGATTATGTTACCTTCATGAAAGCATCGATGTCACCATCAGGCTTGATATTTTCCGCCTTCTCCCGCCTCAAGAGCTCCGTTAGCATATCTAACAGCATAGAAATTGGGAAAAGGTAAAATACTTATAAGCATACCCTTGGATTCGTGTATAGCTTGGTTGAAGCTGCACAAATGAATTAATGCTTGTGTAAATAGTTTATCTGGATCGCACCAAAGCGGGAGCCAACACCCTGGCAGCGTGCAGAGAAAGCAAGCGTCTCCCTCACTGTCATCTCTCCGATGTGAAGGTCGTGCTGGCTGATGTACGCCGATGCCCGCTCTGGAACAAACTCATCCATTTCATGTCCGTTGTAGGTCACTCTGCCTGAAACCTGTCAATTGTTTTTTTTTTTGAAATGGGCATAATGTGCAAGGACATATCAGCTTCGCGGCCAAGCAGAGAAGAAGGAATCTTGTGTGAGTTTCTGTACTACCTACCTTGAGGTCCTTATCAAGTCTTCTGGCCAACGCTCGTAGCAAGGTAGTCTTGCCCGATCCCCGTGGACCCAACAACAGAGTCAGCCTGTACAAACGTACCATCAATTGTGAGTCGATCTACCCGGAAAAAAAAAAAATTGTGAGTCGATCTACAATACAAGAGAAACAAAATAGAGTACTTGTATTCCTTTATGATAGATTGAAAGGTTGTACTCAGTTGTGGATTCCATGCTCTTTGGGAGTTCTTTATGCTGTGTGGTTACCGCCTTGCTACTATAGATCTCGTTCCTGAGATGAAATTCACTGTTCTCAGTGTAGACTATGACACGCGCTTTAGTTTTACTCTCTCTTTTATTATTTTGCGATGTTTTACTTGTGGAAATAGGACCGTGTGCTCAACTCACTTTTGCTACGGACATGATTGTACCGTACATCATCCAGCGTACAATCATGTCCGTAGTGGATTAGTGCTGGTTCACCCCCCATTGGAGGTTTCCCGGCCTATATGGCGTCTTAGTGCCAGTTCACCGTCCAAACCTCATAGAGGGCTGGCACGTGCATGCATATAACATCTTTTTTAGACTTTCTTTCTTGTATCATACTAGTTACAATGCACGTGCGACACGCACGCGCGAATACTGTTCAACGCGATATCACTGGTAATGATATATGCGATTAAAAAATAAACATGGCATTGCGCTCCAGCCCTGCATAGGGCATCCATTTGGTGCAACAAAAAAGAAAGCAGAATTCTCCGACTCTGTCAAGCAACCTGAAAAAAGAAAATTGTAAATGTTTTCCGTCACATGCACAACATAAAAGTGAAAACTATTGAGATGCTGTAAAATGCAAAAACTTGAGTATCCGTCGACCAGTAAATTGGTGGCAATAATAAAACTTTTATTGCCACCAGGTTCTAAGAGAACCGAATCAGCAATTTCAGTGTGTGGTGCAAACAGACGAAGCCACGCAATTCGACTGCAATCAGCAATTATATAAATAAATATCAGTACCAAACACCACAACCACCGTAATTTACAATAATTTGGCAACTTATGTACCTGTCGTCCATAAGACAAACTACCCTCACTTGAGCCAGCCAGTAGGGTACGCTATTAGGATACCCGACATTAGCAACACTGCAACGACATCAACAAGGGAGCCATGTGGTCTCTGAAGTGCAGCAAGCAACTCTACCGGGAGACATTGTTTAAGGACGGCCATGAATGAACGGAGGGCGAACAAATGATGGAGGAAATGGGAGGACTGAATATATAATGCCAAGAGTTTCCAGGTATTTTAACGTAAAGCAATATGGTAAGAGAATTAATGACGCCAAGGGAAATGGAAAAAGAGGCAAAATCATGGGTACGCCATGGAATGATATATATATTTTTTCTTAAAATGCAATGTGGAAACAGAATCATTGACGCCAAGAGTTTCCAGGTATTTTAACGCAAAGCAATATGGTAAGAGAATTAATGACGCCAAGGGAAATGGAAAAAGAGGCAAAATCATAAAATGCAATATGGAAACAGAATCATTGACGCCACAAGATATGGCAACAAATGAAATATGATGGGTATTGCTTAGAAAGAGATGTTTTCTGGTAATGCAAAATGGAAACATAATTATTGTCGCCAAGTGATAGGGAATCAAAGGAATATCATAATGGGTATATATTCCTTAGAAGGAGACGTTTTCCTGTAACGCAAAATCCACATCAGTACTAATTTGGCCAAGCGTTAAGGAACACCAGCAATGTAATCGGCTTTACAAATGGCTTGGTGGTTCTCCACAGAGCAAATACAAGATTGTGGATTGGACGCACATGTACCAGAATTAATCCACAAATTTGCTGAACAATAAGAGTACACAAAAAAATGCAGTGCAAGAGAACCCAAAATCTTGGCGATACAACAAAACAAGTGTTTCAATACAACCACAAACTGTTTTGTGAAACCTACAAACATTAATAGGACTCTAGCACATCCCTGTAAACGATGTTCTTGGTGCTTTTACCAGCGGGGTCTAGCAACTTATTTGGTTTAGCAAGTATCCAAGTAGTCTCTCGTGATACACCTCTAGATAGCGCAACATATAATTGACCATGAGCAAAGACAGGCTCAGGTAGAAATACACCAACAATTGGGATCGTTTGTCCTTGAGCTTTGTTGATGGTCATTGCAAAGCTAAGTCTGACCGGAAACTGCTTCCTTTTGAATTTGAACGGCAGTGATAGATCCTCCGAGGGAGATAGAGGTATTCTGGGAATAAACACCCTCTCACCAGCGTGTGC
Organism: Eragrostis nindensis; assembly: GCA_012490785.1. Lineage (NCBI taxonomy): Eukaryota > Viridiplantae > Streptophyta > Magnoliopsida > Poales > Poaceae > Eragrostis > Eragrostis nindensis. The sequence goes on from JAAXCT010000428.1 coordinate 306,204, forward strand.
ACCGCCAACAATTTCAGCGTCTATGGCATTGTCTTGCAAAGCCCTTACGACCAGACGGGTGCCATTGCACAAGCCATTGTGCGGATCTAGGTTGCGCAACAAAATGAGAGGGCAGTTGATCTTGAGCTTCAGTTCATGAGGAGGAAGGCCGTTTGGCGTAAGTGAATTCAGGAAATCAATAGGGTAATTATTGATGGAGTCATCCTCAACCGAATCAAAATTGTAGTAGGTCCTTGCATCACCGGGAAACATATCTATCATCTTTGAGTTTAAAACATCAACGTGCTCATTCTTGGTGGAAAGAATAGCACGCTGGCTCATGTAGGCGGCCGATGATACATTGTCCGCAAGACCATGAAACACATTGTTGATAAGGTTGTCGATGGCATCCTCTTGCGAATAATCAATTAAAATATCATCAGGAATTTTCACATATTCATCCACAGTAGATTTTTCAGTGCCATTGCCAATTCTGAGCAGATATTCCGAAAACCAAGGATCTGTTTGTGCTCTCATGTTTCGAGTGAGCTTGATCTTCCGAACTTTCTCCCACAAGTAGGATCTGAGTAGACATGCGTCGGTAATCTGAGCTCTGGTCCCACGAGGGACCACGGGGAGTACCTGTCTGAAATCTCCTCCGAAAACCATGACCTTGCCACCAAATGGCTGTGAAGAACCCATAATGTCTTGAAGTGATCTATCAAGGGTCTCGACAGTTTGTCTCTTTGTCATTGCGACCTCATCCCATATCAATAAGCTCGCAGTGCGAAGCAACTCTGCTGTGCCACTCTGTTTGGTGAAGCTGCACATGCTATCATCATTAATCTTTATGGGGATTTTAAATCTTGAGTGAGCTGTGCGACCACCCGGCATAATAGAGGCCGCTATACCAGACGTGGCGGTTGCAACAGCTATTAGCCCCATGTCTCGAACTGTAGCAATCAATGCTTTATAGAGGTAAGTTTTTCCAGTTCCACCAGGTCCATCAACAAAGAAGACTCTACCCTTTCCTGACTTGACATGGTCCATAATCTCATCAAAACCAGCACGCTGTTCGGCATTAAGAGTCGGGACAATATTAAGATCCGTTTTGTCAGCGCGTAGAGATAACTCATCATTCAGTTCCCGATAATAGTCCCGATCCCTGCTTCCTGCATTCATGAAAAACATCGTGTGTTAGAATCATGACCAGTATAACGTATCATAGGCACCATCTATTAAATTATTTAAGCAGGCTCCGTTGACAGTACTATAGCCAACCGTAAAAAAATGCTATGATAAAAATTTTGGTTCAGGATATAGCATAGTATTAGTCATGCATTAGCTTGACAACCCATATTGTTAAGCACTGTACGAATATAAAAAAAACCCTCAATTTATGTACTCAAAGTATCCAGCGACATTTATTCATTTTATTGTTGTAACATTAAAAAACATCATTCCAGTATAATTAAATTACAATTAAACTATAAGAAATATATGGCATGCTATACTATTTTATTGGTTGGAAACCAACATTCCTGTACTGTTCATCCCCATGCACAGAGATTATTATGCTCCATATCATTGTTCTACAATAAGCTTACTCGATATTTTCTGGAATACACTGGTAACATGGAAAACTCATAGATTGAAATTTCACACATGCTATGGTAGCAGCCTGATGGCCTATGTCAAATCCATCAAATATTATAGTAAGGCTATGAAATGGTGAGCAAGTAAAAAATTCATACAACAAATAGTATTGAAATGCCAAACATGTCAAACACGCGATATCTAAGAAATAGTAAAGAGCCAAGAACATGTAAAACAAATGGAATGGTACAAAACTACAAGATGGGAAATCACAGATAGGTCAGCTAGAAAGTCGATTAAAATGGTTGATAATGCTTTAGCCAAATTTGCAATGGAATCTGGTTGGTTCATTGCTTATATACAGCATCCGGTATAATCAGTAACCAATATGAGAAGTGATTATCCAGAGTCATTGAAAAGGCCAACAATCTGAACTATAAAGCTTGCGAGGAAAAACCCATTTCAACACTGACAAGTTTGCAAATGCTCACTGCCTTCCTAAAACTGTCAGCTCACTACCTTTCAACAATGACATGAGGTGCACACGTTTTCAGCTGTCGCGTGCACTAAAAATATGAATCAAATGCATCTCCAAGCAGGATGACTGACACATGTAGCATAATTTCATTCCAAAAAATCAAGTGATATGTATGAATAAAGAGGAATTCACGGACCAAAAAATGCTATTGCAGTTAGTTTAGATTAGATATGAAAAATATGATCACAAAGAAGCTACTGTAAGTTTATTCTAACAAGAAAGAAACATAAAGGAGGGGATGCTCGTTCACATTACCTTGCGGCGCATCAAGCTTAGGCAGTCCGAAACTATCAAAGTCCTTGCCCATTCCTTCAACTATTTTCTCAATCTCAATGAGAACCCTCTGCTGCACCGCGTGTTCATTTTTTATAGTTCGACGAAAGTCATCAGACAAGGAATCATAGTGCTTTTCCCACAAATCACGGATATTGGTGTGCTCACAGAAAACCATTATCATACCAAAAGTTTGCCGAAATTTGCGAGGCATCTGCCAAATAGCACAGTCAGACAGGGTCTTGTCCAGAGTGTCATCGGTCTCTACTATTCCCCTGTGTTCACATGCTTCCCTGAAAGTAGAGTACTCGACACCACGCAATGTTCTTAGGTGCTGGTAGGAGGTTGCGCCCCGCACGTGATTCAACAACATCCGTAGATAAAACCTCTCCCCTTCGGAAGCATTTGCATAAACCATACGCCCAATCTGCATCCTCTGTTCTCTTGGCTTCCAAAACTTTTTCGACTTGTTCCATGTGTAATACTCTGGAAACTCTTTATACAGGTATTTAGGCGCATCGGGGTCTGTAGCATTCATCTTGAAATATTCAGTAAGCTGTGACCTCTGTGCCTTCTTACTTTTCGCGACATCATTCAGATTTGCAGTAGAATTGAATGCAACCATATGCATTCCCTCCAAGTGAACAGCCAGTTGTAGCACAGGTGGGTACATAGTGTATAGGGGGAATTTAAATAGCCTGTACACGGCCTCTGGTGGCGTGATGCACCTTGCATCTCGGTACTGCTTGATCTCATCTATGACTTTATCCTCGTTCTCTGACTTGTCTACGCTGAAAGATGCTTTGTCATGACCCTTATAGATGTACTTGTACAAGTACTTCACTGACTTGATGCTGCAGCAAATCTCAACATTAATGTGGCAATTGTAACGCATCAGGAGAATAGGATTATATGGAACGACCCATCGATTGTCCAACTCAGCCTTCCTAATGTGCACTCGCTGACCGTCATCCCTCCGCCGATAAACTGGATATGAGTCCTTACCCTGCTGTGTTGCTTCACAGAACTGTCGAGGGTAACGGAAACGGCACTTCCCATCAATCATGCACGGGCAATCTTTGTTCAAAGCACCGCATGGCCCATGCATCATGTGCTTGCACACGAGGTCATGCAATACGGGATACTTCTTCTGGTCAGGAATCTCAGCTGATATGTATTTGTCATAATCATCGGGACTGTTCAACTTGCTACCATTCTTCATGATCAATAAAAAGTGCTCGTGAGGGAGCCCCCTCTTTTGGAACTCAGTGACGTGAGCATACGCCGCAACCTCGCCAAAATGCTTCTTCTTAATCAGAAAATCCTCCAAATCACGAAGTTTTGCTCTATACACCCTTGCCACTATATCTGGGCGATCTTGCGGGGTTTGTCCTGATAGAAGCCGCTCTAAAACCTCATCCCAGTAAGGGTTGCAAGTCATAGTCACAAAATAGGCGGGCTTCCCAAAACGCTGCACCAATGTCATGGCATCAAGAAATCTCATCTGGACGTCGCGGTCGCCACCAGTCATAGATCGTGGAAGGATAAGTCGACGGCCAGCTTCTGATGCGCGTGTCTCACCAGACGCGAGAGTGTCCATAACTCCCTGCACACAGAAAACAAAAAGTTAATAGTCTGGAAAAAAATATGTATCTAACATAAAAAAGACAAAGTGTTCGCACTGTACGGATGTAAAAAAAAAGTCTCATTATCCACCGACATTTATATTCATTTTATTGTTGGTACAATAAAAACAATTAAATTAAATTATAAGAAGTATATGGCATGCTTTCTTCTTAATAAGGCCTGTTCATCAAAACTTTGGAAATCAAACATTCATGTACTGTTCATCTAAAATAAACAGCCCCATGCACGGAACATGATATATATTAACATTTGAAAAAAAAACACTATCTAGTCTAAACTAATAAGGCCTCTTAATGAATACCTTGTACAGATCAGCACGAATGATTTTCTGGTGCGCCGGCAAAGAGTACCAGTCGAGGCGCATAGTCTCAATCTTAATGTATATGTCAACAATGTACTGTTGAAAAAGGCGTCCACCGTAAAACAATACATTAAATTCATTATCTCTGATCTGCATCTTGTAACAATAATACTCTCTTGCACTAACGAATTTCGTGTTTTCATCGGGATCCCCAGGATATTGCTCATCTTTTAATTCATCATTATCTACATAATAAAAGAAAAAAATATCATCCATCAGTTAAAAATATAGAGGAGAAAAAGAACATTAAGAGTACTGATCTACTTGAGTATTTTAGAAATATAAAACACCTTGTGCTTCAGTAGTATCAACGAGTTCCACCGGTTCTACATTTTCCTCTGAAAAAAAGGAAAAGTCAATTACTGTTGAACGCAATCAATTCAATATGGTGAACACAGGTGGTCTGTAAGCATTGAACAAACCTTCTCCCTTATCATTCTTTTTTTTCTCTACATACTGAATATTTTTATTCCAGCCAGTTTCGCCACCAGGGAAAAACAAGGGATAAGATAGCGGGTCATAGCAGCCGTGATATGCCCTAATATAAACTGGTTTGTTTGCCAATCCACAAACCATGACACTCCTCTCAAACATATGCTGTGCATCGGTACCTGGCATCCAGATTGCCGCAACCTGAGAAACGGTTGGAGCGTTGTATCTTCTTTGATCGACACCAATATCTGTGTTAAGCTCAATTTTGTATTCTTCAAGATTTTGGACACCGCCTAGCATTCTAAATGTCCTCGTGTAAGGGTTACTCTCCAAAAGCTGCAGTATGTTCCGTATGAGGCCTACATCCAGATGGGGAGATCTTTTTGCCCTGTGCTCAATAGTGAAATCTGTGTCATAGAAATAGAGCTGCATATGCCTGGGACCATACCCCCCATGCGTAAGCTGATCTAGCCTGTGGTATATCTGTCCCTGTATCCTAAAGGTATAAACACCAGTGCCCGCTGCAGTGGCTACACGACGATCAACTTTGGCTCCCATACTGGTGAAAGAAAAATGAGAGTTGAAGTATCTGATGTTCTTGCGGAAATATTTTGCATCTGTGTCCGTTTGACTTGTGAACAACCTCATCAACTCAGAAGGGACCTCTGGCATATGTATTTTGACCAGCCCCTTTCTACAACAGAATGCATCCCCTTCGCCTTTAATCCTTTTGGCACGACAATATTGGCAATCATCAACTTGGGTTAGAACATGGTGTTTTTTCGGCAGCTTGGAATAAACATGATCATAAGGATCCTTTCCATTGCTGCATCTGCCGGTTTCCACCCGGTATGACTTGTATTTAACATCTGCAAATTACATACGTAAGTGGGTTACAGTATGATATTGTATTATAGTGGTCCATAAAACATAATGGATGCATATATTGAAAATGCATACCACGTAATCCATAGAGTCTTGCCTCGTCATCCTCCTCGTCAACAGTAAAGTCATCATGGACGCCCGGGTTTGCGGCATCAAGATCCTCCTCTTCTTTGAAGCAAAAAAAATTAAAACCAGTGGACGAAGAGGGTCACAAAGTAGATATGAAATGCAATAAATATAAATATAATTACCGTAGTGGGTTTGGTTAGAGGCATCAGGTTCCCAATTGCTCAGATGGCCCACATCTTCGTCACGTACACCACCTTCTATACAAATGAAATATATATTAGATCAACGCCAAAGTATGTTCCATCATTCGATCAAAAACGAAAATTGGTGTTACCTGCATTGGGAAGTGGTGTAGTTGGAACTGGATCCGGCTGCTGAGTGTACCTTACCCTCCGTCTTCTGGCTTCCCGTGCATCTGCTACAAAGATCTCATAAGATTTTCGAAATGTCAAAACATGTAATTTTCTCAAAAAACTGGCACCTGTAGTGCGCTTGGACATAATTGCATCAGATTCCCTTTCAGCGGAGCCGATTTCTTCAGCTGTAGCTGGTGACGTAGCTGCAGGTACCCTGGCTGCAGCTTCCTCCTTTTGCTTCTTCCGGTATTCTGTCATATATCCTTTCATATATGCAGCCTTCTTAACCTTTCGTGACTGCTCAGATGTAACACATCTGGCAGCCTCGCACGCAATGGAATCTTTGGGCAGGTAATCGTCGTTTCTGCGAAGCCAACTATCATCGTCTACGTCACCAGCGTTGTCACAATGTTGGTTGAAGGTTACACCAGTCTCACTATGTTCAGTGACATCAAGTCTCAACCAGTATTGATGCATTGTATCATTAGACGGTTCTGCTGTCAGTGCACTAACAGGGGTATCACCAACGGCAAAACACTCTGCTGAAACCGGATGGCGTTGTTCAGACCACTGTGTATGTTCTAACATACAAAAAAAAAGATTAATGGATAAGCAGAATGGCAACGACCAAAAACATCATGTACTGCAAAAACTACATGTAGCAAGTTCTAACCTATTCTTTGTGTTTGCGGGGTCGAGACAGTGTATTGTCCGTTTCCTGAACAACCAAACAAGATATTAGACAAAATCTAAATTAATGAATTCCACAAAGATAAATTTAAAGTACATAAAAAATATAGTACCATGCGTTCCCATCGAGCTAGTGGGTTTTTTGTTTTTTCTGACATAGTTTAACTGGCTCGATGCATCTCTCTGTTCATTTGACTTTGTGTTTGACGTCGGAGTCTGAAAGTTATTTTCTACATAGATGGATACAAAACATATCAGTGGATTGTAAAACCAAGTAATCTAACGCTGTGTAAATCACAATGAAATGGAATATGAAAATGTAACAGTGACCTTCATGTGCTTTCTCCCGCTCTTCCCGCTTCCTTTTACGATATTCTTGTGCATATTTACGGTTCTTAGCTTTTCGCATTTCTTCACGTGTTTGAAAATCAATAACACCAGATGGATGATGTTCAACAGAGCTCGTTCCTCCTTCTGCATATGCTGTCGCGATACCTATGCCGATGTCATCCCGCTTGCCTATTTTTGGGAAATTTTTTAGATGTGTCTAAACTGATATTCTTTTAGCTACGCAAAATCTAAACAATACGTTACCTGATATTTTCACCAAGCGTGCAGAATCATGGGTTTCACCATTGGTATTGCCCATCACTATACATTGGAATCATTTATGACATAACAGAATCAGTTAAAAAATTCCTAGAGAAAGAGGGGGACCTACATCGGCATAGTCAGATACAACTCACCTGACTTTTCTTGAGAAACATGTAGTGCCCGTCTTTCATTCTCAACCTGACCACTCCCTCCCACAGTTGGTGTTACGTGGTTCGTAACATCTGACAGAGGAGACCGATCTAAAGGAACACACATATAATTTCAAAAGTTTAAAAAACGTTACATATAATTCTCAGCACATGGAACAATCAAAATATACAACATCACCTATTGCCATTGGTGAGTCACTGATTCCATATGCACCTGAACTCCTCGCATATGCTGTTGACCTTACGAACCCAGAAATACCACCCTTTGGACGCTGGTTTTCATTAGAACCTAAATAATGAAAATAAAAAAAACATCAATCAGCTCTTGAATGCTTTATGAACCCAGAAATATCATAGTGTGGATGCTGGCTCTAAATAAATCAGCTAACAACAATTTCTAAATCATCCATTAAGCGGGAAAAAATAACGTACAAAACATATGGTTCAAAATAAAACTCATCTAGACATCAGAAAATTTTCATTGTATATAACAACAACAAAAAAAACACAGCACCCACCAGCTGGCTCAGAAGCCTTTTGCCGCTGCCGCCACCGTTTATTACGTTCCACATTACCCGCACGTTTCTTCATGAGCACAGGATCATCGGCATCACCTGAAATACATGGCATAATAGGATGGAAATTACGAAGCAGTTTGTTCAATGTTTAAAAATTCACAATGAGAACTCAGTGAACACATACATCCTAGATTCCCATTAGCTTGAGACAATGGCTTGCTTGGAAGATCCTCATAATTGGACGATTCAATTATCTGTCTTTCAACATGGTCTCTTGATACAACAGTAGGTGTTACCAGGTTCGTAACAGCAGACAAAGGAGACCGATCTAAAGGATAAAATAAAAAAATGTTATAATACAATCACGTACAATCACGCTATAGACAATTTATAAACCAGTCTATGTGGTGTAGAGTACTACTTTCAACTCGTGGCGTGGCCGGGGATGTGCCTGAACGATTTTCCTTCTCAACTGATTAAACATTAAAAGACAAACATTGTAAGACATTAAAAGAAACATGTATCGCAGCACCAGACATGTGTTTTACCAGTTGTAATCATGGTCAGATCATTGGCATGCTCGGACTTAGCATTTTGTCTCTCCGCTTTTTGCCGCTCACGCCACCGTTTCTGACGCTCTCTATTAGCGAGTTGATTGGCTCGCAAAACCTGTTCCATCTCACCTGACAAAACGAAAATAACCATGAAGAAGATAACAAAAACAAAAACATGCTCCGGCAGGTTCAATAAACAATTGAAGAAGTAACTACCCCACGAACATCACGCACCTGCAGGTTCAATATTTCCACGATCACACAGGGGACCTTCTTCTGTATACTCCCTTCTTGATGATGAAGATGGATTGTTCTTTTTCACTATCTCTGAAACACATACGTGACCAAAAACAAATGAAGAGCATAATTAGACAAGCGACCAGATTTCAACTCTAAACCCTAAGCATGCCAAAGAACCATAGGCCATGAGCGGGCAAAAGATAAAAGAGGAAGAACAGGGAGAGACCGACGCGACCAAATACAAATGAAGAGCATAAAAAATAAACAAGCGACCAGTAATGAACTCTAAAAAGTACAAAAGCGGCTAGTACATGCAAGGGTGCAACACTACGGAAAGGGTGCAGCACTACGGATTAATGCTAAACCCTACGAATTCAGTAGTTGAATTGAATCCAAGAAGACAGAACAGGGAGAGACCGAGAGCAGGTGAGCAGGGTTGGCGGCGCAGATCGTCGTCGTCAGCGGCGCAGCACAGATCGTCGGCGGCGGCGGCGCAGATCGTCGTCGTCGCCGTCGTCTTGATCAGGATGGGCGGCGCAGATCGTCGTCGTCAGCGGTGCAGCGCAGATCGAACGTCTCTCGAGTTCAGCAACAGAGTGATATGGAATTAAAGACTCGCACAACGTGGATGAGGGAGGCTGGGAGGAAGAGGGCCGAGTATACCAGCTGTTGCTGAAGAATACGCGAGGACGCCGGAGCTGCGCTGACAAGGAAGAGATGCGTTGGGTCGTGTACTCGTGTGCAGGGAGATTAAACCCTTGCGTGCAGGCAAAAGGTGAGGAGCAGGAGGCGCGGTAGGGGAGAAGGATGCTGCGGCCAATCGACGAGGGAGGGTCGCACCTGTGTGGAGTCGTTGTCGGGAGCAGAGAAGCCGTCGAGAAGGAAGAGGAGAAGGAGGCGGCGGCGGACACTCTGGGGAGACTCCTGGCGCCGGGATCGCCCGCAGCTGGCGGCGATCGTTGGCGAGGACGGCGCAGGAGGTCTCGTTGGCGACTCCGGACAATTTGCGCGGTGGATGATCAGTTTGGAAAGAACGAGGTATATCGATGGAAGGGCAATCAACAGAGCCTAAAATAACGCTATGGTTTTTTGGATGGGAAAAATTCAGCGGTGTAACCATCCGTAGTAGCGTTTGCACAATATGGAAATTACAGGCAATCAACAAACGGATTTTTACAATATGGAAATTACAGGCAATCAACAAACGGAATTACAGGCAATCAACAAACGGATTTGCACAATATGGAAATTAAGGCAATCAACAAACGGAATTCGTGGGCGGTGGGTCGGGAGTGGGTTGGGTGGGTGGGTCATTCTTCACGTAGGTGAGAAAAAATCATCGTTGGTAAAGATCTGTTAGCCACAAAACACTACGCACGCATTAGGAGCGTTAGCATCAGCTAACGCAAACGCTAACGCTGGGATTTGGGGCCACGCGATCAAGGGTGGGAGAGGGCGGACCCAATTATTTCAAGGGTGGATAGAAGGTTGGGTACATAATATTTAGGTGAGCCAACTGGACGCAGGCAACTCGTGCCTTATTAGTTTAGATATACTCGTAAAAGATTTCACCCGATGTGCCATGTTTTTCAGTAACATTGATTATATACCAACTCTCACCCATCTAAACATGCCATGCATGTGACACTATTCCTGTTAACTCCTCGCTGTTTTTGAATCTCATAGGCTAAAACTACCGGTACACATGTCACCAACGGGTCTGAGTTGTTAACATGATAGTAGAGCTAGGGTCATAGACGTATCTTCTTTTCCACAGAGCTAGGGTCGAAGCCAAAGTGATGATTTTGTACCTGCTGGGCTTGATGATGCCGCTGACGTCGTGGAGGATGGGCATGGGCCGCTTCCTACTACGCACCAGGTGCAGCGCGCTGCCCACCTCCTCAAGCGTGTTGGTCACAGAGTTGAGGAGGCTGGGGAGGCCGCTGGTGCCGACGCGTACCTGGGCCTCCACCTCCAGGTGCTCGAACCGCACCTCAATCGTCGGCATTTCGATCCCAACCCTGTGTTACATCCAGATCACGTAAGAACCATATACTAACCATGTACAAAAAATGTTATTAAACCTGTCCTGTCATAATATGCAATTATTTATATTTTGGAAAAAATATTTTATTAACAATTGCTAGTCAAAGTTGGGAATGTTAGATTCTGTCCAAACTTACAAATGTTTTATATTCTGAAACGGAGAGAGTCAAACTAGGTCGCGGCCATGTCCGGCGAACACAACTCACTAATGGCACGCACCTCTCTAGGCGGTCCTTGAGCTTGAGTAGGAAGCCTTCGTGGTCCTCGTCAGCGACGCGCACGAGCCGCTCCAGCAGCGCGCGGCGCTCCTGCGGGCCGAGGCTGCGCACGTCCACCACGTCCACGGCTCCCTGCTGGGCGTCCGGACGGTGGAGGATGGCTTGGCGGACGCGGTCGCGGGTGGGCAGCTTCTCGAGCGCGGCCCAGCGCAGGGCCTCCTCGTCGTCCACCTCCGCCGCACCCCTCGACGACGACGACCGGGAGAACACATTGTCGGAGCGCCGCCACATGGACCCGCTGTCCCGGCGCAGGCTCGCCCCCATCTGGATTTCGCCTGCGGCGGCGTCCATGAGGTAGAGCGGCCGGGGCGGAGGAGCGTGGAGTTTATATAGGGGCGCACGCGGAGCAGTGCGGCTGGGGCTGGGGCTGAGGCTGCTGTGGCCGTCAGGTTCTCGTGGCCTGCGGTCAATCAGAGAGCAGCAGCAGCAGCCACGGGAGCCCATTCGTTGACTGCAAGGACGACCTACAAATCCTAAACTGATGTCGTATCGTTGAACCTGAAGGAGTTTGCTCTCGTATCATTTCTTTTTTAATTATGGGAATGATGCGAATAATCCTTGGTTGCCTAGTTTAGCTTTTGCTTAATATAGAAATAGAGTAATTAGGCGCATTACCATATCGTGTGGTTATGGAATGTATCGGCCTGTTTCCATGAAGGCCTCGATTTCTTTCCTTTGTATTAGTCTATATAAGCATAGCAATACAAATAGAAAACGCTGCCAAGTCTTGCAGCACCAAAAGAGACCGTGTTCCAGTGTGTTCGCTTGACTTGTGTGTGTTCTTGGCCAGTGATCTCGCCGGCTACGTGCACGATGTATCTCCGGCGAGTTTCCAACAAGTGGCATCAAGAGCAAGGTTGCGAGCCTAGGCGGTGGCTGGTGACGGGAAGGGCGATGGCAAGTCGGGCACCAAGGGCGACAACTCCAACGACGCCGTTGTGATCCAGCGGGTGATTCGTGAGGTGGGAGGCGGGACTAGCTACCCCACCCTTACCAAGACCAATTCCTCTGATTGAGCGCTTTTGATGAAGGTGAAGCTCAAGGCGCGGTCGCTCTGGAGCGTCATCGAGAATGGCGGTGCCGACGCGCAAGAGGAGATGATGGCGCTCGACGCCTTGTGCGGCACGGTGCCGCCGGAAATGGTGTCGACTATAGCCAAGAAGGACACGGCGAAGGAGGCGTGGGATGCGATCGCGACCATGAGGGTCGGGACGATCGCGTGAAGAAGGCGACGGCGCAGCAGCTGCGCCGGAAGTTCGACCTTGCCATATTCAACGATGGTGAGACCGTCGAAGACTACGGGCTCCGCCTGGAAGGAATGGCGGCGCATCTCGCCACGCTGGGCGAGGAAGTGAAGGACGCGGATAGCGTCGCGAAGATGCTTCGTAGCCTGCCGCCCCGATTCAAGCAGATCGTGATCGCCATCAACACACTGCTGGACGTGTCGATGATGACGGTCGCCGAACTGATGGGCCGGCTAAAGGAGGCGGAGGAGTCGTACGAGGAAGCGCCGGCGTCGCTGCAGCTTGAGGGAAAGCTGTACCTCACGGAGGAGGAATGGGACGCACGACGGAAGAAGCGTGAGGCGGAGTTTGGCGGCGGCGCGAGCAGTGGCTCGGCACGTCGCGGCGGCAGGCGCGGGGCACTGGCGATGAATGTCGGCGCTGTGGGAAGCTTGGCCATTGGCCCGCGAGTGTCGATCGAGGCCCAATAAGGAGCAGGCCCATGTCGTGCATGAAGAGGAGGAGGCCATGCTGCAGTTCGTGAAGTCATCCCCCACAAGATCCACGGCGCCGCCAGCGAAATCGGCGAGCGCAACGCCAGCAAGCGTACCGCCGACTCTGCCCCCGCATGTCGACTTGTTGCCGCAGGAGGCCGGACATGCGCATGGCGGTGGCGGACCTGCGGCGGCAAAGGCGCCCCCGGGCGCACAGATCGAGCTGCGCGAGGAGAAGGTGTTCGCCCACCTTGGAGAAGAGGAGGAGCGTGATGCTAAGACATGGGTCTTGGACACCGGGGCGACAAACCACATGTCCGGGTCGCGGGTGGTGTTTGCGGACCTGGACATGGAGGTGTGCGGCACGGTGTAAGCTTCATGGCCATTGGAGTGTTTGGAAACTCCAAAGGTATGAATGTTTTGGTGATTGGATGACCCTTTGTATGTGACTAACATTTTCATGTCGGATATTGATCAATGGTCACATATGAAGAAAGCTCCGTTCGTTGGTGGTATACGCCGACACACCCTAATTCGAATGTCAAGGATGATTGGTTCCCTTCATCAATGTAAGAACGGGCTTGATGGAGTCGCGGAGAAGATATGGATCAAGGCTAAGGACATGCTAGATCCAAGCGGGTGTTGCTTGGTTAGATGTTAGCTTGAGTCCATAGGAAAAACCGGACTATCAAGGGGGTTCAAGTTGGTTCTCTTGGGTACTCAATAGTGTAGAGATCTTTGGATGCATTGTGGAGTCTCTCCGACACTTGGAGTAGAAGAGAAGAAGTGGAGGAACAAAAAAGGATGAAGTTGGAGTCGAGGATCGAAGAGGAGATCAAGATCAGCTTCAGCAGAAGCCACCGTAGGATACGGTGCCAGTCACCGTATGATACGGTGACTGCGAGAAGTGAAGACCAGTGGAAGTGATGATCTGGCAGAGAAGAAGGAGTCACCATATGATACGGTGAGGTGGTCACCGTATGATACGGTGGTCACCGTATGATTTCCAGATACTTGGAAGTTGGCTGGAAGCTGAGGAGATGAAGTCACCGTATGATGCGGTGGGTGTCATCGTATGATACGGTGAACCAAGGAATTGAAGTCCAGAGAATGGAGTTGCTCTGGCAGGCGAGAAAGGAGTCACCGTATGATACGGTGGATGCTACGGTGACTGTGTCGACAGACTGCTTTTTGGTAACGGCTAGTTTGAGGTTGGAGGCCTATATATAGCTGGTTACCTACCCCTTTGAGGGTCTCTTGGCCACTGGAATAGTTGAGGAAGACAGGGAGAAGCCAAGAGCAAGAAGAGGAAGCACTTGAGAAGGATTTGGAGTGATCCTAGTGCTTGAGAGAGTAACAAGTTGCATCCATTGATCTCTAGGCTAGGGAGTGCTTGAGAGAGTCAAGTTGAGCTGTTACTCTTGGTCTATGGCAAGGCCTAGACCGGTTAGGCGTCGGTGTTGAGCTGTCCAAGGAGATTGTGGAAGCTAACACAAGTTTGTACACGGTCTTGGAGCTTCCCGTGCGAAAGAAGCATCACTAGTGGAGCGTCCTTTGGCACGCATCACGTGCGGAGCCTTACCTCCGGAAGAGTACCCGGGATCGAGCCCGGCGGGACGTGCCCGCGACTTCACTCGGAGGGTGAAGTGTGCTCTAGGAGGGATCGCCTTCGAGCGGAGGGACGGGGTCGAGACTCCGGCGGGAGTGACCCAACGTGGAGTAGGAGAAGGCGCCATCCTTCCGAGACCACGGGAAAAATCATGAGCATTCCTATCTCTATCTCCTTTACTTACTAGCATTTATGTTTCCGCATTTATTTATGTGCTAGTAGTATTGCATGATAGGTTGTCTCTTTACTACTTGGTAGAATTGCTTGTTAGGGTGTTGCTTGTTGCATAGACTAGATTGTGTGCGCGCATCGCTAGCTTCTTGTTGTCACCATATCTAGTCTTGCTAGCTTCACGCCTTAAGTACGTTTGGGAGAAATTGTTGAGACACCGATTCACCCCCCCTCTCGGTGCCCTTGATCCTTACAAGTGGTATCAGAGCCTCGTTGCTCAAATAGGGCTTAACCGCCTTGAGTAAGGATGCTGGGAGGAAGTGGACCGCCCCCGTTCGATGGGACCGACTATGCCTATTGGAAAGCTCGCATGCAAGCTTACCTCGAGACTCTCGATCCTATCGCATGGGAGGTGACAAGTTCCAGTGTCTCTCTAAGAACTCCCATTGGTACTCTTGATGTGAATCTTGCAAAGACAAATGCTAAAGCTAAAAATGCCTTGTTTGAAGCTATCACTAAGGAGGTCTTTGCTCGAGTCAAGTCCGCGGGTACCGCTCATGAAGTGTGGACTCAAATCCAACAAGTTCATGAGGGTTCCTCGGATGTGAAAGAGGAAAGATACTATGTCCTTAAGGACAAATATGATGCCTTTGCTATGTCTTCAAGTGAGCTAATCAATGATACTTACTCTCGCTTGAATGTGCTTGTAGAGGATATCAACTCTCTCGGTGTGAAGGACAAGATTGATGATGGTGACCTTGTGCGGAAGATCATGAGGATTCTCCCAAGAGAGAAGTATGGTGCACTCATCACATGTCTCTTCAACACCGACATGCAAGACCTCACCACTCACAAGCTACTTGGGAAGATCACCGCCTTCGAGAGCTATAACCTTGAGAAGAAGCTTGATGAGAAGCCCTCCAAGAATCTTGCTTTTGCATCCGAGGGGTCAAGCAAGAAGAAGTTGAAGAAGGTGGTGACTCAAGATTGAAGTGATGAAGAGCTTGAAGAAGATGATGAAGACTTGTTGCAACTTCATCCAAATGACCTAGCACTCCTCATGAAGAGAAGCAACTTCTTGAAGAGAAGGTTCATCAACAAGAAGGATGCCGAGTGCTACAATTGTGGAGAGAAAGGTCACTTTGCCAAGGAATGCCCAAAGCCAATCAAGAAGAGCAAGAAGAAGACTCAAGAGTCAAGCGATGATGAAGAAAAAGACCCTAGAAGCAAGTCCAAGGCAAGAAAGAGGTTTGTCAAGAAGGAAAGCTCTAGAGGCAAAGACAAGAGAAGATCATCTCGCAAGGGTCTCTATGTTGGAGAGTGGGTCACAGACGATGATAGTATTGAAGAAGAAAGTGATGACTCATCCTCCAAGGAAAGCTCTAGAAGCAAGAAGATGGCCGGCATTGCTCTCACAAACATGTCCGAGACTCTACCTCTGCCTCCTACTTGCTTGATGGCCAAAGACGATGATAGTAGTGATGATGAGAAGAAAGAGTCCGAGGAAGAGTTTGGTGAGGAGGATAAGCCAACCTTTGAGGAACTCTTGGATAGCATTCTCCTAACCGGCAAGATGCTCAAGAAAAAGGACAAGACCATTGCTCGGTTGGAGAAGGAACATGAAGTGGCCGCTTTCCGAGTCCGTCAATTTGAAGGTGAACTTAGGGACTTATCCATCTCTCACAAGGCTCTAGATGAGGACTATGACAAGCTTGAGGAGGACCACATGAAGCTCAAGGAGAAGTCCAAGTTACTAGAGGATGAGATCAAGCACCTTTCCACCTCTCTCATAACCTTGGATGAAAGCTACGACAAGCTCAAGGTTGATCACAAGAGGCTCAACGACAAGTTCAAGGTTCTTGAGGAAGAACATCAATCCATCCTCGAAAAGTGTAACACTTCTTCTTCTAGTTCATCTATTTCCGATTCTTCATATATTACTTGTGATGAACTAACTCCCTCTCTTGAGAGCATTTCTTGATGAGAAAATCTTGGAGGAATATCATCAACTCAAGGAGGAGAGAGCATCGGTGATGGACGGCTTTGAGAGGCTCACAAGGGGAAGGACCATTCATAAGGAGATACTTGGTCGTAACCTTGTGAACAATCCCGGGCACAAGGGACTCGGCTCCTACCCCGCCGCCATCAACCTCATCGGCAAGGACGATGACATTCCACCTTGGGTAGTCCCCCTCATGGCGGACGACTACTATTGTGAGAAGTGTTGCCGTGACGGGCACACTAGCAAGAATTGTCCCAAGGTGAGAAGTTCCAAAGTTTTGCCTAACGCTAACTTGTTCCATGAGAATACACACTACAAGCTCTTTAGGGACAAGAAAGGAAGGGTGAAGGCAAAGGCTCTTGGATCACCCGACAAGAGGAGGATGATGAGGAAGATTTGGGTGCCCAAATGCATAGTTGACCTTGAGAGGCCAACCAAGTGCGAGTGGGCTCCCAAGAACAAGACCTAGAAGGGTGATGGTGGTGGACCGTGTGACATGATGATGATCCATGAACGTCCACCACAAGCTTTGAGTGCTTCATCGACAAATCTACTCTTCAAGGAGGTAACTTGTATCGTAGTAGTTTCTTTTCTTGCATTGCTTCCATGGTAGTTAGGTACTTCTTTGTGAACTAGTATGTTTGCAGTCATGCATATGTAAATAACTAAAAGAAAAGAAGAAAAAAAAATTAGTTCAAGGTCTAACTTTCTCAAGATAGCTATGAGCTTGGGGGATGCTTGAGTTGGTGGACCGACGGGCTCAAGGCAAGGTTTGGCTCATAGTGAGTAAGCTTGAGAGAGGCTCAAACTTGACCTTGAGTAGGTTTCCTTTATGCGTTGCCTTAACTTTGCTTGCATATCACATGGCATGTTTAAATTCCCCTTGCATTTGTATATTATGCTTGTCTCATGCATTGCATATAGGAAATCACAAAGGAGTGGCCACACTATGAGGAAGTGTTTCATTCGCAATATGATCTCACATCTCATAGAAGTGTGACAAAAGAAAAGAATTGCGCTTCATGCCCATTGAGTCTCGCTAAATGATCCTCAAGGTTAAATCTACTTGCACGGATCATAGGCAAAGGGCTCATACATACCCCTCGTTTGGTTTTATCTCTTTTGGCTCTTATTGGATGCATCTTATTTGCCATTTGAAAAATTACTATAAGTCTATGCACAACCAATATTGGTTTATTTTCAAAGGAGTGTTTGAGAGTTCCCTTTCTAGTCCATGCATGGTGTTCATTTGGTTTTTGTGTGAGATGTATGGACTTAGAAAGAAATTCCTTGATTTCAGCTTTTCTGGGGTTCACCATATCATACGGTGGTAGTCACCGTAATATGCGGTGAGGCTTCGTGCCTCTGATCTTCTGTGAGCTGGCATTTACTGTCACCGTATCATGCGGTGCCAGTCACCGTATGATATGGTGACCGTGGCTTCTCGCCCAGTTCCTGGAGATCACCGCATCCTACGGTGCCTATCATCGCATCATACGGTGATCTACGTATTGACCGTTATCCTTTTCAATCTGAGCCGCTGATTCAATTCTCAATCAAATCTCGGCCATCCGGTTCGGGTTTACCCTAAAACCACCGTAACTCACCCTGTTACTGTGCCCACATCGCCGCCGCGGTACTCACCGTGCGCGCGCGCTCGCCCTCGCCGTCGCCGTACGCCGCCGTGCTCCACCTCGCCGCCGACGAGCTCGCCGCGCCCGCACACCACTCCACCACCAGCAGCCGCGCCCACTCCTCTGCTCCACGCACCCGCACAGCCGCTCCTCCACCTCGCCACGTCGCCGCACCACCTCGCCGAGAAGCAGCCATCTTCTGTGCCGCCGTCGTCGACGACCTCCTCTGTGCGCCGCCAGAGCTGTTGCTCGCGTACGAGTGAAGTCGACCTCGACGCCGTCGTCTCCCGTTGCTCCGGTGAGGCTCCGGTCAAGATCAACCTTTTTCCGGCGAAAATTGGTTAAATTGATCGCAATGCACAGTAGCAGGAGTCCATACCTAGGGCATGTTGAGCCTTCCTCCTATTCATCGATGATTTGCCCAAAATTTCTAGGTTTTTCATCTATTTCTAGCATGATTAGCATATTTGCTTATATTCCTATATGCTAGTTTAGTTGAAATTCCTACCTATATGTCGTAAACATTGTAAAGTTCATTCTTTTATTACGGCATGTAGGTCCTAGTGTCATGATTGAGAATATTGCCATCCACATAATCATGTCACTAGTTGTTGATCCTCAATTAGTGCCACCTTGTTGCTTTTGCTTAGCTATATGTGCACTAGTTGGTCTCCACCCATAATCGACAATGCCGTAGTTCCTCTTTACATTTAATTGCCGGCATTGTGTCCTTCACCTCAGCGCTAGGGTTTCACATAGACTTTCGCGCGCTTACCTACGATTCTTGCTTGTAGATTATAGTAGGTTATTCTATACTCATATACCCTGTCCATCTCCTATCGTGCAGCGGCAGTTGTCAGTTGAGCAGCCTAGAGGAAAGTGACAGTTGACAGTGCAGAGTTCTCAGTGGACGGATTTAGGGCCAAGCCCTTGATCCTATCTGTGTGGCAGTCAGCTTATCAGTGGACGGGTTGGTGAGCCAAGCTCACTCGCCCTATCTTGTCAGCGGCAGCTTGACAGTTGGCAGATATGGCCAGAGACAGAGGCAGGGGCAGAGGCAGAGGTGATGAGGACAAGGGGAAGGGTAAGGCCAAGATTGTTGAGGAGCCCAAGAGGAAGAAGCCGAGGGTTACTGTTCACATAGGCAACCCAGCAGATGACCGAGCGATCGCCCATTCAGGGCTACTCTCCACCCAGAGAGAGCACAGGCTTCCAGATCAGGGAGGGAGCTGGTACAGTCCAGGGGGAGCAGACACCCCTGAGGAGGTCCACCAGACGGAGAGGTGCACCACAGCAGACTCCGGCCATCTCTGAGGTTGGTCCGTCGAGGACTGCGCAGCAGCAGGCTGTACCCGCAGAGGACAGCTCTAGCTCCAGCTCCACCTCCAACTCAGACAGTCAGGGCTCTGGAGGATTCTACAGAGACACTCCTCCTGACCAGGATCCAGAGGTCCTGAAGAAGAGGGCAGAGAGGGCAGAGATGGCAGTTCTGAGAGCTTCAGGTTACCCAGCTCTTCTTCAGTCAGACATGCTCAAGATCAAGGGGGAGACTATCAAGGCAGCCAGGCAGGTGGACAGAGTCACTTGGGCACCAGTTGCCAGAGATCCAGTGGCAGGACCCAGGTACTGGACTGTTTTGCAGAGGAGGATAGGTGAGGCCTATCACAGGAGGGAGACCTCCAAGGGGGACAAGCTGTATGCGAAGCACTCCTATGTCACAGCAGCTCGTCTCTCTCTTGCAGCTGGGAAGGATATGGCTGAGACCTTGAGCTTCATGAGAGGACTACAGACCTTGCTGACCACTCCCATGAGGTTCAGGAACAACATTGTCAGAGAGTTCTACTCTACACTTTGGATTGCTGAGGACAGGTCAGAGGTGTGGTTCATGTATAATGGACAGCCTTGCAGGTGGACCAGAGAGGAGATCAGGGCAGCCCTGAATGCTGACACGTTTGAGCGGACCCTCCACGGGCTTGCTAATGAGGGAGTCAGGCCACCTCGCAGACCGGTAGGAGGAGTTGAGCCCCCAGATGTTGATATGTCAGTTGCTTTTCCTCCTCCGTACCCGGAGAACTACAGTAGGATGCCCAACAGGTTGACACACGAGGCCAGAGCTGTCAGGGCACTACTCAGCAGGACCATCATTCCCAGAGGTGGATACCAGGACAGGATCTCTTGCTTGTTTCAGTGGAGTATTCTTTCTCTGATCAGTCGTATCGCTTTTGACCTTGTTGACTTGATATTGAGCCAGATGGAGGATATCCTTGCAGAGAGAGTGGGCTCCAGAGTTCTCCCATTTGGTCCCTACATTTGCTACCTTCTCTGGATGACTGGCTACATGTCCTATGAGACGTACTCTACACTTCCTTGTTGGTATTTCTTACGTCACGAATAAATCCGCAAGCGTACGGAGAATACCGTTGTAGCACTTCACCCGTGAGTATTCAAGGGTATCGTTATTTATATTTTCCCAAAGGAACGGAGTGGGATTATCTACTAGTCTAGCTGGTCCAAGGACACAAAGAAGGATGGTAGGTATGGGTAGAGAGGATCCCTATGGATGAAGTTCTATCTGGAATAAGGAAGAGTAAACACAGCAGGGCTGTCACCACCTACTGGCAAACCCCCCTACTAGAACACGTGACACTAGGGCAATTAGGTGCCTAGGCCAGTCCTAGGGTCGCGTGACAACAAAGCAATTAAGTCTTCGCTGCCAGACCGATTCCAAGAAGTCAATTCACTAGAACAGAGAGGATTAAGCAAGTAGGGCTGTCACCACCTACCGGCGACTCTCTCTTAGGACACGCGACACTAGAGCAATTAAGTCCCTATGCCAGTCCCAAGGTCACGTGACAACAAGGCAATCAAATCCTAGCTGCCGGACCTATTCTAGTTCACAAGACTAAAGATAAATTCCGCCTCTAAATGCTTACTTGAATGGAACGATGATCATGCAAGCAAGTAAAAGAAGAACTTATACTAGAATAGAAATATTCAATCCAATAGAAGATCAAGAATACTCACTTGTAATGAAGATGAACGATGAACGAACGACGAACGAACGATGAACGATGAACGAACGACGAACGAACGATGAACGAACGAAGAACACTTCACTATGAATAAGCATCCTCCAAGGTACAAGATTTGGGCAAGGTCCTCACAAGGGGAGGACTACCCTTCTCTCCTACCCTACTCTCTCCCTATTCTACTAGTGTACAAGGGGCTCTAGGCCCTTGGGGTGGAATGAGGCTCTCCTTCTTGTGTGTCTTGAGAGGAGGGGGGTACCCCTTTATTTATAGCCCTCCATAGGCGGTGGAATTGAGGCGGTTCCTTAGGTCGGTGGCATTGATTGCAGGCAGAACCGACCTTGGTACGTCGGTGGAGAACCGCCATAAAAAGATGGGCTGCTGGGCCACTGTAGCAGGTCGGCCGACCCAGGGTTTGGGGTCGGCCGACCCCCCCTTGGCCCATTTGGTCTTGGGCTTTTGCCGAGAGGTCCTCCTTGATGTCCTATTGAGTGATCTTGGTGCTATGGCCCAAGTTGGTTAAGTTTCGTAGGACGTTTGATCCATATCTTAGTCGGCTGCCGATGCTGATTTCTCGGAGTGGTGTCCTCTTTGGAATATGGTATGGGTTGATTTGGTGGATCCATATCCTTGCCATTGTTGAGGATCTCCAAGGGATGATCTTTCTTCATATCTCCTTGATATTGGGCTTTTGGGGAGATTTCCTTATGACGGGGAAATTCGGTGTTTGCAGAGTGGGCCTTTTATGCTTCCTTTTCCCCGGTTTCCTAGAAATGCAGCTGCACTCACAAATTCACCAACACTTGTGGAATTGATTAGTAATAAACTCCTACCACTATGTTTGGTGTTCATTTTAATTCTTTTATGAAGGTAATTGACGGTAAAATTCTTGCTCTAAGGACCGTCAACAACTCCCCCACACTTAGCCTTTGCTCGTCCTCGAGTAAAGTTGAAGGACTAAGGTGGAACAAAACTCCCTTTGGTATGATGCTAGCATACAAGTTATTCCAAGCCATACCTGCACCTGTGAACTTTGATGTGTCTACCATGTCATCTTGGGCGGTTGAGGAATGGAACGGTCTTGATTCAAGTCATCATTACTCCCCTGTTGAGTAACTTGGGTTTTTGATAGAATTTTCAAAAGAAGAACATAGCTTGTACTCCTCGAATGATAACTCTCGGATCGCTCAATGTGTATGATTCCTCACCAAGGCAATGGGTTGCCTCTTTTCATCCTACTTCTATGTAAGGCTTTATGTGGAGCTTGGTAGGGATGGAAAGGAGCATACTTGCATCACTTATATTGCTAAGTCAAAGAGCGGATCCAAAGAGAAAACAAGTCATACAATCTGATCAAGAATGTGCATGTGTGTGGATATGTGTATATGATGGTGAATGGAATGAGATGGATACCCCTTGATGTGCGATGATGTCTCTCTCTTGATTGATTTTCATTTGAGAGCATGGCTATCACCATTTTTTTTTTCTTCTTTTTTTTTTTTTACACTCAGCATGCTAGAGCATGTATTTCTTTTATTCATGCTTCTCATGCATGTGAGTACTCTCTACTTCTTCTTCTTCTTTTTTTTTTCTTCAACAACCTTTTTCTTTTTTTTTCGATAGCCATGCCTCTTTGCAAGGATATTTTAGAGAGAGACATCAACAACAAGTGATGGAGTATTTATTTTGGTGGATGGGTGGATGGAAAAGGTGTTGCTAACTTCCAGTGTAGAAGTTTAGCATGTTTTGTGGTGGTGGTGTATGTGTACGTGATCTTGATCATGAAAGTATGACAAGCATCTCACAAGGGTCACACAATTTGACAAAGCTCAAAGTAATAACAAGTAGCATTTGTAGAGGTTTTCAATGTGATCATTATTTGGCTCTGGTGGGAAAATGAGATCATTGAGGAGTGCAAAGCTATAGATTTTAAATTTTTCAAGATAAATTCCCAAGCACTCTTATACAGAAAAAGCAAGATTCCTCTCATCCAACCATATCACACTCGCCAACAACTTAGATAAACATGGGTTCCTATGATATTGGTGTTCACAAGAAACAAGTGTGCGAAGCGGGGAATAAAGAGTATGCAGGCCAACCAAACAGAAGCATGTATGTTGAGGGATAAAAAGATTTGTTCTTATCATTGAGTTAAATTTTGGTGATTGATGCAAGAAATTTATTCTAACTCAAGAATTGGAGAGTAGGGCATAGGATGCGCAAACCGTCGCCTTAGATGAAGTGGAGACCAAGAGGGGTCATGTGATTGATCTTTGTCTTCTAGTCCCGATGGCTCCACTCATTTGCGTGTTGATTGGTGCGATGTTGTGCATCGTGTTGGTGGGAGATCTCAAATGTGTGCTTGATGAAGGACAGGAGGTCTCCCCCACACTTGTTCTTGTACCTGGCTTATTTATTCAAAACAAACAAAAGAGTGTGGAAATAAAAGGGACTCTACCGGGGTTAAAGACCGGAGAGCCTAAATTTATTGAATATGACAAAATAACGCAAGGCGCGTTATATGTTTGAAAGGGAAATAAAAGCGCCTAGTTTATTCATATAAATTCTTTTTTTTTGTATTGAATTTTTTTTATTTTAAATTTTATCAAGTAAAGAAGTGCAACAAAAGAGATACTTCCGGTTATCCTGTCGGCAAGGGCATCGTCATTTTAAGTCTGACGAGCAAGACTTTTCTCCGTCATGTTTAGTTTGATGATGTGGCTCCGGAGAATGTCTGCAAGGTTAGTGCCAAAATACAACCACGATATTTGCAATATTTATGATAAACAAAAGCATCTACAACCATCCTAAAGAACAAATAGCAAAAGAAGGCCTTAAGGGGGTTGTAGAGCTTAAGCGCGGTTCTGGCACAACCAAACGTTGACTCTAGAGGAGGATCATATGAACAAGCATCTTGTGGGTTTTCAAGAAAGAAGCTCTTATGCTCATGCAAAGATTCATGTTGTTCAAACACTAGAGTCGACGCCTCAAGAATGTCTATAGCCTGGAAGTTTTTCTTATCAAGAGGTTCTTGATCACCAACAAGAACGGCGTAAGGAGGGATAGAGGGGAGAGGCTCAGGAAATGATGATGAAGGCCGTACGGCTTTGGATAGGTAAAAAGTTTCTTCCAACTCATCCTCTCTTTTGATGGAAAGCTCTGTGTCCTCAAACAAAGCAGGCTTGGTAGGTACAAAAGATGATACAATCTTAACTTCCTCAAGCGGATTCTGCTCTGGATCAGGAGGCTGCACCATTCGATGTTTTGGGTGACAGGCAGAAGAGGATTTCCAAGGTTTGTTATTAGGGTCAAAACGAGGAAGGTGTGCCGTAGGCTTCGGGATCCAAGTATAGTTTGAAGGATTTTGAGATTGTTTATCAAGATATTCCTTGTATTCGTCCGAGAACTCAAGTGGTTCATGATTGATATGAGGTTTCGCCAAAGGATTTTGAGTGGTAGTGGTAGCGAAAGAGGTTTTCCGAGGACTTGCCTTCATATCCTCCTTGAGAAATGGTTCCTTGAGAGGATCGGGAGGAGTAGGAGGCATCTTTTCCCAAGTGTAGTTCGAGGTGTTTCCATAATCATCAGAAAGATCTTCCTCGAATAAAGGGAACTCAAGAGGTTGAATTTCTTCTTCCTCCTTCATTGTTCTTGGTACAGGAGAGGGCTCAACAGGCGAATCTTGGGATGTGGTCGATGTAAGGTTTGACTCGGATGTTGAGGGCTCCTCATGGCTTGACTCTTGGAGAGGCATTTTCAGATCATCAACATAGGAAGAGTTTTCTTGGATAAGTTCTAGGAGCGCTCTTCCTTCTGTCGGGGTTTTGGTAGCAAAAGACCCTCCAGCGGTGATGTCAAGGTATAGGGCGGAGTCCTTGTCTAGACCCATATAGAAGTGTTGCAATAACATGTGGTCGGGAATAGACAAGTTTGGGCCGGAAAGAGTTAGCAAGGAAAACCTAGCCCAGGCCGCACCTACAGACTCCTTCTCGTTCTGACGAAAGTTGAGAACTTCCTCACGGAGGGCAACGACGCGGGATAAGGGAAAGAAGGCTAAGCAAAATTTATCTCGAAGCTTTTTCCAATCACCGTACGTGCTTCCGACTGCAAGTATGTATATGTACCATTGTTTCGCTTTATCTTGAAGGGAGAAAGGAAACAACTTCCATTTCACTGTTTCTTGTGACATGCCTTCGATCACGATGCATGAACACAAGTGCTCGAACTCTCGCAGATGGTGATACGGATTTTCATGCTCAAGTCCAGAGAAGGGTCGTTTCCGTACCATGGTTATAAAGGCGGGGTGGAGTTGATAGCCAGATGAGGAAATTGGTTTTGAAGATGGTGGTGGCTCAAATAACTCTCCCCTTGGAGCAGAAAATGATTCGATTGTAGGTTCTGGCTCCATGATAAATGTTTTTGGTATTTTCTTTTAATTGGATAGGTGATGATGGGGATAGGATAGGAAGAATAGATGGTGGAAGCTTGATGATGGAGAAAGGAAAAGCAATGAAAGAAAGATTTTTTTTTTTTTTTTGAAAGGATACAATACGAGGACCAACTAGGTTCGAAGATAAAAGCAACAACCGTTCCCCGGCAACGGCGCCAGAAATGCTTGTTGGTATTTCTTACGTCACGAATAAATCCGCAAGCGTACGGAGAATACCGTTGTAGCACTTCACCCGTGAGTATTCAAGGGTATCGTTATTTATATTTTCCCAAAGGAACGGAGTGGGATTATCTACTAGTCTAGCTGGTCCAAGGACACAAAGAAGGATGGTAGGTATGGATAGAGAGGATCCCTATGGATGAAGTTCTATCTGGAATAAGGAAGAGTAAACACAGCAGGGCTGTCACCACCTACTGGCAAACCCCCCTACTAGAACACGTGACACTAGGGCAATTAGGTGCCTAGGCCAGTCCTAGGGTCGCGTGACAACAAAGCAATTAAGTCTTCGCTGCCAGACCGATTCCAAGAAGTCAATTCACTAGAACAGAGAGGATTAAGCAAGTAGGGCTGTCACCACCTACCGGCGACTCTCTCTTAGGACACGCGACACTAGAGCAATTAAGTCCCTATGCCAGTCCCAAGGTCACGTGACAACAAGGCAATCAAATCCTAGCTGCCGGACCTATTCTAGTTCACAAGACTAAAGATAAATTCCGCCTCTAAATGCTTACTTGAATGGAACGATGATCATGCAAGCAAGTAAAAGAAGAACTTATACTAGAATAGAAATATTCAATCCAATAGAAGATCAAGAATACTCACTTGTAATGAAGATGAACGATGAACGAACGACGAACGAACGATGAACGATGAACGAACGACGAACGAACGATGAACGAACGAAGAACACTTCACTATGAATAAGCATCCTCCAAGGTACAAGATTTGGGCAAGGTCCTCACAAGGGGAGGACTACCCTTCTCTCCTACCCTACTCTCTCCCTATTCTACTAGTGTACAAGGGGCTCTAGGCCCTTGGGGTGGAATGAGGCTCTCCTTCTTGTGTGTCTTGAGAGGAGGGGGGTACCCCTTTATTTATAGCCCTCCATAGGCGGTGGAATTGAGGCGGTTCCTTAGGTCGGTGGCATTGATTGCAGGCAGAACCGACCTTGGTACGTCGGTGGAGAACCGCCATAAAAAGATGGGCTGCTGGGGCCACTGTAGCAGGTCGGCCGACCCAGGGTTTGGGGTCGGCCGACCCCCCCTTGGCCCATTTGGTCTTGGGCTTTTGCCGAGAGGTCCTCCTTGATGTCCTATTGAGTGATCTTGGTGCTATGGCCCAAGTTGGTTAAGTTTCGTAGGACGTTTGATCCATATCTTAGTCGGCTGCCGATGCTGATTTCTCGGAGTGGTGTCCTCTTTGGAATATGGTATGGGTTGATTTGGTGGATCCATATCCTTGCCATTGTTGAGGATCTCCAAGGGATGATCTTTCTTCATATCTCCTTGATATTGGGCTTTTGGGGAGATTTCCTTATGACGGGGAAATTCGGTGTTTGCAGAGTGGGCCTTTTATGCTTCCTTTTCCCCGGTTTCCTAGAAATGCAGCTGCACTCACAAATTCACCAACACTTGTGGAATTGATTAGTAATAAACTCCTACCACTATGTTTGGTGTTCATTTTAATTCTTTTATGAAGGTAATTGACGGTAAAATTCTTGCTCTAAGGACCGTCAACATTCCTGAGGTTACTTCTGAGTACGTGCTCCTACCCCCCACAGACAGACGAGTTCTCAGGAGGGCTACTGCTTCACAGGGTAGTGCTTCTCAGTCTACAGCAGGGGATGGAGCTGGTGGCAGCGGAGCTACAGAGGAGATAGGCCAGGACTTCTCACACGCCTCACCTGCGCCTCATCATGACATGCCAGAGATCCCAGTGACAGCCACACACAGCTCCAGCAGCAGCAGCCACTGACCCCTCCATATTTGCACAGCTAGAGCATCTCAGACAGAGGGTTGAGGAGCAGGACAGGTGGAGAGCTCAGCAGGAGCAGAGAGAGGCCACTTACCTAGAGTTGACCAGGCAGGTTGCTGACACTCTCAGGGCCACTCAGCTGACCAACCAGACTATCTTCGGTTCTTTTGCTGCAGCTTTTGGGTATGTGGGTCAGTTCATTCCAGGGATGCCTTCCTTCCCACCAGTGCCACTACCTTCGATGATACCTCCTCCAGTGTTTCAGTTACAGCAGCCTCCAGCAGCACCAGGTTT
This sequence comes from Eragrostis nindensis, assembly GCA_012490785.1. Taxonomy (NCBI): domain Eukaryota; kingdom Viridiplantae; phylum Streptophyta; class Magnoliopsida; order Poales; family Poaceae; genus Eragrostis; species Eragrostis nindensis. Next base: position 334,310 of record JAAXCT010000428.1, read on the forward strand.
CTTTGCTTCGATGCTCTCAGCCCCAGCTACACCTTCAGGCCAGACTTCCCAGGGTTTGATGAGCTCGACCTTCGCTGGAGTGACTGAGATGGCAGGACCCTCTCAGGCTGGTCCCTCTCAGGCAGGACCTTCTTCGTTTCCATTTCTGTCACCAGGTCAGTTCATGATACCGTCTGCTTTTCTGATGAGTACCACTCCAGTTCGTGGGGAGGGACTTACTACTTCAGCTGCTCAGTTCTCGTCTCCGTTAGCTACACGATCACTTGACTTCAGTGAGACAAAGACAGTTTCAGTCTCAGCCCAGACAGCCTCAGCTACAGCTCCACTTACTACTTCTACAGAGGCAGTGGTCACTACTACGGTTGCAGTGTCTGAGGAGATGACCGGGACCTTCGACCTCACTGACTTTGGCTATACTCGTGAGGAGGTAGATGAGGCTCTCGCTACCAGACAGGATCCACCACTCAGGACACACTCACCTTCTGGCAGCTTCACTTGGACTCCCAGTCGCTCTCCTACTCCATCAGTTCACTCAGCTTCCGACGATGAGGTAGTCCAGTATGCAGTACAGCTTGAGCAGACCCTTCTTCAGACAGACTCTCCTGGGATAGATTACAGGCAGCTTGTGCCGTACGCACCACTCTTTCAGCCACAGGAGTCTTTGGGGATGCCGCGGACTTGGACATGGACACCTCCAGTACCACCTTCTCAGCAGCAGCAGGACAGCGTTCAGACTTCTGCCAGCTCTTCACCACCTGCTGCTACTGCACCACCTCCAGACACTGATGCGTAGGATAGCATATCTTCTTCTCTATGATCTTTTTGGTCCTTGGTGCCAAAGGGGGAGAGAATGTGTCTAGGGGGAGTTGGGAGTGAGACTTGATCGAGATTGTTTTTGTATTCAGGGGGAGTATTGTGTTCTATTGTATATTCTTTTGGAGTTCGTGGTTCTTGATGTGCTTGGATTTCTTTGTCTCCGTGTTTAGCACATTAAGAATGCACTTGGTTTCATTTACTTTCTCAGTTCTTGTTATATATATATATATATGCCTGATATGTTCTTGTGTTCGTTGTTGTACCTGTGATGATATGTGCACTAACTTGCTTTTGCAGGGACTTATCTTTTATCATGTCATTGCAGGGGTGTTGGTTGTTGGTCATAGCTCACTTGGCTTATTCCTTAGCTATCACCTATTGTGCACTAACTCTATTCTTGCAGGTGATACACTTCTTGAGCTATGACCCATGCTTTCTCTATCCATCATGATCATTGCTTTATCCACCCTATATCATGATGCATAGTTGTTATCTTGTTCGAGATGCCGCCTTTGCTCTTGCTCTCTCCAAGTTTTTTTTAATGAGCGGTCTACCTTGTGCTTAATCTCATATCCTTTCATCTCGATCAATTCCCGCGCTTTATTTCCTTATCCTTTACATCTTTTGATGTCTTACATTCATGTTGTCACCAATCACCAAAAAGGGGGAGATTGTAAGCTTCATGGCCATTGGAGTGTTTGGAAACCCCAAAGGTATGAATGTTTTGGTGATTGGATGACCCTTTGTATGTGACTAACATTTCCATGTAGGATATTGATCAATGGTCACATATGAAGAAAGCTCCGTTCGTTGGTGGTATACGCCGACACACCCTAATTCGAATGTCAAGGATGATTGGTTCCCTTCATCAATGTAAGAACAGGCTTGATGGAGTCGCGGAGAAGATATGGATCAAGGCTAAGGACATGCTAGATCCAAGCGGGTGTTGCTTGGTTAGATGTTAGCTTGAGTCCATAGGAAAAACCGGACTATCAAGGGGGTTCAAGTTGGTTCTCTTGGGTACTCAATAGTGTAGAGATCTTTGGATGCATTGTGAGTCTCTCGGACACTTGGAGTAGAAGAGAAGAAGTGGAGGAACCAAAAAGGATGAAGTTGGAGTCGAGGATCGAAGAGGAGATCAAGATCAGCTTCAGCAGAAGCCACCGTAGGATACGGTGCCAGTCACCGTATGATACGGTGACTGCGAGAAGTGAAGACCAGTGGAAGTGATGATCTGGCAGAGAAGAAGGAGTCACTATATGATACGGTGAGGTGGTCACCGTATGATACGGTGGTCACCGTATGATTTCCAGAGACTTGGAAGTTGGCTAGAAGCTGAGGAGATGAAGTCACCGTATGATGCGGTGGGTGTCACCGTATGATACGGTGAACCAAGGAATTGAAGTCCAGAGAATGGAGTTGCTCTGGCAGGCGAGAAAGGAGTCACCGTATGATACGGTGGATGCTACGGTGACTGTGTCGACAGACTGCTTTTTGGTAACGGTTAGTTTGAGGTTGGAGGCCTATATATAGCTGGTTACCTACCCCTTTGAGGGTCTCTTGGCCACTGGAATAGTTGAGGAAGACAAGGAGAAGCCAAGAGCAAGAAGAGGAAGCACTTGAGAAGGATTTGGAGTGATCCTAGTGCTTGAGAGAGTAACAAGTTGCATCCATTGATCTCTAGGCTAGGGAGTGCTTGAGAGAGTCAAGTTGAGCTGTTACTCTTGGTCTATGGCAAGGCCTAGACCGGTTAGGCGTCGGTGTTGAGCTGTCCAAGAAGATTGTGGAAGCTAACGCAAGTTTGTACACGGTCTTGGAGCTTCCCGTGCGAAAGAAGCATCACTAGTGGAGCGCCCTTTGGCACGCATCACGTGCGGAGCCTTACCTCCGGAAGAGTACCCGGAATCGAGCTCGGCGGGACGTGCCCGCGACTTCACTCGGAGGGTGAAGTGTGCTCTAGGAGGGATCGCCTTCGAGCGGAGGGACGGGGTCGAGACTCCGGCGGGAGTGACCCAACGTGGAGTAGGGGAAGGCGCCATCCTTCCGAGACCACGGGAAAAATCATGAGCATTCCTATCTCTATCTCCTTTACTTACTAGCATTTACGTTTCCGCATTTATTTATGTGCTAGTAGTATTGCATGATAGGTTGTCTCTTTACTACTTGGTAGAATTGCTTGTTAGGGTGTTGCTTGTTGCATAGACTAGATTGTGTGCGCGCATCGCTAGCTTCTTGTTGTCACCATATCTAGTCTTGCTAGCTTCACGCGTTAAGTACGTTTGGGAGAAATTGTTGAGACACCGATTCACCCCCCCCCCCCCCCCCCTCTCGGTGCCCTTGATCCTTACACACGGTGCGGTTTGGCGACGACTTGGTGGCGCGGATCGAAGGCCACGGCACGGTGATGTTCGTGTGCAAGAACGGTGAGCTTCGATCGTTTTCCGGGGTTAGCTCTTCAGAACAAGTTTTTTCAGGCTGCTAGAATTTTTAGAAGTTGGTTGGCACAAGTGAAAATTTTCACTCTGCTGCAGTTCAAAGCATCATTGTACAATTACCTTAGTAATCTGCAGACAATGTACTAGTCCACAAAGATCCAGCTGCAAGTGTGAACAAGGGAAACAGATTACTTCGACCAGCTGAAAATTCGTCAAGGAAAAACGCAAACAAGCCCCTCTAAAAAGAAGGTTAGAGAAACAAGGGAGCAATACAACAGTCTAAGATAGTTAGAGAGTTACATTAGTAGTAGTATGCTTCATATATGTAAATTTAAATATTGAGCCAACTTATGCTTTAGTGTGGAAGAATTTCATTTTGCCATTGGAACAAACAGATGAGTGCTAGAAAATTTTTTGTTGTAGCGTGGAACAAATCAGTAATCCTGCACTTAGTTCATTAGTGTAGTAATGATAAAGGTATGTATCTATCTCGAGGAACATATAATTTCAATTAATTGGAAAAATATTTTTGCTGTATGGAACAGTATTAGTGTATGTCTAGAATAATTAAAGAAATCCGTAAAAATATTGACCAAGTAGTGTTGGAATAATTGCTAGAACAAGTTAATTTGGCTAGTGGACCAAATGGTTATCACAACTGGAACATATATGTTGAAGTAAGATAACAAATACCAGTGAAAATAATTGAATTTGCTTCTGAAACAAATAGGTTGAACCATTGGAACAGATATAATAATTAACTAGTTGAACAGATTTGTGTCACTAATGGGACAAGTAGGTTTAGTACTGGCACACACTTAAATACCAAGTCGAACAAATAGTCCATTCAACTGGGACATATTAGTTTCACAACAAGATATTGAATTGTTAAAAAACTAATTCCAATTGTTTAATTAGCAGCAGTTTATTTCCACACAAAAAGCATAAATGACTAACTCTGTTAATGAATCTTTCACGAAAGATATGACTTGGATGATTATGCAATAACAAACTCTACTAATGAATCCCCCAACCTAGTATAATCTTATCAACAATTTGAAGGTAGGATTGTACAAATTATGCATCATGCTCAACAAATTTCAATGTAATGCGAATCAAAACAAATACCCTAGCAGCTACATGGAAATCAGAGTACCCACCATAGCTGCACACAACAGAATATACACGGAGAACGAACATAAAAAAAAACTAGCAAAAATACCCGTGCGTTGCCACGGGCTGCCAAAAAAATGTTGCGATAAATTTAAATTTAATAAATGTACAAATAAATTTATTACTATTAAATTTTTTTTGTTCTTAGTATGGATATAAAGACATATATTGAACTTATTTTAGGACACTAATTAATAATGCAACTCAAATACAAAAACTGGACATTCCAAGAACTCTGCCGCCGACTTGAGAGTTCATATAAATAAAGAAACCAACAACACCATTGTGATAAGAGGATGCAAGCATGACCAAATGCAGCTACCTGGTTCCACCTTCCGAATCCTCGATTACCTCAGCTTAATTAGCAACACTTGTCATAATGCTGAACAATCTCATCATAGACGGGAACTACTGGACTGCAATGCTGATATAATAATGTTGACACCAAGATTCTACATCAAACTGAAGATCCTGCATGTGCGCAAACAGTCAAGGAGATGGAGTGAAGGCAGAACTCACTACCCAATGCTTAATGATCAAATTACATTAAAAATTCAATACAAAGAACTTTTCTCATATTCCCTCACGGCTGCTTGTATTTCCTTCTTTTACACTACCCGGCTCCATATATACTCAGAACAAACCTGCCATTTAAGAATTGGGTGCAAAGAAAATCAATATGTGCAGTAAACTTGAACCTCATTTAAAAACAAGACGTCCTAGTCTGTATTTTAAACTTGGGCTTCCTTAAAGAAAAGATGTTCGAAAAATTGCAATTTGGAGATAATATATATTTCAAGCATATGGGAATAGTCTCTGCATTATTCAGTAAAGAACAACTTATTATGCATCACAAATCCAATTTAATATGTTAATCTGCATTAAGTCTAATTTAATATGCTAATCTTGATTAAATGAACTAACATCGATGTGTTTTTTTCTAAAACACTTAAGAGCCCATGGGTTCATGACATCCAAATTAATTCATTTTGTTTTCATTACTACAGTTGGTTTAAACAAGATAGATGACACATAATAAAATAAGCCAATGACTTTTTGTTAGTTCTAAAATCTAATCAGTTTTTATGATTTCATAAAGTGGTAAAACATGTGTTTTAGGGAAAACACCCACCACTGTTTAAATCAAGCTAATTATAACCTACAAATCAATGTCAGTTTTAGACAAATAATGAAGAGAGTATATTCTAAGCCCCTCACTAACTAAAGAGTTGTTGAAAAGAACTATAATTGTATTATTCTATATTGACAAAGTTTAGATTTATAAAAGGACAGACAAAGCATCAACATCAAGGAGAGTAGTCAGTTTGAATAAACCTGGTAAGGCTCTAACTTCATTTTCACAAAAAAAAAAAAGATAAAATAAACCTTCAGTTGATCCTCATGAAGTCATGGCCATGTGTTTATGCATTGCCAATTTGAAGTCTTTACAACATTTTTTGAGATGTTTTTGTTAAACAGGGAACCATGACAAATACAAACAAAAATTAAAAAAAAAATTCAAGCAGCTCTGTCCGTTATATGACTAACTCAAACATGTCCTGGTAATTATAATATTCTGAGTAAGTATGTTTTGTTTAGTAGGTAACCTGGTTTAGCAGGACCATCCTTATTACCTTTCAAATCGAATATCAATAGGTGAAAATTATTTGTTGAATAACAGAATACATTCACTGATGCCCTTCTAGATCTAGCTACACTGTTCAGCAATGATTTCATTCACATTCGGCCTGAAGAAAATTCAAACGATTTTTTTTTTTTGGAACAACTATCAGTTTCAAGAATAGTGTATCTATGCAGCGGGTGTGTTGCAGATTAGCATACCAAACCTAGTAGAAGCAGCTCTATCGTCGGAATTGTTTGCTCCCTTGTAGTGCAATAGGGGATTCAACCACCTAGCCTAAACAAAACACCGGATCAGATCAGATAAGGGGGCAGTAGCCAGATTCAGCAAATACAATTAATTATTTTTTAAAAAAAGATTTTACAACTGCTTTATGCTCAGAGTGTCTGGATGCATTGCAGGGTTGTAAGGTCCCATACCTGATAGAAAGATAGAAATAAGTACCAACATAACAATTAGACATTATATGAGCGCAACCTTGAAGTGATACATACTTTGATAATCTTGTCAAGTGAGCCAGAGAAAAGGCTTGTTGCTGAGATAGAGTGATATCACAGGACGTTCATTTCCACTGAGAATCACCACAGGTTCAACGCTCATCTCCTTGGAAGAAAAATTCCAGGCCGTGATGCGACCATCCCGTACCGGCAAAGAGCATGTCACGGTGATGGTCATGGAACAAACCAACTCAGAAGGTCCCTGAAGACTTAGTTTCGTCCCAGTCTGTGTGTTCCATACCTTGTACCAAACAAAATCAACAGTTCAGCCTATATAACAGCACTACATGGATACACTGAAATCATGCAGCCAACCTCTCCCATCTCGATGACATCAACACACTATTGCAGAAACATTAAGAAGAAAAATGCAAAGTGATAACATATTAGAATCGTTTTTTTTTTGTCACTCCTGTCCTCCACTTTTCAATAAAAAGATGCTCGTCTCTCAATTTTTTCCTTTTATGTACTTTTTATTATTATTTTTTCTCCCTCACTGCTCTGTTTATCTTTTTTCCCCTCCTCTCTACTCATTTTTCTCAAAACATATGATCATCTGCCAAGTGAGATGACTGTAATCTCAGGGAGCCCAAGCTTGTCAGCCAACCAGGCAAATGCATATAATTATTCCTTCCGATGACACAATTAATAAAGCAGTAAAATAACATAATTCCAGTAGCAAAAGGAAAACAAACTTTAACCAGTTTAATAGCTAGCCAGCCTTCATTGTGTTAATGAGGTACAGAGTTAAAAGACATCTGTGTGCATTGACAAACTGACATAGAAAGGTTAAGCATTTGTGCCTACCTGCAGCTATTCTTCCAAGGTAGTTTCTGGATCCCTGTCCCCTGATATGGACTCTGAGAAGTCCATAACCGCAAGTGTCATCCCTTGAGGTCTAAGCTCAAAAAGAAAAATCTTATTAGCAAAAGGATATTTATAAGAGCATAATCTTTTGGGCATGACACTTGTATTAGGTACTACATAACCATAGTACATGCACATTAATTTATACAGCAAGCAATTATGAATTTATTAATAACCACAACCACCAGTTCGTGCCATCCAAATTTTGGACCTCGTAAGCTCACATTATCATGCTAGTACAACCAGACCATTTACATGTTCATTAACACAGAATGTGCATTGCAGAATATTTCCTTCCAAAAATTCAGCATCGTATAAATAATTTTATTAGCTACTGTTAGACGAATTTAACCAATCAAACTAAATTTACCCAATCAAATTTCTACGGGAGAACAGAAATGTGCTCTGATTCAGAAATTAATGTAGTTGCCATGGTTCTATAAACAAATGTTCGTTTGATCTCAATATTGGTTAGGAAAAAAAAAGATGAAGAACTACACAGGAAGGAAGAGGAGCGTGAGGGAGCTCACCTAGAGCGGAGAATAGCGTGAGCATGACGAGGGAGCTCTGGTGACGACTCACGGCCCAGTGACCAGTCTCACGCCCGACCACGTCCTTGCGATGGGAGGACGAAAACTTCCTGGTCTCCTGGATCGCTTCTTGGGGAGCTCGACAGCGTCAGTTTCTGTCGGAGGAAGGCAGCGCTGAGCTCGTCGCAAGGACGGCGGCGCTGGTTTCACGCAAAGCAAGGGCAGGGTTCCGAGCTCGTCGCCGGCGGCGTGGCCTCGACGGCGGCGCGCGCATAGCCGCTTTGGGAGGCGCGGGACCTAGGTGGGCGGCCTCGATGGCGGGTGGATAAGCAGGGGCGGCGGCCTGCACAGGTTCCGACAGGGCGGGGGAAGCAGGGCCGGCGTCTACATGCGGCAGGGAAGAAGGGATAAGGCGGACGGGGACTTTGGAGGGAGGGGCAGGCGAGGGACGAGCGACGCACGAGCGCGGACGCACACGGAGTCACAGTGAAAATAATGAGTAGCACATATAATTGTTCGACCTAAGAGCAAACTCTAGCAGTCTCCCGATCCCCTTCCAATCTAAAAAATCTGTCGTATAAGGAGGTTATGAGAAAAAACAAGCTCCAGCAGTCTCTCAAAAACCTCTCTATTTTTCCTCCCCTACCAAAAACCAGCCATCTCCTCCTAATAAAAAGGGAGGTTTCCTCCCCCTCGTAATACCAGTTACTGGCAGGCCCTACGGCTTCTGCTCGAGCGCGCGCACTTCCCTTCCCTTTCCCGCTCGCCTCCCTCCCTTCCCGCTCGAGCGCCACCCCGTCGCCACCTCGCAGGAGAGCCCCGCCCTGTTGCCCACGCCGACGCGCCTGCCGGAGATGACCGCGTCGAGGTCCGCCGTCGACGCCGCACCGTCCTTTCACCCCCATTCACCAACCCGACGCCCAAATCGGGGAGTCCAATGGCGGGCGCCATGGATGGGAGCTCGGAGGACACCCGTCGGCGGACCGAATCTCGCCGTTGAGCCCCTCCTCCGCACCCCTCCATTCGCGGCCCGCCGTAGACGACGTTGCCGAGCCCCGCCTCCGCACCCCGGCTCCGAGCCTCGGCTACACGGCGCGCCTCACGTTCCTCCTCCACACCCTGCCGTCCTGCCTGTCTCCACGGCACGCCGGCGTCGCGCCCCTCCTCGTCGCTTCGGCTTTGCCTCGCGTCCGCACCCACCATCCCGCTCCGTGCTATGTGCGACCGAGGCGCCGTGGCCATGGCGAGGAGAGAGGATAAGGTCGGCCCTGGGCGTAAGTGAGACGAAAGAGAGAAAGAAGAAAAAGAGACCCCACATGTCATGTTATTGGGAAGGAGTTATCCCAATATCCTAAAAATGCTATTGGGAGGCTCCCAATAAAGGATATTGGGAGGCAAATTATTGGGGGACTGCTGGAGTTGCTCTAACAGACATTAAAAAAAAAAGAAAAAGTCAAAATTACTCCCCTCAAGTATAGTCAAAGTCTACATAACCCCCTAAACTATTTTTTGGTTCATTTCACCCCCTAAACTATATCACTTGGTTTAATTTACCCCCAATGCAATTTGTCTTTTTTATTTCTCCATGCACAAGTGTGGCATTAAGTTCAAATTTTGTGAGATGATAGTAGACATTGTAACTCATGTTATAAAAACATAAAATACTTTTTTACATTATTTTGATGGGCTGAGATATTTAATAATCAAGTAATCCTTGGGATACAAAATTATATTGAAAATGACGACGAAAAATTCATGATATATTTTTCTGACATACATTTTGATATTCACTACATCCATGCAAATTTTAAATTAAAATTCAATTTGTGCATGGAGAAATAAAAAAGACAAATTTTATTAAGGGGTTAATTGAACCAAGTAACATAGCTTAGGAGGTAAAATGAACCAAAAGATAGTTTAAGGGGTTATGTGGACTTTGATTATACTTGAGGGAAGTAATATGGACTTTTAAAAAAAAAAGAAACATCAGATATGAGGAACCCAGCTGCACAATTGAAACCGCTTCCGAAGCAGGAAGGATCGAAGAAATTGAGTGCACCTTCAACTGACCAAACTAACAAAGCGAAGATGAAACATTAGAACTGAGGAATCCTAGCTGCGAAATCGAAATAACAAGTGAAATCTCCTCGTCACCTGTGGGGACGAAAACCAGGAGAAGAGGAAAGGAAAAATACCGCGAGCTGTTGATTTGGATAGATTGCAGCCGTCAAATAAAATAACCGGAAGCGATACGATGACATGACAGATGTGGGTGAAATACGCATTGGTGATAGCGTAGGCGTGAATAACACCGGATTTGTGTGCCTATTGTGGACGACACTGAGTAGACCCAAGAGCAGCATGTGGTGCAGATCCGGCCTCCTCGTCCCCTTCAAGGCATACTATATGGGAGAGATCCACACCCGTGGAGTTGTGGAGTTGGATCCATGCTCATGGAGGAAGATGACGGTTGCTGGTGGAGGTCGGTGGTGCTATTTCCAGTGGCACAAGGATAGTGCTGGACGGGATCCCCACCACTAAAGTTGCTTGTTCCCTTCAGTGCGGGTTTGGCATCATTGTAGTAGTACTTCTTGGCAACAATTTTGTTGCTTTTCATACGGACGACGACGCTGTCATCTTAGATCAAGAATTAGTTATTCAAGTCACAATTGTTGGCGGTAATAGTTGTTCAAGTACAGTGTACCTTTTGTAGAACAAAAGATTAACACTTTACGTTCCTTTCATTAGATCTTATGATTGTGGCCATATTTTTTAGATAATAGAAAGATTGCATAAATCCTGGCCCTGCCTTCGAAGAAAGTTACAGCGAAAAAAAATCACCGACATGTATCGACCCAAATCAGAAGTGCACATTTTTTAGATAACAATGGGTATCATCCCAGCCTTGGCCTCACAAGGAGGTTACAGCCGTCTTAATCAGAAGTGCACATACGCACAAGATACATAAACACGACTTAAGAAAAGAAACAACATCGCCCTATAGCCTTTATTGGCCTCCATAAGCAACCCTTGAGTATGGTCTTCTTCGCAAGTGTCATCTGTTAAATGGGATAATCTGCCCTTAAGCAAGTGCCAATCCGAAGACAAATAACATCTATCATTTACGGCCAGTACCACCCTACCATAGCCGCCAGAGAGGTTGGATTCCAAAACAACACACCCATGGAGGTTACGACACTGAGTATTGCGTGCATATCAAAATACTAGTTTAATATGCAGAACCAAACCAGCATCTGCCTTATCCGTGCAATCAGTGCAATTGACACTTCTGCAGATCAGGCGTTCCAGTTCCAACATACATCATCTCCTCTGGAAATTGAACTTCATGATGGCGAAGCCGAACAATGTCGCAAAGAGCACACTGAATGCGACGACAATGGCAGCGACCCACCCCAGCCAGCTATGCCTGAAGTCAAAGTAGTTCTCCACAAAAACTTTTACTGGTGTGCCATCATTCATTGGTGTCATGATGTCTCCATACTGCGACACAACCAGCCCATAGAGTGTCCAAGCGACTGGGCATATCCAGCAGTACCATCTCCACCAGATCGGTACTTTCTGGAAAATAGTGTCAGGATGGAATGGGAGTTAAGCTACGGAAACGAAAGGTCTGAGTGTTCGAAAGACGACACTTACTGGTAGGGGGATGACGAAACCGGAGAAAAGGTTCCAGATTGCATAGAATACAGCTGCTACAATCATTGCGATATTGTAGTTTGGTGTCATACCGACGGCCATCATGCCATAAAATGTGAAGTAGAGCAGCGAGAAATACATGAAGAAGATGTACCAGAAGAACTTGGCAGCTGTCCACTCAAAACCGATCATAGCATACACTATAACCCCGTATGCAATAGTTTGAGCTAGTGCATATGGGAGTTCAATTGCAACCTGCACGCATATAAATTGATCAGTGCCTGGCAATAAATGTCAATAATGCTCGACCAGATATCCATCAGGACCATTCACCTGGCCAATTGCATATGGAAATGCTGAGTACATGCCAGCTGCTCTTTCTCGATAAAAGACTGTCCGCTCTACAGACACCACTGGCAGAACCGTGTTACAATTCGAGATACCAATGAAGATAACTGCAGCGTACATTGAACCCATTGCGTTAAACAAGTCTTGTGGCTTCTCCCTGTATAAAAGTTAAAAAAAAAAAACATTGGGATGGTGTGATATTGTTTGCTAGATATAGTAGTACAATATGGCAGCATACATTTTACCACCGAGGTTCCAGAAAATGCTGCCAAAAAGAAGAGCAATGAAAACAGTGATAAAAAACCGAACGACATTGTAAGGCGGGTTCCTCCAATATGATAGGTTCTGCTTCCACAGACAAGCCACAAATTGTGTAACTGAAGACTGCGAGTACTTGGAAGGAAAATACAGGTCAGACGAATCCGATGCTGGTTGGCTCAATTGTTTTATCAAGGCCTTGTTCTTCCTGAAATAGATGGTAAAAATATCACATTATACTGCAAAGTAATTTTCAAGTATGTGACTATTAATGTAAGCATAATTTGAGCAATTCATTGATATGAAATTCTTATCAGCATAAAACTAACTAAAATTACTTATGTTCTTTATGAAGAACATTGTCGTTTATTTCGTAGTGTGAGGTGATTCAGAAATATAAAGTGACTAATGAATTGCAAGTTACATACCGGTACAGTTCTGACTTCTTGTATATGTCACTGAAATCAACGCCTAACATCTGCTCTTGAGACACAGTCGTCACTTCTAGCATCCATGTTGCTGGATTATATCCATCTTTAATTTTTCCTATACCTTGAATTCCCTGTATATGTACAAGTCATATATGAGCTGATGTGACATTTTAAAGCATAAAGCTACACTATATAAATATCATATAAGCTAACCTCAAAATATTTTATCAGCTCCGAGGAATGATGACCTATGGGACCAGCGTAGATCTCTTCTCCACCCCGCTTCAACAGGAAAAGCTACATATGCGATCAAACGTTTCAGGGCGTACGACGGAATTCAATCTGAATTTCACTCCACACGAGATACACTTATCTTGAGGGTACAGACAGTTTTTGGATGAAATTACTGTTACTTTTACTCGCAAAAAAAAAAAAAATTACAATTACATCTTACTTGATTATCACTTGGCACTGCTTAATTATAGGAGAGGGTATTGCCTTAGAATCAATTTACTATATAATCCTCCCCCAAACCTCAAGCACTATATCAATTACGCGGACATTGATAGTGTTGAGGCAACCAATTTGAGGTACTACAGATGATGGCAGCACCTCAACCACGATCCAACAGTGCGGGCATGGTGATCAAGGGCCCAGATAGTTGATTTGTAGTCTCATATGATCTTATAGCCCACTGCTACAGTTTATTTCCAGCAGCAGCGGATGCCCGCCGCTATGGGGCCTAGCTTCCTGTTACTGTAGTACATATAGCAGTAATTAAATGTGCTGCTGCATCCATGCTCATGCCTATATCTGAGCCTCTCGGCAGTACCCAGTGCCTACCAACGGATTTATGGCTCTATAATGTCTCCATATCTCTAGATGAGGCTCACTAGTACAATTCAGCCTGCAGAAACTCAACGCGTTTTATAGCAGTGGCGGGCATCCTAATCTGTCACTACAGTCAACAGTAGTGGCGGGTGTAGCTCAAAGTCAACACGTTTTATTGTTACCTTGTGGCATTTGTTCTCTATATTTTATAGTTCAATAATTACATTCATTTATGATGTTAGCGTATTTCTTTTGCTTATAAGAAGAATTTCCCATATAAAATCTTACGCACCTCATCAAATGCCTCAAATATGTCAATACTTGGCTGATGTATTGTGCAGACCACAGTTCTACCCGTATCGACTGTGTTCCTCACTGTTCTCATCACAATAGCAGCTGCTCGTGCATCGAGCCCTGAGGTTGGTTCATCCATGAAGATGATGGATGGATTGGCAACGAGTTCAACAGCAATGGTTAGTCTCTTCCGCTGCTCAGTTGACAATCCATTCGCACTGGGAAGTCCAACCAAAGCATTTCGTAGTGGTTTGAGCTCCATAAGCTCCATCACCTCCTCAATGAACATCTGCATCGATGTAGATAAAAACCTATGAATGGAGAATCAACCGGAGGTAAAAATTGCCATACGTTCATCACTTACATTTCTTTTATTTGAATCTATATCAATGGGAAGTCGAAGCCAAGCAGAAAAAATCAAGGACTCGTAAATAGTTACTTGTGGTGAGTGGATATCATTCTGCTCACAGTATCCAGATACACGAGCAAATGTATCTTGTTTCTTCGGATATCCAGAGATGGTTACATTTCCTTCAATGTACCCGCCAATCTTTCTCCCGGCTAACACATCCATTAAGGTTGTCTTGCCTGCACCACTAATGCCCATCAGCGCTGTCAATACCCCTGGCCTAAAAGAGCCACTAACGTCTTTCAGGAGCTGCAAGCGATCATCCGTCACGCCTTGGGTTTTCATTTCCTGAAATTTATATCTACATGGAAAAACTAGCGATGGAATATAATTTGTTGGGATTGTATGATAAGAAACTTTGTATCTTTTACCTTTGGCATGCCAACAGAATATCTAATGTTCTCAAAAGTGAGAGAAAGAGGGGGAAATGGGAGAATCATCCCTTTTTGACTAGGGTAAGAATCACATTTTGACATATCAAAATCAGTTTTAGAGCCTATTTTTGCTGACTGATGGGTGCTTCTAGATGCCAACCGATTCCGACAAAGAACATTTCTCCTCACATTATCCTGCTTCTGCTTCAACTCCTCTTCAGATATGACTTGCTGGGAGTTACCGCTACCTTAAAAAAAAACACATTAAGAAAGCGATTGTGATTTTAGATAATGAGATCCAAGCGATGATTCAGTAGTCAAAGAGTTCAGTTCTAGAGGTATTACGCCTAAGGTATGTTAGGGCAAGAGTGAAGAGAGCATTAAAGAGAATAGTGAATCCAATCAGTGCACCGAACCCAATCCAATACCACTTTGCTTCAGGGATCATTCCACGGGATTTAAGGACTTCAACACCCAAAGTTTCCTTGGTTGTGGTATTCAAAATTTTGTCCCAGCTATGGCCCAACATCTCATTCACTGATATGGCATTTTGCGCGTACATCATTGGGGAGATCCAATAGCCCCATATCCACCATTTCTTCACGTTATCTGTAGGATAAGATACAAAGTAGCATCCTTGGTGAAAAAGAAAAATGACGCAAATAGTTACATGGTGAGAGGAGGTTTTACCTTTAGCCAGAATAAATCCACCTAATACCATGATTACCAGCAAAAATAACGTTGAAAATACATTTGCAACAATCATGTTCCTTGCTACCCCGCCCATAAATCGAAACAATGAGGCTGCCATCTGATTTGTTACAATCATAATGAGATATTGTTTAAAAAACCTGAAGGAAACTGGCACTGTTAGAGCGTGTGCTGATGTAAAGCCATCTGATATATGCATTTTCTTAATCCACATGACTCATAAAACTAAATTATGTGTCACCTGCCAACATTTGGGTCGAACCCAGTGACATAATATGTTAAGAAAACATATCCGCCAGCCTCAATAAATGTGAGGGGTGCCTTGACGATCCACGAGGGTATAGAATAGGCCCATGCTGGATAGAAAAGAAGGTCCCTCTGCTTGAAGAATACCGGTAGCTTGATGACAGTAAGTGCAAGTTCAGAGTATCCATTGACCATCATCACAAGAACTCCAAAGAAGAGAGCTCCCATATAGATGCCACCATCAGCTACTGAATCACGGTGCATATTAGTACGGATGAAGAGAGTCATTGTAATGGCTGACAACACAATCAACTGTTGGGCAAGAATGTTAACGAGTCAATGAGTCAATTATGCTGGTTTCTTCATATATTGCTATTTACAATAAGTGTTTAATTTTGACCGTTACTTACCTGAGAAGTCCTGAACATATAAACAAAAGCATTCCGCTTTATGAGAAGGATCTCCCTGTCTATGTTCGCTTTAAGCAGCGCCTTGCCACTCACACCATACCTTTTCGTTGTTAGTGCTGCTGGATGGCTCTTGCTCTTGTTGAACGGAACAGATAGATCATTTGCTATATCCCGCCCAGTGCGAAACAACTTTAAAGCATTGGCGAACTCCATCGCTGGCACAAACGTATATGACGCTTGAGGCCGCACCCAATACTGTTTCTGATCTTTCCTTGATGTCACCTGGTAATGATCTCTCACAGTAATTTGTTAACAGGAACATTATTGCACGTGTACATTGATTAAAGGATGCTGGAAATGTACGTACTTCTTGCAAGAAATCAGCAATGCCCTTCCTCTCGGGGCATCTGAACCCCATGGACTCGAAGAATTCCAGCACGTCCTCTCGGGGACCCTGGTACACGACCAAGCCATCAGAGAGGAGGATGATGTCATCGAAAAGGTTGAATGTCTCAGGCGCTGGCTGCAGCAGGGAGATGACGGCTGTGCCGCCGAGGACATGGATGGACTGCCTGATGGAATTCACAATCTGGAACGTCGTTGAGCTGTCGAGCCCGGTTGAGATCTCGTCCATGAAAAGAGCCCTGGCCGGCCCAACCAACATCTCACCTACACGAGGACGCGTTCAAAAGAAAGATGTTTAGAACACTCCGTAGCAAGGCCGGTGGTTCTTGATATGACATATCATAGAGGCCGTATTTTTTTGTTTTACCAGTCGTGACACGTTTTCGTTGTCCACCGGAGATGCCCCTGATCAACTCATCCCCAACCAATGTGTCGGCACATATCTCTAGTCCTAATATCTGGACATATCCATTTGAAGCATTCAAATATATTAGTTTTTTTTTGCGGATCAAATATATATATTAATATTATTGCCCTTCTTTTGGCAAAAGAGTGAACACCTTGAGGATGTAATCAGTAACAACGTTGGACTCTTGGCCTTCCGCTGCAGACGCCTGGTAATGTTAAGCATGACAATCATACAAGGTATTCACAACGGATAAGCAAAGTTTCAATTAAAATATATGGGCTGGAGACAAACAGTTATCTAGCGAATTGTCAGGTTATATATGATGCTACCTTCATGAACGCATCGATGTCACCATCAGGCTTGATATTTTCGGCCTTCTCCCGCCTCAACAGCTCTGTCAGCATATCTAACAACATTGAAATTGGGAAATAGAAAAAAAAACTTAGAAGCATACTCAAGGATAGGTTGTATAAATAACATGGTTGAAACTGCACAAAGAAATTAGTCCTTTGTTTAAATATTTCCTCTAGATCTCACCAAAGCGGGAGCCAACACCCTGGCAGCGCGCAGAGAAAGCCAGTGTCTCCCTCACTGTCATCTCTCCAATGTGAAGGTCGTGCTGGCTGATGTATGCCGACGCCCGCTCTGGCACAAACTCGTCCATTCCATACCCGTTGTAGGTCACTCTGCCTGAAACCTGTCAATTTTTTTTTGGTTGAAATGGGCATAATGTGTGAGGACATATGAGCTTTGCGACTTAGAGTACTCCCTCCGCCAGAAATATGAACATTTCTTGGTTCGATCAAAGTCAAACATTCACAATGTTGATTAATTGTATTTATAAAAAATGAATTCTTTTAAGTAGAAACAATTTCATATTGTGATAAATGATTTCAAGATGAAACTAATAGCATCATCTTCATATTGTGAATCTTAATAATTTTGTAATTAACAGTTAAAGTTAGAAACGTTTGACTTTGATGAAACTCAAAAATTCTTACATTTCTGGACCGAGGGAGTAGGAACCTTTTCTGTCAAGTTCTGTACTACCTGGAGGTCCTTATCAAGTCTTCCGGCCAACGCAAGTAGCAAGGTAGTCTTGCCTGATCCTGGCGGACCCAACAACAGAGTCAGCCTACACAAAACGTACCATCAAGTTATCAAACAATACAAGAAAAACCAGTAGAGTACTTGGACTTGATATGTTAGTTTCGCAAAAGGAAATAGATAACGGAATTGCCGGTGATCATGCAAACTGACTTTCATCTCCTACAATGGATCTTTTGTATGTATCTACCCTTATGTTCTTGTATTCCTTTCCTTTTCAGCTCATGTGAAGAACAACATGCCTAGCTAATTTTTTTTTTTTTTGCGTAGAAAGAAGAGTTATATTAAAAAGTTGAGTACATCCTCAAGTTACAAACACTCTGTAAAACAAAGAGATTACAACCAAGAGCACTCAACATGTAGCTCCAATACTCAATTCCAAACCTGTGTGACGGTCCGTACGGATGACCGCACAGGCAAGAGGCCTTCGTGCGCCATAGACGGCTCAACCAGAAGTAGTGCCACAAACCCATGAATGGCGGCCAACATTCCTGTAGGCGGAATTGTGCATCCTCTTCTTTCTCATGTCTCCCTTCTTCTTGTTTCTGCCACCGAAGAAGAAGAAAAACTAGACCCCAAGATCTCACTGGGCCTCCATCGTGATTGGATCTAATCACGACAAAACGGAGAAGGGCCCGGAGAATTTTATTCCATGGCGGCGACATCATCCCCGCCTCCATGTCGCCGTCCGGAAACCTGATTCTCCATGTCGTCATGAAGTTGTTGACGTCGCCGCCGCCACCTTCATCGGAGCCGCCATGGAGAGACCAAATCCACCCTTCCTCTTCGCCGTCAACGGAGAAGAAGAGGAGGAAACAAATCCCTAATACCAAAACTCTTGGCATGGAAAGAACACAACCCTAATTTAGAACTCGATCTAGGACTCGATCTAGACTAAATTATTGGAGAGATGGACCCCCGCTCCCTTCGGCCCTCGGCGATCTGCCAGAGGGAGGAAGGGAGGGGGGCCAAAGGCGGTGGAGGAGGCGGCGGCTCCCCTGGCGGCTAGGGCAAGAGGAGGCGGCGCTCCAACAAAATTAGTTTGCTGTTTTTTATGCCTAGCTAATTTGTGAAGGCATGATTTTAACACCTTGACTGTGTTAATTTGGGGCTGGCGCGCATGCATACAACACCTTTGCATCATGTAAGACAGTTCACCTAAAGTGCTATGCTTTGAACAACAATTAATGACAATATTCACATGTTCACCCATCAAAACAAGCCATGCGATGACTCTATATTCCTGTCACTGCTCGTCATTTCTTAACCTCATAGGCCAAAACTACTAGGACACACGGGTCGAGTGTTTAACATGATGGAGTAACTACGCTCCCAACACTTATGGACGTACCGTACGTACCATCTTTTTCCACACGAGCTGATGAGTTTGTACCTGCGGGGTTTGATGATGCCGCTGACGTCGTGGAGGATTGGCATGGGCCGCTTCCTGCTGCGCACCAGGCGCAGCGCGGTGCCCACTTCCTCGAGCGTGTTGGTGACGGCGTTGAGGAGGGTGGGGAGGCCGCTGCTGCCGACGCGCACCTCCGCCTCCACCTCCAGGTGCTCGAACCGCACCTCGATCGTCGGCATCTCGATCCCGACCCTGCACCACATCCAGATATCGACCATGCTTGTGCGAACATATTATATATATACACTTGATCGTCAACGGCAAACTGATACAGCCGTCAGTCATGGCAAAGGCAGTACGCACCTCTCTAGGCGGTCCTTGAGCCTGAGGAGGAAGCGCTCGTGGTCCTCGTCGGCGACGCACACGAGCCGCTCCAGCAGCGAGCGCCGCTCCTGCGGGCCGAGGCTGCGCACGTCCACCACGTCCACGCCTCCCCGCTGGGCGTCCGGGCGGTGGAGGACGGCTTGGCGGACGCGGTCGCGGGTGGGCAGCTTCTCGAGCGCGGCCCAGCGCAGGGCCTCCTCGTCCTCCACCTCGGCCGCCCCGCCCCTCGACGACGACGACCGGGAGAACACGTTGTCGGAGCGCCGCCACATGGACCCGCTGTCCCGGCGCAGGCTCGCCCCCATCTGGATGTCCGCCGTATTGTCCATGAATGATCAGTTGATCACCCAGTTAGAGCGGCCAGGGTGGTGAGAGCGAGTGAGTGATGAGGGAGCGTGCAGTTTATATATAGTACGAGGCGCGTGCGCGCGGCGCGACGCGGCTGGGGCCGTGACCGTCCGTTGGAATGATTAGGTTCTCGTGGTTCTCCTGCCCTTCGCTTCGCTCAGAGAGAAGCTGCCCCGGGCAATTACCATTAATAATTCATTAGCTGCAAGGACGACCTGCAAAGTCCTGCTAAAATCCAAAACTGATGTCATAGCGTTGAACCTGAAGGAGTTTGCTCCTGTGCCATTAATTATTTTTCTAAATTATGGGAATTCTCTCAAATCACTTGGACTTGAGAGCAAGACCGTTCCATTTTGGGTGGCCTAGATCAGTTCCTCCGTTAGGGAATGGCTAGACCGTTCGATTTGAACATCTGACCATGCAGCCCTGCTCTGCTTGATGCCACCTGTCCACCCCAACTTGCTTGCGGCACGGACACATGTAATTTTCTTCCAAACCTGCACGGTCATGGATGGGGGCGGACAGATGGAAAAGCTTTGTGTCCGACTCAAACGTCGGAATGGGTTCCAGCCCAAAGTCACCTACGACTGCTAATGAACCCAATATTTTCTGCAGCGAGATGTACCAAGTCGGACGAGAATCGGACATATGAGTCGACGTACGCATAGCGAGGTTGGGTACATATAGATTTTAAGTCGCTGGGTTGACAAAACGTCGCTACGGGAGATGGACAAATATGGTGCAGCGCTGCGCACCTCCCGTTTCGTCCAACAGAAGATCTCAGCCTATCGTACAATTAGCCATTGCACGAGAGGCCATTTGCAGTGTCACCGAAATTACGTATGGTTCATCAAGTTTGCCACATGGTAAACGATGTAACTATATTTGAAAATCAATAAAGTGTGCCGGATGGCTTCCCTCAAAAAAAAAAAAAGAATTGCTTCTATGGAATGCAAAAAAAATGCTAATGTTAGACTTTTGACTAGCCAAAAACAAGCTAGCGAACCAAGATAAAATTGCCTAAGAAGCCATTCATCAACAAACACGTCTCTGTTGATACCTCGATGTCACACTCCAAAATTTCAAATTTAGAATGTGACCTTAATTTCACTAAATTTAAAACTTTTTGAAATAGATTAAAACTTTTCAGATTTATTTAGGTTGTCGACATTTAGGTAAAACAGTTATTTTCCAAATTAAATAATTAATTTAGGTTATAATATATTTGCTTGATGCATTCATGCTGAGTAGATTGCAGTAGGTTTTTAATGAGTGGGAAATGTATTTAAATGTTCGTTAGCAATCGTTTTTGCTTAATATAGAAATTAGAAATAGTAAAGAAGAGAAGACTTTGTTTTGGCCGGCTTACTCTTCCCGCAGCCAAGCTCGCCCGCTCGTTGCCCACCTGGCCCAGCAGCACCCCGCCCC
Organism: Eragrostis nindensis; assembly: GCA_012490785.1. Classification (NCBI taxonomy): domain Eukaryota; kingdom Viridiplantae; phylum Streptophyta; class Magnoliopsida; order Poales; family Poaceae; genus Eragrostis; species Eragrostis nindensis. Next base: position 355,671 of record JAAXCT010000428.1, read on the forward strand.
AATTCTTTGCTGAGGCACCACCACCGTTGTCACATCTACCCGAGCCTGTCGAGTACCATGAGGATTCTGCCATTGATGAAGCCAATGAATTTTTAAGGATCCCGACACTGTGACATCCCTACACTCTGCTTTTTCTTCGATGAACTCTGACCACCAACAGTTGTACCTCGCATAACTAGTCGCCACTACGCCTTGCCGTCACATGCCCTCTTTCGGTCCTCTCAAGTGAACTCCAATATATATTTATAGATATTGCTGCTTGTCATATGATGTAACTTTTTTAGTTTGAAACAATATATATTTATAGATATTGTTGGTTAAAGTTCAAAAATTGATTTAGGACAAAACTAGATGGGCACTATATTTTGAGACAGAAGAGTTACAATTTTGTATGGCACGGTGATAGTGGAAAAATATGGCAGCACTCTTAAAATTATGCCACCTAGCGGTCCATGAAACACCCTTCGCAACTCCCTATTGAGCCCATCTTTTCTTCCCAGGTTGCCGAACATCTGTAAGTGTCAATGTTGACGCGGCTATTTCTAAGAATACTGGTAAATCAGCCGCCGTTGCCATTGCAAGGGACAACACTGGTTTGTTCTTGGGAGCATCAGTGTTGGTTATTGACGGGATAGCAGAGGAAATAGCATGCAGAGAAGGCCTCGCACTAGCCAGTGATCTTGTGCTGAGAAAGTTTCGCCTAGCTTGGGACAACTCCAATGTGGTGAGAAACATCGGAGGAGACGGCAAGGGACCTTATGGTCATATCGTGTTAGAGATAAAGGCGAGAGCCAGAATTTTTGAAGCATAAGGTATGAGCATCAAAGTTCGAAGCCCTACCTTCATGAACTTTGATGCTCATACCTTAGCTAGAAGTTCAGTTTATTTTGATGTTGGTAGGCAAGTTTGGCTTTTAACACCGCCCGAAGGCATTTGTAATTCTGTTTCTATTGATGATCAATAAAGGGCGGTGATACTTCTAAAAAAATAAAAATAATAAGTGGACTTTTCTACGGCCACATGAGCTCAAGGTGTTACGTGGATCGCACTTTCCCTCAAATGTGTGGTCCAGATAACACCTTGAGTTCATGTGGGATTCATTTAGTCGCAATATTTTAGGCCCAACTGCCACATTTTTCATGTGTCACCGGTGCCATCGAAAAAGTTTCAGTGGCAGAGACAATGCAATGCGATCATAGCTCGTCCAATATGGCAATGCGAGGCACGAAAAGGCATGTAACCTAGTGGTTACAAGAGGCTCAATAGCATCTCAGGTCTTTTGAGGTCGACTTGTCGTGAGAGCGATTTTCTAGGATTTAACGGCATTGTGCGGCAGTGATAGGAGGCGTTCCCATCGAGCGATGCGCTAGTGGTAACTATTTCAATCTCCAGGATTTGCCGGCCGGTACAGTCTTCGAAGATGCTCATGTGTAGAGTTTGTGCATGTGCGTTTAAAGGTGTGAGTTTGGATGCGTTCCGAGTGTCCGAGTTGTATTGTGTAATCGGAAAACATGCCGATAGATGTAGAGACAGAAGTGAAAGAAGGATTGATGAAGCCGCAAGGTGCGCAGGGAAAAAGCTCAAGAAATGGGCTCTCGGGGATGCAGTACAGATCCGAAGAGGCGCAGCAGCAACCTGGTGTTGTCGCTCCTAGCCGTCTACGCCGCGCGCTCTCTGGTGGCCGCCGGAGCCCCGGGGCCGCACCCTCTTCGAGCTCCTCAACTCCTCGCCGTGAGATCGCGCGCCAAACTTGGCGGCCACGTCAAGGGCATCCTGGCCGTGGAGCGACGGCGTCCAGAGCATGCTGGCCCGCACCAAACCCGACACGTCGCGTTTGCGTGCGGCCTGTGGCACGACGCCTCCAGGAGGCTAAAGCAGGCTTACCACGTCCGCGACGCCGTCGTCGTCGAGAAGCAATGTGCGGCACGTGCGGTCGACTTCCTCAACAAGGTCGGAGTCGGACCAGCCGATCCATCGATCCTGATGAGGGCATTACTCCTTCAGATAAAGCCAACGCTTCTCCCCTGTACATGTAATATCTAATCACTAGAGCTCATGCGCGACAATCGAATTTACAAGTGAGCTCGTTAATAATGTATTCTTTACATGGTTTTGAGAATAAAAAGCTACTTAATGATTTAATTATTGTTAGAAACCATAGAATGATGAGAAGATAGTTGGAGAGGTGTTTGGAGGCGTGGAGGACCAGCAGCAAGGAGGTCGTCCAAGTCAAGATGGAGGCCTAATCTAAATCTACTTCGAATCTGTTTCAGAGTCCAGGAACAGTATGCATTAAAACGGTTACTTAGGTCGCATACGGGCTCGGATTTAGACGTTGTATATATGTACGGAGAGAAAATTTGATCACCTTTCTAATGGCATTGGTTTCATGTCAAAATTCGTCCGGAGTCATCGGCAATCGTCGAAACAAGTTGACGTTCAGAATCTGTCTCGGTGCTGCGCCATCGTAATTTGACCTTTGGGCTTTGTATCGTGTTGGAGCCCATTAGAGCCGCGCCCAGGGGGGTTGCACGCCCCTAAACCTTATATCATCAGTAGCCGCCGCTCAAGTTAGGGTTGGGTTTTGCTTAGATTATTCTGTCAATAACAGTTTCACCGTTCATCGGTTTGTGAGGCTCCAACTTGTGATCTTAATTCAGATTTCAGTAATTTGGTTGCATTCTTCTATGTTCTTGCTTGTGTTCTTTGATTCGTAGGCAAGGATAAGTCTTCTTAGCGAGGTCGACCGTGCATCGCCGGTCGATAACCTGAGGAGACGTGGTGCTGCGATTGTGAGGTTCTGAATGTGTTGTTTGGAAGTCGGATTGACGTGTGTCAAGTCTCCACCAAATCGATAGTTATCAGACGGAAGATCGAGAAACCTAGTCCACATCAAGTGGTAATCAGAACTTCAGGTATACCGTTAGGTACTAGTACCAATGCACGTGCGCCACGCACGTGTCTAAAAAATTGCATCACTTGGCAGGACCATAAAAATTATGAGCGACTTGACTACACATCTTTTTATAACCTATTAAGAATTAAATAATTTAGAAAGAATCACAGCAATAGCCCAAATTTTTATAAAAATATGCATACATGACATGTAGGTGGATTTTTGCAATCTTCCCTATATTTATACAAGCTGTTGACTTTCCATTGGATGAAATACATTGTCTCCATTTAAATGGGAGGAACAAATTGAAAGAAATCATTTCACAATGAAACCACAATACTCTAATTTTTAGAGCACAATACTTTGAACTATTATGCATCAAATACTTCTCTGCTAATGAAAAATAATTATTGCTTCTACGCACACACACACACACACGGCTGGGTTTGTTCCCTGATTAAGCAATGGAGCAGCACTTTCACACAAGTTGTCGTCAGTAACGTGTTAAATTTTTTCATACAGACGATCATCTAGACAGTCAATAATTATTCCTTGTGCACCGATGCACTTTCATACACACAAAATTTTCAAAAACATATAGAGTATAAGTGTGAAGGCGATGGACCAGATGATTCGTATAATCCAGAAAAAAACTCAAAACTAAAAAATAGAAGACATGTTACAAACGCACAACATAAGCATACATTGTCAAGATAGCACATTTTCGATACTACATATTTACTTCCTGCCGTTGGCTGCAAGAACAAATTTATAGAATTATAATATTGACTAATTCAACACATTCAAGTCACATATATATTTAGAGAATTAGAACATCAAGTGCACTATCTATGCAACTCCCACCACCGAGAAAAAAATAATTGAAACAAAAGGCATTGACCAGCTGTTCATAAAGTCAATATGTCGTAGGAGCTAATAAGTAGAAGCAACAGCTACCATAGCAGACTTGGGAGCCCACAATTCAGTTCCTTTATAATTGGCAACCTCACCTCCTTAACCACAAAGTTGAGGCCTACATACCACCGCAAAAAAAAAAAAGAAAAGAAAAAAAGAGAAAAAGTTGAGACCTACATTGAGCAAAGAGAACTGGAGTAATAAATGGACAAATCATCAAACATTCACCATGAAAGAGACAAAAAGCATCAAATTAATGAGTCAAAGAAAAAGTATCGCCTACCTCACAAAAGGCATGGCCACGAATGTCACCCCCCGCATCGTCACCCATTGAGATGACGAAAGTTGTGCAAAATGCTCCATCAGTCACCCTATAGACATTCTCTAATACGAGAGATCCTTTGCAGAAGCTCCAGGAGAAGGGAGGAGCATTAACCATTGTGGCTACCACAACAAATAGTCTATCTCCAGAAACCTTGAAATGAATATAGTTAACCCTATTGATATTCTGTAATGACAAAAATGTAAATTTACCGATGCCAGGTCAAATGATAAAACAATCCACCGATAAGCATAAAACAGATGGAGTCGGTGTGTTGTCACCCACATATGAACTGACATTATTCAACACAGTTTAGGATCAAATGTTATACTCTCCCTCATTTTTTTATTTTTGATGATAGGACAGCTTAATTAGTGTAATCTGCACTAATTCATCTGTCCTAAAACGTCAACAAAATGAAAGCATAGGAGTATATGCTTATGTACTATTTTATTTACATCAATCAAAGACTTTTTTCCATAAACTATAGTAGCTCAGACTTTGCCTTACCTGGGCACTCACGCACTTACCACGGGAACTATCCTTTCCACCTCTTCCCTCTTCTCACCTTGCACAAATGAAAAGGGAATACAAAGTTTTTTCAGTAATCTCTAATTGTTCATGAACTTGGATAATGAGAAGGCTTTCCTCTTGGCAGCAACCAGAATTGCTTTTTATATATAAGTTCAACCCCAAATGCAAGGATGAAATTAGAATGCAAAATATTGGCACATTAGAGTATCGGGAAGAAGATTTCGGTGACAAAGAAATATGTACTGGCATAATGAAAGATTAACTCCTCATTTTTGCAGACTCAAGCCAAAGTTTCAAAACCTGTTGACAAGTAATCCCAATTACTTATTAAGTTTTTAGGCAATCATCATGATGGACAACAAAGGATCCAAAGTTCACCATATGAATATATTATTTCCGTTTCAGTGACATGTTTTCGCTTACTCACTCCACATGGTGAATGTACTCACCTGATGATGCATGACATGAGGATCTCTGCCAGGTTGCGTGTCAATAGATTTCTTGATAGCGCACCATATCTTCAGGAGCAGATTCTGCAAGTACTGTCATGTCATCTGGCAGAACCTTATAATAAAAAAATTGTTTGCGGTAAACAAATTGCCTAACTAAGGTTTAAGTTTTTTGAAGAGAGAAGATTCCAATGCACATACCTCTGGAACACCTCCGACAGTTGTGCTTACTGATAACAATGTCACAGCTCTTTGCTTCCAAAATGTCTCTGCAACAATGCCTCTTTGAGCGAACTAAAATGACAAAGGCAAAGTCTCAGTGTTACTATATCTATCTGTAGTGTATACAGGTCACATCTGTCACCTGAACTTCTATATTCTGAATACAAGTGCAACTCTGAATGTACATATGTAATAATGTTCATAGTACCTCCTCTACATTACGGTTTTTGTCAAGCAGAGGACATGCATTACCAATCTCTTCTCAGACATCAATGGTGACCCAATATTCCACGCTTCCGCATTTCATTTCATTAAGAAAACCCATGACTACAACAATGTGAACAAACTGTAAGATTAGAGCACCCTCGTTAGGTATTGTTACAGTAAAAAGACCTGATTAGAGCAGTAAAAGTAAACCATAGTGATGAATGACAGCTTAAGCGCAGAAGCAATTAAATTGAAAAAACAAAATGGATATACAGCATTTAGTCTTCAAGTTCTTATCCTGCAATTAGGATATGGAAATACATTCAATTCTTCATCTCTGACTGATGCAATCAACAGCCTATCAGTGGCGGAGGACAAAAAAAAGAAACAAGGTTTGGGTGAAGCCAAATTACCATGGAAGTAATTACTGATATGTGGAGCTGCTAGTAATAATATATGATAATGATAATCTAAAAGGCTGATGAACTGCTTACAGTTTGCCATTTACTTATCTAATTCACAAGTAGCGAGGCCTAAAATTCACAAAAAGGTTGATAAGCAGTTCAGTTTATGCCACTGAAGTTGACATTCATGGATCTGATGTCCGCTCACAGCAAAATAGAGAGAGAAAATAGAGCACAAACATCAATCGATAATGTGTTACATTAGCACTCATCCAGTAGTGCAGGACATCGAGTTCTTCTATCCATTTAAAACACTAAAGAAACTGCACATCCGTCACCACTTCACCACTGGATAGATTGAGACAGATATCTTACCGTGAGTCCGTGACCTGAGGAGATGGCAGGTCGACGAGCCAGCGGCGAAGGAGTGGCAGTGAGGATCCGAACAAGAAGAGGATCCTGATCATCCATGAAGCTTCCTGGACGAGGATCACACACCTGTATCCCTGGCCAATCGGTCGATAAACATGGACGCCGACAGCAGTTGCAGACGCCGTGCGGAGGTCGACGAAACCATCACCAGACAACAATCATCATGACTATTACCTGCGACTGCACCCGAGAAAATCTCATGAGACAGGACGATCAACTGCGATTAAACCCGTCAAAAACCCGATTAACCTGTTTGATCTTGATCACCCGTGGATTGCATCTGCCACTGCGGGATGCGGGATGAGACGAAGGTCGTGCAACAGATCTAGGCAATCGGGGATGGAATGGAATTCAAATTTGACGTTAAAAACGGAAGCCTATCAAGATTAGAGGAAATCGGGGAGGTGGGAATTGCAGCCGGGTAGAGATCAACTCACGGTGGGAAAAGTTTTAACCATGTCAGGTTTTTTGAACGGAGAATGACGCCGAGCGTCACGCTCCATCACGGGTCCACCGATCTGAAGTCCCTACGGCAGGATCCAATGGTATTTTAGATGAGGTTAATTTTGATCAATGGTTGATACACAGATTGGGTAGATTCTAGCAGGTCAAAACTATTTTCTCCTCAACTGGTTCTTTATTGGTTTAGATACCTTTATCCTTGTTTATTTTGTTCTAGAAAATTGCCTCACAAAAATATTTGTCCCACCCTGTGCCTCGCAAGTTTTGTTTCAGATTGCTTTGTTGAGTTTGTGTCCCAAGTCTGAGTCCTGTTGCTGGTCGAGTATTGTGTCGTCTTTTCTAGTCAGAGTCGTGTGTTGCTGGTCGAAGTTTTGTTTGTCAGCTCCTGTGTTTTTGTTGTTGCGCACGCAGCAGGACGTCATCAGGATCTTTTAGTTGTGTTCTGTATTGGGGTGCAAGGCCTCTCTGTGTCTGAACTTCTTGTTTGGTGCGCAAGATAAAAAAGAAAGGCAGGGAGATAGTATTCATGTTTCCATAACCCCTGATCTTAGCTTCGAGAAGAAGAGGGAAACAAATAGAAAAGGGAAGAGTATAGAATATTTCCTTCCTTGGAACCAGTATTTCCATCGGCTGTGTAGTGCATGAATGCCCTTGCTTTGATATTGGTGCGCGTATTACTGTCATTTAGTATTAGCACCTGCACCTAATTTGCTACACACCTGCGAATATATCAGTTTCAATTTTTTTTCTCCTAGCGTACTACAGATCCAGAGCTTGCCTTATATCGTGGCTAGTGAACCATTCATTCCGTTGGGAAAACTTTGATCCTATTTGAGGATACTGCGCCTTGGTCATGCAATTCTGCGCAACACTTTCTTAAGCAAACACTTTTTTGCTGAACTAGCAAAAGTGGTTTTTCTTGTGCGGCACTTTTGAAAAAAAAACAGAGAGAAAAAAAAGGAAAAAAGGCAAGTGCACATGTAGAAGCCGCACAAAAGAATTGAAAAAGAAGAAGAAAAAAAACAAAAATCAGAGTGTGGTTCTCATTGCTAGCTTGGTTTAGGTCCGACGATGGGTTTAGGCCAGCAACATAGACTTGTACTTTGGACTATTATTCAACTTTGCAATTTCTGATTTCAAAGTTTACTATTCCTTGCTACTCGTATATATATTTGCCCTACCAAGCTCCATGTATATTCTTTTGAACAACACAGATTTTGACCCTTGCAATGTATATTCTTTTGAACAACACAAATTTTGACCCTTGCAATCGTTGGGTCACACCCTCAGGTATCCTTTGCTTTGTTAGTAAAAAACTTGTAAGAATTTGGTAAGATGCTTCCATTTGCTTGTTGAGAGTCTCCACATTCTATAGTAGTGATAGGAAAATATACTCTTGTATTTTTTCTTGTTTTCTACTAACAATGACTGGTTACACCACACAGTTGATGAGTTGCTGAGTTCTCTAGCACAACAAGTGCTAAGTTCTCAAATGGAGAAAGCGGGGCAAAATCAATAGAACAATTTGTTTCAGACTTTCTTTGTAGTGAAGGATCGACGTTATCGTATAATCACTGATGGTGAGAGTAGCCGCAATATTGTAAGTTCTGAGTTGGTTGAGAAGCTTGGCTTGACCACACGGCGGCGCCCATGTCCATACTACATCCGATTGTTAAATTCTTGTCCTAAGATAAAAGTAACTAATGCTCGCATCGAATTTTGTATATGTACTTACAAGGATAGTGTAGAATTTGATATAGTACCTATGTAAGCATGTCATTTGTTAGTAGGTAAACTTGGATCTTGAAAAATAATGTTTTGCACAATACAATTGCCAATAGCTTCTCATTTAAATACAGCGGCAGCAAACTTACTCTTGTACCTATGACTGCTGCTGAAATTTTTGAAGCTGATCTCCAAAGGATTGAGAGTAGAAAGAATGAACCTTTTAGGAAAGAATGGGCTGTTTCAGATGTTGCAACACTTTCATATATATCTAAATTGTTGCAACAGGAATACTTTTTCTTGTCTCTTGTTGGAACTAATATCTTGCAGGATAAACATAAAGAAGAGGACGATGCGAAAGAAAATGAGGTGCTCACGCCTCATCCGAAAGTTCAAAAGGATCAATTCATCATCTTGGCGGGGCATGTCCTTGATCCTGCAGATACCTGTTCATCCATGTTACCTCAGTGTTCTTGCGTTGGAGAGCAGCAAGGAACGCAAGAATGGCAGCCATCTTAAAATTTTCAGTCCACACCAAGGTATCAGTGTAGCACAGATTTCTGTCGTGCAAAAACAAATTTTTGTTTTTCATTTTGCCTCCCTGATCTACAACTCCTGCAAGATGCTCAAGCTTCACAAAATGAATGTTCTAGATGTACATTTTGTTTGTTCCAAAATATGGCATATTTACAAAATCTCAGAGACTGAGAAGTGAGAACGAGCAAATCTTATTTTGTGACAGAAATCTGCATACCTTTTTATAATATAATACAAAAAACCATACTAAAAATAAATCTTTGATGCGACCAATCCATTGATCAGTTCATCAACACAGAAATGTAATACAGGACACTGCTATGCATGGTATGTGACAGACCAATAGGATGGCTCTAAGGTTACATCTTGCGCGGCATGACGTCTGTGACGTTTCTGCTGCATCATCGAAGAGAAATTTTGTTTTCGAGGTCGGGATAGCTGGGGGCGGAGCGTGTGCATTGCTCAACGCAGCTTTTCATGTCGGCAGGGGTCTTGTTGGCCTCCGGGCAAAGCTGATTGCAGTATTCAAAGGTCGAGCTCATCGCTAATGGGGCCTCTTGCACGAGAGCAACAAGAAGCAGCACCGCGATGACTGTAACTTTCTTGGCCATCCCCTTGTTTCTTAAAGCTTCGGGTGGATATACGCTGAGATAGCTTGCTTAGTTTGTTTTTTCCCGTTTTGTATATATATAGCCATGCTCATGAGAGCTTCACGCTCTACCTATGGTGCCAATAGTGTCCGTGAATTTATCTTCATGCTACTATTTTGAGCTCCATTTCTTCCGGGGCACCAGACAGATGTAGCCCGCAATAACGCAAGTTCATGATGTATGAAATTTGATCTGAAAAAAAAGGTGACCTTCTATATAACATTTTAAAAGACATACGAAATCAAGACATATATAAAATAGGTTTTATTTGTTCTCTATTTTAATTTATCAATATAACTGATTTAGGCTAACCGAGCATAGCTCGGGTGGTTTGATTCTTTGTGCTGGAACAAACCCATCGGATTCGTCTTGGAGCAATATATTGGGTGGTCATGCCTTAATAAACAGATGTGATACGTCTAGGATTAGCAATTTCTTAAGCTCAATGATGGAGCTTGCGGAGTTGACATTACTTCAACAGTCACCTATGGGCTTTGGAGATATTTTTCTTTCACTTGTTTAAGTCGTGTGCGCATCAGTGTGCGTTTGTGCACTTCTGATCTGGGCCAAATGTTTGTGAATGATAATATTTGGCTATAACTTTAATAAAAACCAATGCAAATGCTGCTGTAACTTCTCTAAGAGACAAAGCAAGAATTAATGCAATCTTTCCTAGTATCTAAAAGATAGTATACGAACAAGATATGGAAGTTTCATTTGTATGATTAATACAAAGACTCAGCTTTTTCTACTTTTTTTAAAAATGATAACATAGTAGAGATGACCCCTATATACACTAGTACCAATGTACATGCGCCACGCACGTAATAAAAAAAATGCATCACTTGGCAGGACCATAAAATTTTTAAGCAATTTGATTAATTTTTTAAATTTAAATCATTTGGATAGAATCATGCAGGATAGGTTGATTTTACTGACCAAAACAATGGCATGGACATCAGTATTATAGTGCAGATCACTCTTGTACTGATAATATTCATCACTGGACAACTCCTCTTCCATGCTGCATACACATAACTAATACATTACAATATTGTGTTCTAAGAAGAAGAAAATTTCATGATTTTTCATGAAAATTTAATCCAGATGAATCTTTTTTTAGACTTCCATTCAAACCAAATATAACACCAAAATTCAAAAAATATCAAAAAAATTTGATGAAAACCATATAACATTCAAACTCGAAATTGAGCTTTAATTCCACATGTAATACGAAAAAAAACCTATAGAATGTCCTTGATTTACTTTATAGAACAATCTCCTATAAAAGACTTCAGAATTCCCCTTGTTTTTGTGGATTCCAAGATATACAGCAACAAGCTTTGTAGACTGTTGCAGCGGGCCCTGTTGTTAACCGCCATTGAAAATACTGGTCATTTGTAGCGATGGTTTGTCTTGTGTCCTGCCGGTACAAATGATACTGAAGTTATTTACATATCGTAGCTAAAAGTAGAACATCGGTTAATCATATATGTACCTGGCAACATTTGTGGCTTCCATCTGGACCATCAATCCGACCTCGGGATTTGATCGACGGCTATGGGCTCCCGGTATTCCTCAGGTATTTGATTTTTTTTGGGTGTACAATGTCAGGGGCTGGCTGCTTTTTGCGTTAGGCAGTGTGCGGTCGGGTGGAGTGCGATGAGGCTGAGACTATCCGCACCGGGGCCGGTAAAGCGATCTCCAGGCCACTTTTAGCGGTAAAAAAGTCCGCAGCGGAGGCCTCTATGGCGGTCGCTACCTCCCAGGCCGGATCGGAGAACGCCAAATCCAGCGACATACGGGTAGGCCGCTATCTCGCCTGGGCCCCAACCACCGGCGACACGCACCCGCCCCCTCCCGCGTTCGGCAGGAGCAGGAGAGAGAGGGGAAAAGTTGAGAGTGGCGGGTCCCACTGTTTCAACAAACTAAAAAATGTTATAAATCACAAACCACAAAACCAAATCAAATTCCGATTACACCATTAAATTCGTTTCAATAAATCCTTCAAAACAAGATCTCAGATGGATATATTTTGATAAAATTACAAGTGAACCCCACTGATGGTAGTTGGAGATGGTTGAATAAAATATAGATTAGTTGGTATAGAGGTTGAGATATAGAGGTTGACGGGTGCGGAAGAAGTTAGTATAGAGATGAGAATCTCGATGACTAGGCAGGAATATTCTGTTTTAGAGGTGGGGATAGAGGCCAACCAGTGCGGATAGTCTGATGAGATTGGAGGTGGGCCAGCTTTCAATACTGATGGTTGGAAGGTACTTAAAAAAAGCTCAGACCGCCCTCACGTTTCAAATTTTGAACCTACTGTATTGTGAGAGTAAAAGCCCATACCACCCTCACATTTCAAATTTTGAACATACTGTTCTCTCTTTTCAGCCTTATTTTATTGATTTTTTAAAACACTGACCGTTGGAAAATGGAACATCAGGATTACTCTAGCTTTTGATGAGCATCACGGTTCCATAATCAGAGCTCTTTCCGGACCAATGAGTACCCATTCTGGAACCAGTCTAACCAGTAGTATAAAAATAAAATCAGCAACAAATATATGTACATCAGAAATTCCAAATTTCCTCCTCTCTGTACTTCTAAATGTAGGAAAAAACAAATAAACACCAGAGAGCACGTGCTCACAAAGTATTTACCTCAATGAATTTATCAAACAATACAATTTCACACTAAATCTTCCACAAAGTAGATCAAGAATATCCACGAATCTCGGATCATAAATAGAAAATTGTAAACTACAGAATGAACATGTACAAATTTTTCCTTCCACAATGTTGAAGAACATGTACACATCTACACACTGTTCTTGTTGCTCACACACAAGAACATTTAAGCAATGATCCAAAGATAAAAAAATTTCACTGTAATTCTCCTGTACTACACTTACTAGTAAGCTCAATAAAAAATTCTATGGATAAATAAAAGCAACCTGTACATGTACAACAAGAAATTACAAATTGCCTCAATGAAATTGGCCTGTACTTTTGAGTCACCATGTATATCAACATGAATTGAGAAAAAAAAATCTGCATGTACACCTAATGTTCAATTTCAATTAGTGGTGATTGCAAAACACTCTTGCTCATTTCCGTTCTGTAAATTATTTATTTGTTTTGCCACCACTGTCACTAGCATGCAAATGAACCTTTTGTGCTTCAAAATTGAAACAGAAGAACAGCTCAAGCACTGAGAATTTTGAGGGGGAAACAAAGAATTGATCTTGTACTAACAAATTCAGAAAGCACCTGTACCATTCAAAATCACTTGAACTTTAACAGGTGCCGAACCTGTACGTTAACAAATTTTTCATGTTACCGAAGAAAATGAGGATCACAAGAAAAGAAAATCAAAAGAACAGATCATGTACAGCAAATAAAATTAGATGAACATGAGGAACAACAAATCTCCGCATGTGATATCTGTACAACTCACATGCATCAGCTCCATAAAGAACATGTAGATCATGGCATTATTTTGAATCAGTGCAAAAGAAAAGTAAAATGGATCATGTACTCAAAAAGAAAATCATCATGCAAAGCCCATCAGCAGATCCAAAGACCTGCAAATCCAACCTACTCCAATGGAAGAAACGAAAGGGACAAGAAAAAATAGCAACGCATTGGATAAGTCAGATGCCAAAAAAATTGCCGCAACAGGCGCGTGGTGCTGCATCACCACAGACTCCGGTGATGGCTCGTCCTGGTACTGTGCTGTACAACGAGGCCAGCTAGATCCTCGGCTCCGAAGGCGCGTTGAGATGGATGACGACGCGAGGAACCAGCGAGACGCAGTAGCGGGCACTGATGCGGATCACCACGAAATGAACCTTGAGCCTGAAAATTGAAACGAGGGAAAAAAAGGACTTCAGCTTTCACACTATTATCACAGAAATTGAAATCTGATGAGCCAATAAAAAAAATTAGATGCTCAAGTCCTTCTTAAAATTTTCATAAACACAAGACAGCTTATAATTAGCACCTGAACCAAAGATCATGTACTAACAAAGCACTTATTGACCTCAGTGAAATTATCAAGCAACACAATCCCCACTGAGCTGTTCTCAACTTGTTCCCTCTTCACGTATAATTCAAACATGTTTTATGATTCCACAAATATATGTACACTCTTATAACAAAAGTTTCAAAAATTACTTCATTGTAATTCTCATGTTCTCAATCTGCTCCCTCTTCACATATATTCGAAAATCGTATATGATTCCACAAATATATGTACCAAAAAAGTAAAAAATTACTTCACTGTAATTCTCATGTACACTTGGAGTGGTAGACCTCAATCCAAATTTCTCCATTGTCTCATCAGGTACCAGATAAATAAAATCAACAAGAAGTACATGTACGAAGGAAATTCCAAATTTTCTCAGTGAACTTCATCTGTACTTGTGAATCAACATGTACATTAATATGCATCGAAGAAAAAAATCTATTGTACATGTAAGCTCAATTTCGAGTACAGGTGAATGCAAAATGTTTGCTGCTCATTTCAACTCTGTAAATTTCTGTGCCTGAAAACTGAGTAAGGGAACAGCCAAGAACAGCTTGCGCACTAGCATATTTGAGGAGGAAACAAAGCACTACAGCTTGCGTAGTAGACTAAAAATTGAAATCTGATCAACCAAGCAAAGTCATTAGATCCTTAAAACCTTCTTAATATTTTCATAAACACAAGACAAGTCATAGTTGGAACCTGAACAGAGCATTACACACACCATTTCATTAAAAAAAAAAAGACACCAGCTCCTTTTTCCAATCTTAGAATCTACACATGAAAGGTCAGGAACACATCAACTCGAAGAAATCTGCACAGCTAAGAATGAGTCAACAGTAAAAAAAACTTAACGCAAACGCACAAATCTAATTGGACAGAAGCATCGCATGTGTTTCTGGGCATACAGTACCTAATTCCTCTTCACAATTTTGGTGGCAAAAAAAATCTGTACCTACAGAGCACGTGTGCTCTGTGCACGTCAAGATTTAACTTATCCATCAACACAAATAGAAATGCAGCCAAGGATTTCCAAAAAAAAAAAGGAACGACAGAAAGTAAACAACCAATCAGTGCTGCCTTTTGCCACAAATCGCACAAACTTACCACTAGGAGGTCCAAGACCGCCGCTTGATCCACAACTTGCCGGATCAGTACAGGTGAAGATCGAGCGGTCTCAAGGTCACCACCGCCTCGAGGTCGCCGTCGCGTCAAACTCGCCATCGCCGCCGCCTCGTGGTCGCCATCGCGTCAATCACCCCCGCCGCCCCTTCCTCTAGCACGACGCCGAGTCGAGCTCGCCGTCACAGGAGCCTTCCCAGCCACCACGTGGTCGCCGGCCAGATCCAGCTGGGAACCAGCACTGCTGGCCGCATCGAACCAAGGAGGGTCAGATCCGCCCGGGATGTGGGCTAATCTGACCACCAACAACCAACAGCAGGCCAGATCCGGCCAGGCAGCCGCTATGGCCGCAGTCGACGACGTCGATCCAGATCGAGCCGTGGTACCTCCACAGCCCAGGAAGCTTGACGTCGAGACGAGAGAGAGTGGGTGGTACGCCGGCGATTGGTACAGGATCCGGCGGATGTACGCCGGCGACTGGTACAGGACCCGGCGGATGTACGCCGGCGAGATGAGAGAGGAGGCGGCGGTGGGATGGGAGAGGCAGCGGTGAAATTTTTCTTTTTTTTTTTTAGAACTGAGGCGGCGGTGAAAATTGAGAGGAGAGAGAGGTGAATCGGAATATATAGCGTATCTCCCTTCGTGTCGAGTACGTGGTCTCCACCGTATGTCTGCATCGGCGTGAATTCCAGAACGCGATGGGTTACACGTGGAAGATGCAGACGGCGGGAACAAATGTACCCGGGTCCATATGTTTCATATTCAGTAGAACATGCTGTTATAACCTGTCTCATCAACCAGATTGAGCTAGCAACTCTCTTTCTTGGGGAACGTTCTTGACTTTAGGATGATTTCCGTACAGGAGGAACCGGCACATGCCAAATCTGGCCAAAACAGATCAAAAACAAAAGGCAGGTATAAAGTTCCTTCAAAATGGATGGTTTTCGTGCATCAGCTTCTAAGCATGCAGATGCTGGTAGAGTTATTCCACCTCACCGGTGCAACAGTCCATAATATCAACTTGCAGAGCATGAATCCTGAAATATGAAGATCATGTCATCGCTGATCGTATATTAATAGATGCTGATGCTGGTTTTTATTTTATTGACCATGGCAAATTTCTTTCACAAGAAACCGAGGTACATGCTGATGCTGGTAGACCAAGGCCGCAACTCACCCCCACCACAGCTCAAACTCTACTGTGATTTTTGTCACAAATCCTGAACAGATGGACACAATTAACTGCAGCACCCAATTTTTTCCCGATAAAAAATCAAACATATACTATCCTATTTTCCCCAAATCAAGCCATGGCAATTTCCAAATCTCTTTGGAAATGTAAGAAATATGCATACACACATTTTTCAAACCAAGGAGCACACAATTAGAGTGAAATGTTTGGTTTGCCCTTTTTAATATCATCCCGATATAAAAATGTTTACTGACAACATCATGTACTTATGCACCATATAATAGATTCCTACCCATCTACGAAATAAAGCATTCCAATTATCAAGTAAACAAAGCATTCCATAGTAGAGATGACCCCTATATACATAATTGCACACTCTACCCCGCTGTATGCCTACGAGTGACTTTTGAGCTGACCGGTCTTGTAATTCACTCATAATTAAGATCATGGCAAAGATGGGGAGATGTGGCCGGCTGTCACAAGATTAATTTTCTACTGGACGGAAAATGGAAGGTGAACGAGGAGCAGAGAGCAAAGATTAGATGTGTGTATGCATGTTTCGTACAGTGGCGGAGCCAGACACAAAACACAGGGGGGGGGGGGGGGGGGGGGGATTGGGCAAATGCGTAAAAGGCACGTCAAAAACCTTGTTAAAATCTTGTGATGTGAAGGCATCAAAATCACCCCTTTTCTTGATATTTTTCCTGCAAATAAAGCAAAGAAGGCAATAAACTCAGTTACTGCTCTTTGCGTACTTCAACCTCAACTATGCTCTCCTCACTTCGTTTTGCTGGTTGCTTGATACTTCCATATTTTTGGACGTAATGCTGGGTCCCTCTCCAAGAACTCAATGCCCCGAAATACAATAGGGTTGCTCTTGTTCTTGCCTATTATTTTTCAGGCTGAATCAGGGGGCCACGAACTGGATATTGCTCTTCCTCCACAACCTCATTTCCAAGGTTGACTTCATGTCATTTTGTTTTAAAAAATGAATGACTTTCTTTCTGCAGTATCACCATTGTTACCTACGAAAATATCAAAACTAGCTACCTCACAATCAACGCATCCACTAATTTGCTGATAGGCACCACCGGCAACGGGGATTGAGGAAGCGTGCGAAGTGATGCGACGACGGGTGACCGCCGGAGACGACGGAGGCGTGTGCTGATGCGCGACGGCAGCCGAGGTTTCGTCTCATAATTGCCGACCAGTCTGAGGAGCGATGGTTCAGTTCCTTCTATTCTTTTCTTACGCATAAATCACAGCAGAAGTTCCTTCTCTTCCCCACCTATTTGGTGCATCGATGCATGCAAGCGTGCTAATGAGTCGCCGTGTTGCCGATGCTTGAGCGTCGATGCATTCGTTTACTTTGGCTTTTTTTTTTTTGAGATAATCCAGACTTTGGCTAATTGGATGGTTCACGTAATGAGGCGACTGAATCTTCAAAAATTTTCCTGGGCCAGGCGCCACGGCCCGGGCTGGCCCCCTCCTGTGGCTACGCCAGTGGATGTGTAGATTGGCTGATGCTCTAAAACTTTTTCTTCTTACATTTACCCAAAAAAGAACTCAGACGATGTTACTATGTCCTAGATTTTTTGATTATACAGTACAACTCAGGCACTCACAATGCACGCACATTCACCTCTATGAACGCACATACGCAAAACCTACCCCTATAAGCATCTTCGAAAACTGAGCCGGCAAATCCTCGAGATTGACGAAGTCACCACTAGCGTCTCGCTGTCGACGGCCACATCGCCTCCCGCTGAAAGCACAACACCGTTAAATCCTAGAAAATTCGCTCCCACGAGGAGTCGAACCGAGGACCTCAGGTGCCCAGGACCTCAGGTGCTACTGAGGCTCTTGTAACCACTAGGCTACAGGCCCTTCCAAATTACTATGTCCCAGATGGCATCTAGGAAACCCTAGGACTAACCATGAAACCATTGTAGATTTTTTCGTCAATAGATACAAATATACTGTCGGTTAAATGGTACGTTAGTTAAGGAACAGAAGCCGCCACCTCCCGCTCTCCTTGCTCTAGGGCATGCCGCCGCCCTCCGTTATGGCCTCTCTCTCTCTTCATCTCCGGCGATCTCGCCGGTGGTTAGAGAGAGCTAATAGTTTGAGTCTACCCATGCCGTATCCTTCGGACTTTGAGAAGGTTGGGTGATGTTGATTTCTTTATTGTGGTTTCGATGACGGTGTCCATGGCGGCGTCGACATGGAGAATTATGTGCCGTGGAATAAGGTTCTTCGGTTTTTCTCAGTTTTGTCGTTGCTTGATCACCATAGTTAAGGGCTGGTGAGATGAAATCTTCTCTCTTCCTACTAATGAAGATGTGGTCGATTCTCATTCAAAGAATTAGATCTATCTTGACATTGAGTTTTAAGACGCGGTTTCAACAAAGTTTGGCATCTCTTATCTGCGGTTTGGAGAGGCAACGGCTTTGATTTGGTTTTTACTCGGCAGCATCAATCGAATAAGTGATGTTGATTAATTATGAGTAAACTACTTATAGTTGTTTTCTTTATGTTTTAGTCGTCTTTTAGAGTCTTGATGTAAGGGTCTATACTTCTTCAGATTTTAATAGAGTCCCCTTCCATTCGAAAAAATAAAAAATGGTACTTTAGTGAAGAAGAAAGTAACGGGCTACTATGCTATCGTGTTCTGTTTTTTGGGGCAGCTCTAGAGTAAATCAAATAGGTTTTTGTTTTGCATGATTTCCGATCAATGTCAAGAATAGTCTCATCAACAGTAAGTTGGCTCAACCTAGTCAACCTCCTGTTGGATCAGGGGAAATACTTGCAATGCTTGTAGCATTGCAAATCTTTACTCCTTATTATTTGTCTTCTGATTTCACTCCCGTGCGTCGCGGCCCTCTCCCTCCATCAAACTTGGCGCCGACATGTGGGCCCGCCTATCCTCACGCGCACGCCGCCCGCCTGTCCTAACCCCGCCGCACGCCGGCCTCCCCTCCCCAACCCTAGCCTCCATCGGGGCCGCCCGCCATGCCGGCCTGCCTCCGCCTGGCCGCCGGGCGCTCCAGCCCTGCTATACGCTGCCGCACGCTGTAATGCCGATGCCGCCGCCTTCGTGGAATGTGCGCATGGGCTGGCCGTCCGGGATTCCGGGTCGGGGTCCATGATCACGGCTTCGTCGGGACCGCGCTGGTCGGGGCGTACGTGGCCCGCGGGCGCGTCGGGGACGCAGCCTCCGTCGAGGCCGCCTGCCGCACCGGCCTGCCTCCGCCTGGACGCCGAGCGCTCCGGGCCCTGCTCGCTTGGGCGATTTGGGAAAGGATTTCAGAAGGCCACAGCCAGGTTCCTCCGTCGCCGCCACTCTCCGTCTCGGCGGCACATCTAAGATCTCCGAAGCAACGTCACCGGAGTGCCCAGCTCCTTAGATCTATGAGTCGTTCATGAAGAACCCTAACTCTAGACCGAAATCTACAGTGGTTCACGAAGAACCCTAATCCTACCCAGCACGAAGTCCGGTACAGGCGCAACGTCGCCGACCTCAGATCTACATGCATCGCAGATCAAAAAGGGGGTTAGGGTTCCTAACCCTAACCCTAGATCTCGAAAAAACAAGCAAAGAAGAACGGCCGTCGACGCACGCTGGGCTACCGGGAGCCGCGCCGTCACGGGCTACCGTCGCCGAGCTCACACAGATCCAAATCCAAAATTACAACCTCAGATCGAGCTCAGAAAGAAAACAACCGAGATGCCACGGGCCCGACCACCGCGCCGCCATGGCCTTGGTCCGTCCCACCGTGCCGCCCAGGCTCGATCCGGCCCGTGCACGCCACCACGGCTCGGCCAGCGCGCCGCTATGGGTCCGCCCGGCCTCCGCGCCGCACGGCTCAAACGCACCGCCCGGCCACGAGCCACCGCGACGCCCGGCTGCGGGCCGTCGTGCCACCACCGGACGCGACGTCGTCGCGACGCCCTACCGCGAGGCCACGAGCCGCCGTGACGCTCGGCCTCTGGCCACCGCGTCGCGCCCGGAGGGCAGTCGCAAGCCACGGCGCGGCTCACCGCGCGCCGGCCTCCATGCGCGCCAGGCCGCTATAGACCTCTGCAGCTGCCGGGCGCCCCTCCCTAACCTCTGTCCCGGCCTAGATCTAAGGAAGAAGCGCTGGCGGTGAAGGGAGAAACAGAGAGAAGAGAAACCGGCGGCTGGGTGGAGGAAGAAATGGAAAGCAAGTGAAGAGATTAGGGTTTCGGCCCTTTATATACTTCGACGTGAATTTTATGAAAAAGTCCTCCAAAGAACAAGAAACTATGAAGAGGTCCTCGCGCGGTTCTGGATTTTACAGAAAAATCCTAAATTACAAAGAAGCCCTTAGAATATCAGAAAATTACGAGCGAATACTCTGGAACTTACAAAGAAGCCCTCGGAATATCAGAAAATTATGAAAATATCCTCGGAACATCTGGAAATTACCAGAATATCCCTGGACTCTGACAATTGCGAGAAAATCCCTGTTAATTACGAAAATTGACAAGGATACTCAGAAAATTGCCCAAAAAATAGAAAAATTGCTGGATTGTGTTATTTTTGCATATAACACCCCAGACTTTGGTGATTTTACAAAAAATACTAATAATATAACTTAAACACGCAGTTTTTGTTATATTTATGCTCCCTATTACTTGGATATATGAAATAATCCTTGCACCATGATATCTTGCAGATGTCTGACCTCGTGAAGAGAGAATTTGAAGTGTTGACTCCTCATGGAAGCAACTATCTGTCATGGGCACTCGATGCTGAGATACTCTTAAGTGGCAAAGGCCTCTTGAAGACGGTCCTACCCAAGAAGGGAGATACTGCTGCAACAGATGTGGAGATGGCTCAGGCTTTGCACTTCCTGCGCCACCACTTAAGTGCTACTTTGAAGAATCAATACATGACTGAACGTGATCCAAAGGTCTTGTGGGAGTCATTGCGTGTACGCTTTGAGCAGATTGAAACTGTTTTACTCCCCAAGGTTGAGCGTGAATGGCAAAACCTACGCTACCAAGACTACAAGACCGTGGAGGATTACAATACCGCACTCTATGGGATTGTCACACGTATGAAGCTATGTGGCAAAGTGCTTGAGCAAAAGGATCTTATTAACAAGACCCTTTCCACCTTTCACCCTAAGTTCACTCATGTGAGCCGCCAGTACAAGAAGAAGAATTATGAAACCTATGCCGCCCTGAGTAATGCATTGCAGCAAGATCAGGGGGAGGACGAATTGATCATGGAGAATCATAAGAATCGTCCTACTGGCTCCTTGGCACCGCATGAAGCGAATGCCATCTCCTTCAAGAAGAAGAAGAAGAATAATAAGGGTAAAGGTGCTCCCAAAGCGTCTCCAAGCGCACCCCCGAAGGCTCAAAACAACCCTAACGCCTTCAAGAAGAACAAGAAAGGGAAGTCAAAGAAGAAACCTTCAGGGGGAGAGTACGGTGAACAGGATCAGGATTGCTACAAGTGTGGATTGCATGGCCATTGGTCCAAAATATGTCGTACACCACAGAAGTTAGTTGACATGTATCAAGACCTCAAAAAGAAGCTCGCTCAGCATGAGGCTAACTTTGTTGAAGGCACGAAGTCAACAACAAAAGCACCAATGGGCCAAGCATCACTTAGCAAATCTGCTGACCTGGAGTTGGACAATGACCTCATGAACGAGGACATTGATGATGAGGAAGATGTGCATGGAGATTCTGCGTAGTCAAGTAGACTATTATGAATCATTTAGTTATCTATTTGTAATAGGAGTGCAATAAAATTCCTCGAAGGAATTAGTTTGTTTATGTAATCTCTCGAAGAGAAGACATTTGCTTTGAATAAATCAGCTTGTGGAATTATTTGTCATCAATTACTCTCTTGTTTATACATTTCTTATGTATGAATTACAGAATTGTGGAGTAAAATAGCTATGGATGAGGACCTCTGTCTCGTAGACAGTTGTACCAATGCTACTATTCTAAGGGACACTTGCTATTTCCAGACGCTTCGAAAGTATACTGGAGATATTCTTACTATTATTGGCAATAATAATAAGATTGTTGGCTAAGGAAGAGCCACATTTGTCCTACCGAATGGTACGCAATTAACAATCCAAGAAGCATTACTTTATCCGGATTCAACCCGGACATTGTTAAGCTTTAAGGACATCCGTAGAAATGGGTTTCACGTAGAAACCAATGACGATGAAGGTGAAGAACGTCTTATCATGACCAAGAAAGAAGGAAATAGGAAGACTATTATTGAAAGCTTTCCATTGATCAAAGATGGCTTGTACTACACGTACATTAAGCCAAACAAAGAATTTGCTACATTCAAGACCATCTTTACCAATCAAGAAGAATATAGGCTATGGCATGACCGTCTTGGTCATCCTGGCCTTAATATGATGCAGAGAATTACGAAGAATGCAACAGGGCATAACTTGAAAACAAAAGATTTCCCAAATCAAGCAGATTTCTTATGCATTGCATGTGCAAAAGGGAAGCTTATTACTCGACCCTCGCAGCTTAAGATTCAAGCAGAATCTATAGCATTCCTTGAACGAATTCAAGGCGATATATGCGGACCAATTAGTCCCACTTCAGGACCTTTCCGCTATTTCATGGTATTAATAGACGCTTCCTCGAAGTGGAGCCATGTGTGTCTATTATCTACTAGAAACCATGCATTTGCACGATTGACTGCCCAGATCATACAATTGAAGACACATTTTCCGGACCATAGAATTAAATCTATCAGAATGGACAATGCCGGAGAATTTACCTCAAAAGTATTTGATGATTACTGTATGAGTATGGGCATCAAAGTGGAACACTCTGTACCACACGTGCATACACAAAATGGTCTCGCAGAATCATTAATCAAGAGAATCAAATTGATTGCTCGACCATTGTTACAGAATTGCTTATTGCCTACCTCTTGTTGGGGGCATGCGGTGTTGCATGCAGCAGCACTTATCCAATTACGACCATCTGCTACACATGAAGAATCACCATTAGCATTGGTGCGTGGTAGAATACCAAATGTTTCCCATCTACGGAGATTTGGATGTGCTGTATACATTCCAATCCCTCCACCTCAGCGAACTGCAATGGGCGCACAACGGAAACTCGCAGTTTACGTTGGTTATGAAAGTCCGTCCATAATCAAGTACTTGGAGCCCTCCACTGGAGATTTGCATACGGCTCGGTTTGCTGATTGTATCTTTAATGAAGATCATTTCCCGGCATTAGGGGGAGGAAAGTATCTCTCTAGAGATGAATGCCGGCAAATTGATTGGGATGCTAAAGGAATCCTAGGAATGGATCCTCGCACTAGAGAAGCTGAACTTGAAGTTCAGAACATACTCCACTTGCAGAGAGTTGCTAATGAATTGCCTGAAGCTTTCACCAATACAAGAGACATTGTGAAATCTCATATACCGGCTGCAAATGCTCCTGAAAGAATAGAAATCCCATTTGAAGGGAATGAATATATGGAATTCCAACCTTCTTCCATAAAAGCAATGAATGCTAGGAAGAGGGGGAGTGAACCGGTTACAAGGGCATCCAAGAAGCCTAGAGTACAAGCTCAAGCTAAAACTCCTAGGAGACGTCTTGTGGAGAAGAAGCCTAAGCAAAATACTCAAAAGAAAACCAAAGAAGGTGAAAGTGATCCACATGAAGTGGTGAGACTTGAAGAATCAAACCCAAGTGAGAATGTGCATGAAACTCATGAGGGGATACCGGAAATCCCTGACCTCAATATATCTATCGATAACGAGGATCAAGGAAATGAAATCTCAACGAATTATGTTGAGACGGGAGTGGTATATAATAGAAAGACAATTGAAGTCGATACATACTTTGCTGAAACAATTGCAACACAAATTGATTTGGAATCTGAACCAAAATCAATAAAGGAATGCAAGAAGCGTCCTGATTGGCCAAAGTGGAAAGAAGCAATCTGTGCAGAGTTAAACTCGCTAAAGAAAAGAGAAGTGTTTGGTAATGTAAACCTTACACCAACTGGTATTAAACTAGTAGGTCACAAATAGGTGTTTGTCAGGAAGAGAAATGCTCAAAATGAAGTGACTAGATATAAGGCGAGACTCGTAGCTCAATGTTTCACGCAGAGACCTGGCATTGACTACGAAGAAACCTACTCTCCCGTAATGGATGGAATTACTTTCCGGTATTTGATCTCAATGGCGGTGAATATGAATTTGCAGATGAGACTTATGGATGTGGTCACAGGATATCTATATGGAACATTAGATACTGAAATCTATATGAAAGTTCCAGAAGGTATCAAAGTACCGAATGAATATGAACGCAAATTATATAGTGTCAAATTACAGAAGTCACTATATGGTTTGAAACAATCAGGAAGAATGTGGTACAACAAGTTGAGTACATTCCTATTGAAGAAGGGATTTGTGAAGAATGAAGATTGTCCTTGTGTATTCATAAAGAAATCAGAGAAAGGCTTTTGCATAATCTCTGTTTATGTTGATGACTTAAACATCATTGGTACTACAAATGAAATTGAAGAGACTTGCTCATACTTGAAGACTGAATTTGAAATGAAAGATCTGGGCAAGACTACATATTGTTTGGGTTTGCAACTTGAACATACCCCCGAAGGGGTACTCTTGCATCAATCGAACTATACCAAGAAGGTATTAGAGAGATTTAATATGCATGAAGCATATCCACTCAGATCACCTATGGTGGTGAGATCACTTGATATAGATGAAGATCCATTTAGACCAAAGCAGGAAGATGAAGAATTATTGGGACCTCAATATCCATATCTCAGTGCTATTGGTGCCTTGATGTACCTTGCAAATGGTACACGACCCGATATAGCTTTTGCTGTTAATCTACTTGCAAGATATAGCTCAGCACCGACTCGGAGGCATTGGAATGGCATCAAGCAAATCCTCCGATACTTGAGAGGAACTGAAGACCTTGGATTATTTTTCAAGAAGAATGGAGAATTAACCCTTGTGGGTTATGTTGATGCTGGATATTTATCTGATCCACATAAATCAATATCTCAAACGGGATATGTGTTTTTATATGGTGGAACTGCAATTTCTTGGAAGTCAACGAAGCAAACATTGGTTGCTACATCGACAAATTATTTGGAGATCATCGCATTGTTTGAAGCTGCAAAGGAGTGCGCCTGGCTCAGGAGGATGACAAGCCACATAATGAATACTTGTGGAGTGACGTATACTCCATTCCCTACAATTATCTATGAAGATAATAAAGCTTGTATTGCACAAGTACAATCGAGATACGTAAAGTCAAATAGGACAAAGCATATGTTACCTAAATTCTTCCACACGCATGAAATGCAAGAGCAGGGAGAGATTTTAGTAACACATGTCCGATCTTGTGACAATCTTGCAGATATGTTCACAAAGGCATTACCTGCTCGCACTCTCGAAAAGTGTAGGCGTGGTATTGGCATGAGAAGACTTAGAGAAGTGCTTGGAACAGGGGGAGAACTTCCCTAAGTACATCACATTCCTGAATTAAATGAGTTATCTCGAAGATAATTCATATCAGTCATGCAGATTGATAAGTATTAATCATGAAGATAAAAAACATTGTACTCTTTTTCCCTTATGAGTTTTTCACATGAAGTTTTCTCAATAAGGTTTTTAACGAGGCAATGTGTGCAATATGAGTGGTGGTAATATGTGCTCTTTTCGCCATTTTTCCCACTGGGTTTTTAGGAGTTTTTATGAGGCATACTTATCACGATAAAGAGCCCAAGGGGGAGTGTTGTAAAACTCTTATTGGGCCAGGCCCACCTTCTAGAAGAAGGAGTCCTGGCCCATGTGGGCAACTTTATCAAATCCGGGCCCAACACGAAGTTAGGGTTTCCCCCCTATAAATAGTTGAGGAGACTCCCCCTGTAATCTGACACCAGAATTTCGCAATAAAGAATTTCGTCTCCTCTATTCCAGTTTTACTTTATGTTATTCGTCGTGATCTACGTGCCGTCGCTCCGCCGATAACCTAGCAGCCCCCTCCTGTGGCTACGCCAGTGGATGTGTAGATTGGCTGATGCTCTAAAACTTTTTCTTCTTACATTTACCCAAAAAAGAACTCAGACGATGTTACTATGTCCTAGATTTTTTCGATTATACAGTACAACTCAGGCACTCACAATGCACGCACATTCACCTCTATGAACGCACATACGCAAAACCTACCCCTATAAGCATCTTCGAAAACTGAGCCGGCAAATCCTCGAGATTGACGAAGTCACCACTAGCGCCTCGCTGTCGACGGCCACATCGCCTCCCGCTGAAAGCACAACACCGTTAAATCCTAGAAAATTCGCTCCCACGAGGAGTCGAACCGAGGACCTCAGGTGCCCAGGACCTCAGGTGCTACTGAGGCTCTTGTAACCACTAGGCTACAGGCCCTTCCAAATTACTATGTCCCAGATGGCATCTAGGAAACCCTAGGACTAACCATGAAACCATTGTAGATTTTTTTCGTCAATAGATACAAATATACTGTCGGTTAAATGGTACGTTAGTTAAGGAACAGAAGCCGCCACCTCCCGCTCTCCTTGCTCTAGGGCATGCCGCCGCCCTCCGTTATGGCCTCTCTCTCTCTTCATCTCCGGCGATCTCGCCAGTGGTTAGACAGAGCTAATAGTTTGAGTCTACCCATGCCGTATCCTTCGGACTTTGAGAAGGTTGGGTGATGTTGATTTCTTTATTGTGGTTTCGATGACGGTGTCCATGGCGGCGTCGACATGGAGAATTATGTGCCGTGGAATAAGGTTCTTCGGTTTTTCTCAGTTTTGTCGTTGCTTGATCACCATAGTTAAGGGCTGGTGAGATGAAATCTTCTCTCTTCCTACTAATGAAGATGTGGTCGATTCTCATTCAAAGACTTAGATCTATCTTGACATCGAGTTTTAAGACGCGGTTTCAACAAAGTTTGGCATCTTTTATCTGCGGTTTGGAGAGGCAATGGCTTTGATTTGGTTTTTACTCGGCAGCATCAATCGAATAAGTGATGTTGATTAATTATGATTAAAATACTTATAGTTGTTTTCTTTATGTTTTAGTCGTCTTTTAGAGTCTTGATGTAAGGGTCTATACTTCTTCAGATTTTAATAGAGTCCCCTTCCATTCGAAAAAATAAAAAATGGTACTTTAGTGAAGAAGAAAGTAACGGGCTACTATGCTATCGTGTTCTGTTTTTTGGGGCAGCTCTAGAGTAAATCAAATAGGTTTTTGTTTTGCATGATTTCCGATCAATGTCAAGAATAGTCTCATCAACAGTAAGTTGGCTCAACCTAGTCAACCTCCTGTTGGATCAGGGGAAATACTTGCAATGCTTGTAGCATTGCAAATCTTTACTCCTTATTATTTGTCTTCTGATTTCACTCCCGTGCGTCGCGGCCCTCTCCCTCCATCAAACTTGGCGCCGACATGTGGGCCCGCCTATCCTCACGCGCACGCCGCCCGCCTGTCCTAACCCCGCCGCACGCCGGCCTCCCCTCCCCAACCCTAGCCTCCATCGGGGCCGCCCGCCGTGCCGGCCTGCCTCCGCCTGGCCGCCGGGCGCTCCAGCCCTGCTACACGCTGCCGCACGCTGTAATGCCGATGCCGCCGCCTTCGTGGAATGTGCGCATGGGCTGGCCGTCCGGGATTCCGGGTCGGGGTCCATGATCACGGCTTCGTCGGGACCGCGCTGGTCGGGGCGTACGTGGCCCGCAGGCGCGTCGGGGACGCAGCCTCCGTCGAGGCCGCCTGCCGCACCGGCCTGCCTCCGCCTGGACGCCGAGCGCTCCGGGCCCTGCTCGCTTGGGCGATTTGGGAAAGGATTTCAGAAGGCCACAGCCAGGTTCCTCCGTCGCCGCCACTCTCCGTCTCGGTGGCACATCTAAGAAGATCTCCTATGGCGGCCTCGCGCATTCCAATTCCGTGGCGCCGACTTCTCCGACAGCCGCTCAAGTCAATTCCGCTTCGCCGCCGCGCTACGTGCCCGGCTCGGCATTCTGTCGAGCGGGCGGCGGGCGCGCCGCGTCGGGACGGAGATCCTGCACGCTGGCTTGCTGAATTCGTCAAGCGAAGCTCGCGGAATTCGTACTTTTCCTCAGTTTGGGTTTGGGAGCTTGTTGTTTTGTCTGTGCTGGCCTGCGCGGATTGGGGGTCTCTGTGTTTTGGAGCCTCAAGTGCTTGCTCTGCTGTGGATATATAATACACAACATTTTAAATAATACATATGTTGTATACTACTCTGTTACAGAGTTGTTAAAACAAACATTGGATATATAATCTGTATTAAAACAATATCAAAGGATTTTTTTCGGCTCGCCCGTGGCAACGCACGGGCACTTTTGCTAGTATGTCTTATATGTAATCATTTTTTTATAGCTATTACTTTGCTTTCCATTTAATTTGCTTTATCTTAATTCGTTGGATACGCACCGTGGAAGAAATATATATCTGTGGCGGATGAAAATATCCACGCAACAAAAAGACTACGCTTTTTGATCTTGGAACGCAAGTCTGTTGAGCAATCATATCATACCCGATCAGAGACCCTGGACATCTTCGACATTCATTCACCATGGCGGCGGCAAGGCAGCTGTGCGCCAGCTCCGGCCTAACGTCGTTTTCCCACCGCCTCGCGAAGCAGTTCTCGACCCCTACCCCAAGGAATCCGAACAGGCCCAGCAACCTGGTCTTCTCGCCGCTCTCCATCTACTCCGCGCTCTCTCTGGTGGCCGCCGCCGCCCGGGGCCGCACCCTCACCGAGCTCCTCGACACCCTTGGCGCCGCATCCCAGCAACGGCTCGGCGACAACGTCCGGGACATGCTGGCCGCCGCCGTACCCGACGCCCCGCGGCGTGGCGGACCGAAGGTCGCGTTCGCCTGCGGCCTCTGGCACGACGCCACGAGGATGCTGAAGCCGGCCTACCGCGACGCCACCGCCAAGTCCTGTAGGGGCGTGGCGCGCGCCGTCGACTTCCTTCACAAGGTCAGACCGCAACCATCAGTTGTATCTCATCTATTAATCACGTCTCGAATTCTGAACTTTTTCGACTGATTTCAACCCCAATGGGATTTATTAATCGTGCTGCAGTCAGAGGAAGCGACGAAGGAGATCAACAGCTGGGTAGCGGCGGCGACGAGCAACCTCATCCCCTCGATCGTCGAGCCGGGAACGCTGACAAAGGACACGCGGTTCGTGCTCACCAACGCCGTCTACTTCAAGGGCCAGTGGGAGACGCCGTTCAGCATATGGTGGACCAAGACGCACAAGTTCCACCGCCTCGACGGCACCACCGTCAACGCCAAGTTCATGACCAGCAGCGACGACCAGTTCGTCGCCGCGCACGACGGCTTCAAGGTGCTCAAGATGCCGTACGCGGCGCACGATCCGTTACACGGGAGGACCGTGCCCGTGCCAAAATCGCCGGCCTCCTCGCAGTACTCCATGTGCGTCTTCCTCCCTGACGATCAAGACGGCCTGTGGAGCCTCACCGACAAGATTGCGTCCAGCCCCGAGTTCCTCAAGGAGCACATTCCGGAGAACCGAGTCGCGCTCCGCAAGTTCCTGTTTCCAAAGCTGAAGCTGTCCTTCTCCACCAGCGCGAAGGAGGCCCTCAAGGACCTCGGAGTCGAGGCCATGTTCTCGAGAGGAGATGAGCTGACGGACATGTTCGAGGACGACGGCTCGCGTGAGCCGCTGTATGTGGACGAGGTGCTTCACAAGGCAGTCATGGAGGTGGACGAGAAGGGCACTGAGGCGGCGGCTGCCACGGCAATCCACGGTATGGGTGCGGGCCTCTGGCCAAAGCCTCCGCTCGATGCTATGGACTTCGTCGCCGACCGTCCGTTTGCGTTCTTCATCGTGGAGGAAGTGTCCTCCACGATCATCTTTGCGGGGCATGTCCTCGATCCAGCGCGATCCTAGTCATGAGTCATCCGAGACCAAAGGAAAGCAAAATGGCAGCCATCATAAAGCTTAATTTTCAAACAAATGTTTGCTGCAACATCGCATTTGAGTTTGTCCCTCTATTATCCGGACTCTCCCATAGTTCAGTATCAGTTTCGCCGGAGAATTTGCTTTTATCTTGCAGAAGGTAGTTTTCATCGAGTGATGTACTTTTATTTTTATATCTCCATCGTTATACATTTAGAGACAAGATATGATGCGACCAAGCTAGCGTGCAACTTTTGCAAATAAAATTAAGTAACTTTGGGAGAAATGTCCGGCTATATATCTCTAACGGAATTTATGTTATACGTATTTAGGAGATGCAAACTGTTGGAGAATGTTAACTTACCAATTGTGGGAGATGAGCTCCTGTGTGATAGTGTAAGGCCGGATCCAAGTTGTGTAATCATTATATATCTAACAACAAATTCCAATTCACATCAGGTAGGCGTCCTTGAGTGACTACCTGGCAAAATTATCCGTGCATTTGCTACGGACAATCGTACAATATGCGGTATTGCAACTTATATTTCAATTGAAATTCGAAAACTAGCATCAACTTAGGAGAATAATTTTCATCCTGTGCTTCACATAGTTTTCCATGTAATTATTCCACCAAAGTTCCGTTGCTGACTTGGAGGTATGATTAACTCGCATAAATTTTGCAGCCAAAATCAGTCATTATTAGGCTAATTAATGTCTCGTTTGTCGGAAGATTCAGAAGGAGGGCTCTGCGGCGTACTTTTGGAAGCGTTGTACCCTGTCAAGAATGGGAACTAATTAAGGTGTTTGACGTAGTACCGTAGCATCTCCGAGTGACTCCTATAGAATTAGCCTTATAAACTTGTTGGAGCAATCAAAAAATTATGAGGGATAATTTTTCTCTCTTCCTCCAACAGTATCCCTTATTTTAAACACTTTTGATTGGGCCACGTCAGCATTTAGGGCCATAAAAACATTAATTTCATAGAAAAAAGAAGAGATAGGATTCTTCCCATGTTTGTAGCTACAAATAAGGGAAGTTTAGGGGCTATGAAAAAATTAGGGTGGTTTTGGAGATGGTTTTTTTGATTGGATCCTAATATTTTGATTTAAGGGAGGTTTATGAGGCTCTCTTGGAGATGCTCAAGGTGGCTTCTACCATTCCTCTGAATTGTGCGCAACGTAATTGTATTTCTCAGCTACTCTGCCTCGTTTTCTTTTCGGCTGTTGAATCCAAAAAAGACATGCTTCTCGGTGTCCTACTGCTTCTAGGATTCGACCAACAGTCCTGAGCCAGCCGCTTCCAATCCGTGTACTACTACAAGAACATGACGAGGGTGGGTACCTTCACCCTACCTTATGAAGCGGGCGTGACATGGGTACTGCCTCCATGCTCCTGCGACATGCACGCCAGGATCTTGGATGCTGCCGGCGGTGGTGACTGAAAACAAGCACGGCGGAGACACGACGCTCCCGACGTCCGGTCCAAGGCTCTTCTCTGGTAACGGGGCTGAGCTCCTGGTACCACGACAGCCTCGGGGAGACGTACTGGAAGTGGGCGACGGTGGACGGCGAGGTGGTGAGCTTGCACCAGCTGAGACACGACGCCACGAAGGGGCCGTCAACAGCATTGCTACGACGTACGGGGAGCAGGACGACGTACATCAAGGCGTTGGCTGAGATGTAATGTACCTGCCGGGCCGGCTGAGCCCCTGACCGACAATATCGATCGTCACCCGTGCATCGTCGACGTTTGGGTACGTTGCCAGCGGGCTTGGTGGTCTCATACTGTACATCGTGTTCAGGGCCTTGGATGAAAAGGGCCATGTCAACGGAGCCCTGTCATCACTACACTACGGTATAGATATAGCAACTTGCAACTAGCTTTATACCAGCGAAGGTTAGATGAGACCAAGCTACATAGACAGAGGCACCGATTGAAGTCTGGAGGACTTCGACTTGATCTCCGAATGACCACAGAATCACAACCCATGACTAATCCACACAAAAAGCCCCACAGCCTAGAGCACGAATTAAGAGGCCTCAAAGGTTCCTCTTGAGAAGTCTAAGAAGAACAAAGGTGCACAAGGCACTCCGCAGCTCGGCTGCTAAACCTGTTGTGGTTACAAGCCCACAATAGTAGAAGGTGGATCCTCCAAGGGTCTACCACAAGTGAGGGACCCCTGAGAAGGACTAGGAAGGGACCAAACAAGAGCTAAGAGAGGTATGTAATTAAAGGCTGGTATTCAATGCTATATCCTGAGGGTGGTAGGGGGGTATTTATAGGCTAATACACCCCTACAACCCTAGAATTACAAGTACCATATTGCCCTTACTCCAGGGCACTATGGTCATTTTCTTATTACAAGGTGGGATTCCCTAACCCTAGTGGACCAGAGGCCAACATACATGGGCCTATCCTATACTATATATCACCTTGGGCCTTGATGGGCTTCATCGCAGGCCATGCCTTTGGGCCAGGGGGAGGGGACACAGTGGGCCTTCCCCAACAGCTAGCCCCACACAGTCGAGATCCACCTTCGGTAGGGCCGAAACTGTGTCCATCCGGAGGTCCGCCCATCGTCCCCTCTTTCGGCGCTCCGAAGGTCTGGTCTGCGTCGGTTGCGAAAGGGAAGCCTTCTCCATGCCTCCGAAGGTCTCGTCTCCGAAGGGCGTGGTCGCCGAAGGTACGATGATCGACGAAGATTGTCGCAGATGGCCCGGAGGTTCCTTCAGGCGACGGCGCCGTGTTCGCCGAAGGGCACGGTCGTCGAAAGTTGTCGCTGATGGCGCGGAGATAGCTTCCGGCTATGACGCCGTGATAGCCGAAGGGCACGGTCGCCGAAGGTTGTGGCTGATGTCCCATAGGTAGCTGCCGGCTACATCGCCGTGATAGCCGAAGGGCACGGTAGCCGAAAGTTGTCGCTGATGGCGCGGAGGTAGCTGCCGGCTATGACGCCGTGATAGCCGAAGGGCACGGTCGCCGAAGGTTGTGGCTGATGTCCCGGAGATAGCTGCCGGCTACATCGCCGTGATAGCCGAAGGGCACGATCGCCGAAAGTTGTCGCTGATGGCGCGGAGATAGCTGCCAGCTATGGCGCCGTGATAGCCGAAGGGCACGGTCGCCGAAGGTGCGCGGTGCCGCAGGGGTCGGGCACGTGTTGAAGGTGTCTTTAATGCGCGGCGCGAATTGCGGAGCGACTCCGTCTCGTTTACTGGGACTATATTGGCGCGAGTCGCGATGCGACGCCGTTTCACTTGACGGGACGCGTCTGGTTGCGTGTGCGGCCGTTGATCCTTCAGCGGACGGTCCGGCCGAATCACCAGGGGCTATATATTTACCGTCCGACGCCTTGGGTTTTCACCCCGCCACTCATTTCGCTTTCACCTACACTGCGCCGCAGCCACTCGGTTAGCTTGCTTCGGCGTTCTCGCTGCTTCCGCGCGCTTCGTCGCTTTAGCTTGTTGCTTCGAAGTGGTCGCCCTCGCTTCGGAGATGGCTCGGAAAGGGAAGACCAGCGCTTCGCAGCGCGTTCGCATCGACGACCGCTTCGCGGCGTCGCCGTTCCTCGACCGGAGCACGATCGACGCGAAGGCGCTAGACGAGATGGCCGCCGATGGGCTCCTGCATCGGAGCCGGGCCGAAGCGCCAAGGAGGGGGGAGACGACCCCTAGTCTGAAGGAAGGGTACATAGTTCTATACCGGCGGTTCTTCGAGGCCGGGTTTCGGATGCCGTGCTCCCCCTTCGTGGCCGAGGTGTTGGATCCCTTCGGCCTCGAGATTCAGCAGCTCACTGTCAATGCGCTCGTGCGGCTGAGCGTCTTCGAGTGGGCGTTCTGGCTCGAAGGGTCTCAGCCGAACGCTGGGGCCTTCGCGGCGACGCATTATGCGCACGCCGTGAAAAAGATCTTCAAGTTGGACGGGAAGGACGTCGCCGGGTCCATGGGAGTTATCTCCTTCGTCCCCCGCCCCGAAGCCGTCGTTCCGGCGAAAGCGTACAAGTTGCATTGGGGGCGTTGGACAACCGGGTGGTTTTACTACCGCGTGGAGGAAGACTGCCCTCTGCGGTCGACGATGTCGGAGGTGCTGTTCGATCGGTACCCGACGGTGACAGCTGTTGGCGACGGTGGCGCGGAAGCTCTCGATGCGCGACCTCTGCGAGGAGTTCGTCGCGGCGGGGGTGTGTCCTTTGCTCCGTGACTGGGAGCAGAAGTTCGTTGTTCAAGTTTCGGGAGGAGACCCGGAGGTCCCCTTGAAGCCTGAGAATTTTCCAGGTACGTAGGAGTGGCGCCTTCGGAGGTGGAGGGCGAAGCGTGGTCGCCTTGACCAGGTAGGATTTGATCTGTTCGAATGCTTTATCTTGCTCTTCCCCCCAGCGCATCGGGCCGGAGCCCCGAAGGCATTGATAGAAGGGAAGGCACTTTTCTGCCGCGTGGGAAATGAACCTCCCGAGAGCAGCGAGTCTGCCGGTGAAGCGTTGTAGCTCCTTATTGGTCTTGGGCGGCTCCATGTCGGTGATGGCCTTGATCTTCTCCGGGTTTGGATCGATGCCTCGCTTGGAGACGAGGAAGCCGAGGAGTTTGCCGGCACGCACGCCGAAGGTGCATTTCGCCGGGTTTAGCTTGAAACCCACCTTGCGCAGGTTCGTGAAGGTTTCGGCTAAGTCGCCGAGGTGGCCGGCGTCGGAGGTGCTTTTGATGACGACGTCGTCGATGTAGGCGGCGGCGTTTCGGTTGAGCTGGTCCCCGAGGGTCTTCTGTATTGCCCTAGAGAAGGTTGCTCCGGCATTCTTGAGGCCAAAGGGCATGCGGACGTAGCAGTAGGTCCCATCGTCTGTCTTGAATGCCGTCTTCTCTTCGTCTTCGGGGGCCTTCCATATTTGGTGGTACTCGGAGTAGGTGTCGAGGAAGCTCATGAGCTCGCACCCGGCCGTGGAGTCGACCAGCTCGTCGATGCGAGCCAAGGGGAAGTCGTCCTTCGGGCATGCCTTGTTGAGGGTGGTGTAGTCGATACACATCCGCCACTAGCCGGTATGTTTCTTGACGAGGACCGGGTTCGCGAGCCAGGTGGACTTGTTCACCTCCCGGATGACTTGTGCATCTTTGAGTTTCTGGATCTCCGCCCGAAGCGCCACCTTCTTTTCCTCCGACCACTCCCTCTTTCTTTGCTTGATGGGGGTCACCTTCGGGTCGATGTCGAGCTTGTGTTCGATGATGCTGCGGTCCACTCCGGAGAGCCCGCTGGTTGACCAGGCGAAGACGTCTTTGTTGTTCCGGAGGAGGTCGATGATGTTTGCTTCCAGCTCCGGCGGGAGCCCCTCGCCGATGAGGACGACTTGGTCGGGGCGATCGGGAGACAAGACCACGCTCTTGACCTGACCGTCGACGCGCGCCTTCGGGGTTCCTGCCGGAGGTGTCGGTGTAGCTGCTTCGACCGTCTCAGGCTTCGGCCCATGTCGGAGCGGGTGCACTTGCTTCTGGCCAGGTGTTTGGCCATGCTCGATGCAGCGGGCGGCGAGTTGATCACCGTAAACAGTGATAACGCCGTTCGGAGCCGGAATCTTCATGCAGAGATAGCCGTGGTGGGTGACTGCGTTGAAGGCATTGATGAGCCCCCTGCAAAGATGGTGTTGTAGGCGTAGGGCATGTCGACGACGTCGAAGGAGATCAACTCGGTGCGGTGTCCCACGGGCCCGGAGAAGGAGACTGCGATCTTCACGCTCCCGAGGGCGTGGATTGGCTCTCCCCCGAAGCCGACGAGGGGGCTGTCGGAGGCCCGTAGCTCAGATCGGGGGATGCCCAGTTGGTTGAAGGCGTTGATAAAGATGACATCAGCAGAGCTGCCGCCATCAATAAGCACGCGACGGACCTCCGTCCCGCGCATGTTGGCGTTGATCACGAAGGCGTCCTTGTGCGGGTACTCCATCGGGCGAATGTCGGCCTGAGTGAAAGTGATCGGTACGTGCGACCAGCGGCACTGGGCCAATGGCGGGTGGGCGGCCACGTGGTTGACCCTTCGCACGTAATCGCGACGCTGCCTTTTCGAGGCGTATGGCTGACTGGAGCCCCCGGTGATGGCCAGGATGACGTTGTCGCTTGTTGGGGGATGTTCCCGGGGCGCCCCATGTATGACGTTGACTCCTCGCGCGGCGTCGGCGTCGCGGCGCTCCCTCGCCTCACGCAAGGCGGCGATTTGGGGGCACTACTTCGACGTGTGGCCCTAATTGACGCCGTGCACCTCGCAGTATGGGTCGCGAGAGCTTCGGTTGTTGTATCGGCGACCGTTGTCGGAGTGCCGCGAGTTGTTTCGCGAGCCACCGGAATGTTGTCCGTCCTCTGCGGGCTCCGGCTTCGGGAGTTGTCGATGTTGTGGACCTCTCGGCGCTGGGAGCGGTGGCCTCGGCGGTCATCCGGGGCGTCGTCGCTTCGGTCGTTGTGACGTTTCCCACGGTCGTTCTTCTTTTGGCTTGCTCGCGCCTCCTTCTCGCGCCGGAAGTCTTCGTCGGCACGTGCATGTGCTTCCAGGATTTGCAGCAGGTGGGTGCAGGTCTTCGGCTCGGTCCTTCGGATCTCGGACCGCGCCGGGCACATGCTCATGCCCTTGGTGACGGCTTCGATGATGATTGAGTCTGGTACTCCCTCCACCTGGCATTTCAGATGGATGAAGCGCCGGGTGTAGTCTTGCAGTGACTCGCCGTCCTTCTGCTTGCACGCCTGAAGGTCTGCCGCCGTGACCTTCGCGGCATAGTTACCCTGAAAGTGGATCTGGAGCTGGTCCCGAAGCTGCTCCCACGAGTAGATGCTGTTCGCCGGCAGCTTGGTGTACCATGTCTTGGCGATCCCGCTCGAAGCGAGGACGAAGGCCTTAGCCTTGATGTCGTCGTCGCCCCCTGCTGACTCGATGGCGGTTTCGTAGCTGATGAAGAACTCGCGGGGGTCGGAGGTGCCGTCGAAGGTTGGCAACTTCGCCGAGATGAACTTCCGGGGCCATGCCACCGATTGTAAGCGTGCGGAGAGCGGTTGGTTTGTGTCGGAGGAGCTTGCATGACGCTTGCTTCCGCTGGAGTGGGTGTGCCTCTCGTCGCGCTCTTGGCGGTGTTCCGGTGTCTCGGCCTCCCGGCGACCGGTGCGTCGCAGGGTGTTCAGCTGCGCTTGGAGGTGAAATTGCTGTCGACGCGCGGCTTCGGTTCGAAGGCGATACGTGGCTTCGTCTCGATCGAAGTTCTCGAGGGCGCGCTGCCTCAGCAGCCATTCGTCGGCTTCACGAGCTTCGCGGTTGTACGCCTCCTAGAGCTCCGCCAGACGCTGCTCCTCGGCTACGGCTTCGGCGAGCCCCCTCTGGCTCCGCGCTTGGGCTTCGGCGTTCCTTCGAGGTGGTTCCATCGTTTCGTCGTGGCGTTCGACTTCGCCCGTGTCGATGTTCTCTTCTTCGTCTTTGGAGGAGCCTTCGGCGCCTTCGGCCACTTCCTCCACTGCTGGAAGGTCGACGTTAGTTGTGTTGTTGTTGGTCTCCGAAGGTGGTACCACCGAGGTCGATGCCGAAGGAAGTGTCGATGCCGAAGGAAGCGTCGAGCCGCTGGGGAAGGTGCGGATTATCGTCAGCGGGTCGACGCCTTCGTCCGAAGCCGCGGACCTGGTCTTCCGGGTACCTCCTGCCGGAAGGTCAGTTTTTGATTTTTCAGCCCTCTTAGTCATCTCGTCGTGGCTTCTTGTTCGATCCCCACGGACGGCGTCAACTGTTGTGGTTACAAGAAAATAATAGTAGAAGGGGGATCCTCCAAGGGTCTACCACAAGTGAGGGACCCTTGGGAAGAACTAGGAAGGGACCAAACAAGAGCCAAGAGAGGTACGTAATTAAGGGCTGGTATTCTGTTGGTGGTTTCTAAGTACCTCTTTTATATGCCCAAAACCACCAACATCGTACCATATTCCTCCATATTCTCATCATATTCATGTGTTTTACCTCTAACCTTGATGAATTCCACATGTAGTGTCGTTTTACTGCTATATTGCAGAAACAGGTGAAAAGACGACAAAATGGCTCTTATATGAGAAGTATCGACATGAAGCCCGACTCGCCATGCAAGGAGGGCTTCCCACTAGCCCATGGCACCTACAAGACACCTCTAGACGTCCATGGAACCCAACATGCAAGCCCAAGGTCGTGGCCCAATGCCTAAGGATTTCGAGAAGGTTTATCCGGAAGGAAAGATCAATTCACGTAGTCCAGAAACAGCACTGTATTGTCACACGGATTTCGAGTTCAAGACGTGCTCTAATGGGAATCTAATATGAAGGAAAGTTGTAGATCTCGTCGAGAGCTTTCCGAAACATATATGGATTGTCCTGTTTGGGTTCTGGAGCTAGGAGATATGGGCCCCACAAGGAAACCTGTGCAGAGGAGATTGATATTTTGGCATCGCATATTTGGAAACCAAGACGGCCGAATGTAGAGATCCAATGAATACCAAAGTTGTAGATCTTTTCGAGGGCTACGAGATAGAGTCCAAGTTTGCCTCATTTGGACTCCGGACGAGGAAGTTATGGTTCGTGGAAGGCGGAGCTGCGAAAAGGAAAATCAAGTCCGAATTGGAAACGACTCGTGCCGATCGGCACGACTTTGGTGCCTACCGGCACCGACCCAGAATTGCTTCTTTTCACCTCCAAACGCCTCCCCACTGTATATATAACCCATGGGACGCCCTAGGGTTAGATATCGGCCGCCAGAGGGACAACACAGCTAGTAAGTTTAGAGCCACCGGGGCTTTGCCCCGTTCTTCGTATTCTCTTGTTGCTAGATCAAGAACCGCTGGTGTTAAAGAGGTGATCCATCAAGGTAGGCCTACTAGATGGTGATGTATCTTGCACTATGTATTATCGAAGTATGGTTGAATATGTGGATGGATGGTTTTGATTATTGATTGCCTGGATTTTATGGTCTTTACATGCACTTGTTCCTACGCTTAGTGACGACTAAGTATTAGATGTTATCTTAATTGTGGTGGCAATAAGAGGTGAGGGATTCAATCTCGCACTATCTCCATTGTGGTTAAGGTAGCATTGGGATCTTGTAATGCGCCATATTTGCACGCTGCCTCCGTAGCTTAACAGCCGCTAATGCATACGCGATGATCCTTGAGGTGATGTGTAGAGTGGGAAGAGGTCAGTGATTACGGCGAATTGGTCGTGACAGGGCATTCCGGAAAGGGGCTTCGACCTACCGATCTTCGGGTATCAATAATTCAGTAATTCCGTTTATGATGCTATTCGATTAAGCTTTTTGGTTACGATCTCAACTAGCAGACTTGGCTAACTTACCC
Organism: Eragrostis nindensis; assembly: GCA_012490785.1. Taxonomy (NCBI): domain Eukaryota; kingdom Viridiplantae; phylum Streptophyta; class Magnoliopsida; order Poales; family Poaceae; genus Eragrostis; species Eragrostis nindensis. The sequence goes on from JAAXCT010000428.1 coordinate 395,072, forward strand.
CATGATCTAATCAAGTTCCTTAGGCTGTTCAGACAACACCCGAACAATTTAGCTCCCGTGCCGATCGGCACACCCCTTGTGCCGACCGGCACAACCCTCACTTTCGCTTTTTTCATGCTCTTGTATATGCAATGTGTACTTTATGCTAGGATTGATTTGTTAGACGAAATAGTAAACTCTAAACACGGTTCTCTTGCTGATCCTTGTGGATTCGATATAAACCTTGGAATACTCTGAGGGAAAAAGCTACAATGTACACCGTCCACTTGCGGTACATAAATGGGTGCGTATAAACGACCAACAAGGCTTTTTCTGGCGCCGTTGCCGGGGATCGGCAACTCGAACCTAGGGCGATCTATCTAGTTTATCGAACTAATCCTTATCTTTTTATTGCATATACCCTGTTTTTCTTTGTTTGTGTGTCCATTGAAAACAGGTACAAAGCTAGGCACACAACCTCATCTGGAGCACGACGATGTTGCTTGCTCCATAGCAGTAGGTGCTAACTTTGTTAGTGGCCCATCATCTGCTATGGAGCCCCTCTCCACGAAAAACTCGCTAGTGCCAATCGGCGCAACGCCCATGCCGATCGGCACCACACTGCTCAAAAGGAGGTACGCTTTTGTGTGTCAATAATTTTTTTTTCTAACTAATGCTCTGCGAAGATTTGGCTTGTTTACAGCAATAGGTAATGGGAGAGAAGATTGAGGGCTATTTACCATGAAGATCGAGGATTTCAATTGATAACATTGAAGGCATGGTGGATACGTTCTTGATCATGAGTTGTTATTCTGTTTGCTGACTTCCCGGAGGTGTGCACGTCAGTACAGAGGATTGCAAGGCCTACAAATTTGATATTCTGAAAGAGCATCAAGTCTAGTTTCCAACGGTTCAAGTCTCGCATTATTTGGAGCTTCCTACAAGGATTTATGGCCAAAATACGAGATGCTGCGCAGGCTGTTTGGATATTTCGCGAGAGATGCAAACAATTGGAAGTTTGAGCCAAATATGGAATTAAAGTCCAATATCCACGTGATCTATGGGTTTCCAACATTTAGAAGACTTCCTTTTGATGATTGACACGGATTCAAGTCGTTCCAAACACGGAGTTTGAATATTTGGAAAGTTTGAATTCAATTCGGATTCATCGCGAGACAGCCTGACATACCTTCAGAAAAACGGCCATATCTCCCTCATACGGAGTCCGATGAGGACGCACGAGTACTCGTTGGAAAGATAATTTGATGCCCGACGCAATGGCACAGGTCTCAGCCTCTAATTCCTCCTGGTCGCAGCAGAAAAGCACAAACAAGTCGTCGGCTGGAACAGGACATGGCAGATTTCTTCGGAATTCTTCTCCCGTCAACTTGGTGGATCAATGGGCAAGTTTTGAGAAGTTGCATCAACCCTACATCATCATACCTTGCTGGTGCAACATTGATCAAGATTCACAAGTCAAAGGACAAGCCGACACATGCTCTAATGCTTGAAAGGATTAAGTCATCAAGATTCTCCAGAAGACGAAGCAAGAAGCTGAAATCATTGGTAATTCTGTAAGTTCTCCGAGCTGATCAATATATGAAACTTTTATATCTGGATAGAGCTTCAAGTTTTCTTTCCAACGCATCAAACGGTGCTGGATTTGGATGTTTCTACAAGGATTTATGAGCTAATCATTGGACGCTGCGCGGGCTGTCAGATTTTCAAAACAGCACGCAGCCTTGGAGTAAAAAACTCATAAGTCCTTCATACGGAATCCGTTTGAGGTGTATGAGCACTCGTTGGAAAGATATTTTTGCTACCTACGTTATGGTACAGGTTTTAGAACCAGTTTCATTCTGTTGGTAATGCGAAATTCAGAAGGAACAGGAGCTGCAGATTATCAATGGCAAGATTAAGGAAGGAGACGAAGATGACAACAATGAAAATAGCTTGAGCGATTCTCCCGTGAGCAAATGATCAGAAGTTGAACAAGATTGAAGATTCAAGAGCATTATATCATTTACACACATTGAGCAATATGCAACACAACAAAGACGGGCTATGAGTCAACCACGACGAAGTTTGTATAGTACAAGCTGCATGGATATCATTGGGATCTTACACCAAGAACCATGGCTTCGCGACAATCAGGTATGTAAGAAGTCTAGCTATTCGACTATAACTAAAGCGCTTTTCGGGAGGCAACCCGTGTTTTTGAGTCTTTTGTGTGGATTGTTTAGTGCTGCTAGGAGGGCAACCTAGAGTTTTTGCTTTGATGTGAGCTTTACCCAACTCAATTGGTTCACTTGTGTCTAATTTGTTCTAGTTTAACTTTTTCTTTTTAGACCACCATCATTATGTGTTTGTTTGCAAAATCATTCACTGCATGCATAATTTGTGAGCGCTTGCTTTGTTTTTGTATTTGCATAATTTTTCCGCCTGCATGCATTTAACCATCTGATTTCAGCCTACCTAAGCCTTCCACCACTCATTTTTCATCACATACCAGAGCCAAGACCCCATGTGCCGATCGGCACGACACCATTGCCGATCGGCACAAATGCCCAAATGCTTTTCTAAGCATTCCATCGACGCCGCCTGACATATTTTTATTTATTTCACACTAGCCTCTGACTTTGCATCATTTTCGCTTCATCACTCATAATAGCTTGGCTGATTAATTTCTAATGGGTGCTTAAATGATTGAGTTTCATGAACTCTTTTAGCAAATTTAGGTGTAAACATGGTGTTTATGCTTGTTTGTTGAACAACATTGGATAATTATTATGCCTTGCTATGTCCTGCATCATTTGCATTGGTTAGTTGCTACTCTTTTTCAATGCGCTATCTTTCTAGTCCAGCGGAGTTTTGCAACAGCTAAGTCATGATAAACATGGTGTTTAGACTTTGGTTGTTAAAGAATTTCGTTTAGATTGCTAGCAATCTAGTTGTAAGCATGGTGCTTAGAGCTAGGTGTAAACATTGTTCTTGTTTAGTTTCTACGCCACTAATATTCATTGCTAATATCATAAAACCTTTTCTTCACTTTGATAGCATTGTTTCAAGACTAAATAATGAGTACCTTCTGTTTCCAGATTTGTGTCCATCGATGCACGATCTTTTAGCAATTTTGTGTGAACGTGGTGTTTAGACTGAATTGTGGAATAACATTATGGTCTTGCTTGCTTGCTAGCATTGTGTTTTTAACTTCGTGCATCCACACTTGTGCACACATGTACACCCATTAGAATTTTGTTTTTTTTCTCTACTAGAATCAAATGACACAAGTGGAACTTTGAAGTTGTTGTTAGCTGGTAGGTATTCCTCTACTCCCGACCATCACCTCGGGGGTGGTATGTGTGCTTCAATTGTTTTGCAGGAATGAAAGAATCGATCTCACAAGAAGGGAGTTGAAGGAATTGAGGAGAAACAGCCGCATGAACAAGAGGGAGCAATGGGACAGCAGCTACGAGGCGATGATCGAGTTGAAAATCTAAAAACGATGCCGAGGTGGAGTGTGCCGACCGGCACCAACCCTGTGCCGACCGGCACCTCTGTGTGCTGATCGGCACTCCGCTGTTGCCCGTGCTGTCAAGCTTCTCTCATGCAATTCAGCAACATCTTAAGCATGGGGTAAGCACGCTGAACTTCAATTCACCAAAGGACGGTAACATCTCTTTGCTCCTTCTCTTCTCTAATCTTATTCTCTTCTCATTCGCTGCTCTTGCCTTTTGCTATCAACTTGGGTTTTGCTTTCTTTTATGGTGTGGTACCCTTCTCGTTTTGTTCATGCGAGAGGTTGTTTGTAATTTGCCACTTAGAATTTAGAATGGACAATGACATATCCCTAATAGCTACCTTAGGGTGACCAAATGTCATTACTCTATCTAGGGAAGCTGGCTTGTATCATCACCGTCTATGTGCTTGTACTTTCACTCAAAATAATGCATGATTATGATGAGAAACTTTGCTAGAGATATGATGAAAGTTGCTATTGTTGTTGGAACTTGCATGTATGATTCGTTGCATATAATTATCCCCCACTGAATTTTAATAAATCTGAACTAAAGCACCAATTATATGAACTCTATTTGCTTCAGTGGTGGTGTTTGTTGACAGATGATTTAATAGAGACTCCATATGATTAAATTGTTCTTCACGACAACATGCTTTGCTCTCTAAAAAGAAAACTCCAACATAGCTTGAGTTCTTACTAATTTTTGGAAAACTATAACGTCTTATGTCTCTAATCCTTGCAAATATTGCTCTCTTGCATTGATCATACCTACCAAAGCCAAATATGCTACACCTATGTAATAAACCTGTAGATTGCAACATGTAATTTGGTGAGTTGGGTCAAGTTTGTGTTCTTTTGGTATGGGACTTAGAAGCTGGCCATTCCGTTTGCGTAACTATCACTTGTTTTCTAACCTTATTCATATTCAGCATTGCCTATTCTACTCTGGAATGTGTGCATACTTCGCTGAATATTCTCACCTGTAAACCCATATTTCTTTTGGTGTTGTCCAATCCTTGTCCACAACCCATGATATGAGTTTCTCGTCGAGCCGTTGCACTATTTCTATGGTTTTATGCACAAAATATCAAGATATCTTGTTCAAGATGAAGATTTTTATCACCAAACACCTCTGAAGACTTTCTGAAGCGCAAAGGATCAATTTGAGGCGAAAACGGAGAAAAGTTGGGTCCGTGCCGACCGGCACAATTTCGTGCCGACCGGCACAAAGTATAAAATCAGCGAAAAGCCCCCTGTTATCTCCAGAAATCAAGTATTTGTGTTTCAGACGGTCAAGGAGAAGAAATAAAAGGTTTAACTAGTGCTTTTTCTTTTTCCACTTCCTATATGCTCGGGACGAGCATCGTTTAAGCATGGGGGAGTTGGATCGTCATCTACATTCCGAAGACTAGTTAATAGACTTCAAAGACTGTTGATGGAAGATCAAGATTGTTTATAGTGTTATATCAAGTTGCAAGAGTGGACTTCATAGAAGATTGTGCATAAAACCATCATATTCAAGTAAGTGCATTCAATGGGCTGAAACTCTATCCTTCTAACCATGTGCAATCCGATTTTGAGAACTTCATTTGTGTCTTGAGATCATTCTTTGCCATTTGCACATGTCCACCTTTCTAAAGCGTCTGTTTTCCTCTCTTTCATCATTGTTATTCCAATGGCCTTTTTGACAAGTCTCTGTAAAACCAAGAAGAACTATCTCTTGATTTGACAATATTCTAAGTTGCATTGTTTTGCTAGTTGTTTTCCTACCAAGCTACACATAAAGCCTTCCACTAAATATTTGTAGATAGGATCACTTCTAGTTGTTTGGCTTGTGAGATTTGTGAGATGAGTGTTGTCTTGATTCTTTGCAAGAGAGTGTTTTGTTTGGATGAATGAGACTGAATTTTTGGAAAAACTTTATCATCTTAAGGCCTAGTTTGAGGAGTAATCTGCTTTGGGAGTTGAAGCTACTTTATTTGATCATTGTGGTCGGTTCTAAGTCATAATCTGTTCCCCACTAGTATCTTTGAGTAGTAGAATTGGTGCAATATAAAACTTTTGTGCTATACTCTTAAAGCGAGTTGGATATATATGTGCTTTGATGAATGCAAGCGAAGATGACATGACTGCAATGCTGATCTCTCATTGAGACGGTGAAGTGATTTATTTGCTCGAGGACGAGCAAAGGTTTAAGCATGGGGGAGCTGTTGGTGGTTTCTAAGTACCTCTTTTATATGCTAAATCCACCAACATCATACCATATTCCTTCATATTCTCATCATAATCATGTGTTTTACCTCTAACCTTGATGAATTCCACATGTAGTGCCGTTTTAGTGCTATATTGCAGAAACAGGTGAAAAGACGACAAAATGGCTCTTATATGAGAAGTATCGACATGAAGCCCGACTCGCCATGCAAGGAGGACTTCCCACTAGCCCATGGCACCTACAAGACACCTCTGGACGTCCATGGAACCCAACATGCAAGCCCAAGGTCGTGGCCCAATGCCTAAGGATTTCTAAAAGGTTTATCCGGAAGGAAAGATCAATTCACGTAGTCCAGAAATAGCACTGTATTGTCACGCGGATTTCGAGTTCAAGACATGCTCTAATGGGAATCTAATGTAAAGGAAAGTTGTAGATCTCGTCGAGAGCTTTACGGAACCTATATGGATTATCCCGTTTGGATTCTGGAGCTAGGAGATATGGGCCCCGCAAGAAAACCTGCGCAGAGGAGACAGATATTTTGGCATCACATATTTGGGAACCAAGACGGCCGACTCTGGAGATCCAATGATTACAAAAGTTGTAGATCTTTTCGAGGGCTACGAGATAGAGTCTAAGTTTGCCTCATTTGGACTCCGGACGAGGAAGTTATGGTTCGTGGAAGGCGGAGCTGCGAAAAGGAAAATCAAGTCCGAATTGGAAACGACTCGTGCTGATCGGCACGACTTTGGTGCCTACCGGCACCGACCCAGAATTGCTTCTTTTCGCCTCCAAACGCCTCCCCACTGTATATATAACCCATGGGACGCCCTAGGGTTAGAGATCGGCCGCCAGAGGGACGACACAGCTAGTAAGTTTAGAGCCACCGGGGCTTTGCCCCGTTCTTCATATTCTCTAGTTGCTAGATCAAGAACCGCTGGTGTTAAAGAGGTGATCCATCAAGGTAGGCCTACTAGATGGTGATGTATCTTGCACTATGTATTATCGAAGTATGGTTGAATATGTGGATGGATGGTTTTGATTATTGATTGCCTGGATTTTATGGTCTTTACATGCACTTGTTCCTACGCTTAGTGACCACTAAGTATTAGATGTTATCTTAATTGTGGTGGCAATAACAGGTGAGGGATTCAATCTCTCACTATCTCCATTGTGGTTAAGGTAGCATTGGGATCTTGTAATGCGCCATATTTGCACGTTGCCTCCGTAACAGTCGCTAATGCATACGCGATGATCCTTGAGGTGATGTGTAGAGTGGGAAGAGGTCAGTGATTACGGCGAATTGGTCGTGACAGGGCATTCCGGAAAGGGGCTTCGACCTACCGATCTTCGGGTATCAATAATTGAGTAATTCCGTTTATGATGCTATTCGATTAAGCTTTTTGGTTACGATCTCAACTAGCAGACTTGGCTAACTTACCCCATGATCTAATCAAGTTCCTTAGGCTGTTCAGACAACACCCGAACAATTTAGCTCCCGTGCCGATCGGCACACCCCTTGTGCCGACCGGCACAACCCTCACTTTCGCCTTTTTCATGCTCTTGTATATGCAATGTACTTTATGCTAGGATTGATTTGTTAGACGAAATAGTAAACTCTAAACACGGTTCTCTTGCTGATCCTTGTGGATTCGATATAAACCTTGGAATACTCTGAGGGAAAAAGCTACAATGTACACCGTCTACTTGCGGTATATAAATGGGTGCGTATAAACGACCAACATATTCAATGCCATATCCTGAGGGTGGTAGGGGGTATTTATAGGCTGATACACCCCTACAACCTTAGAATTACAAGTACCATATTGCCCTTACTCCAGGGCACTATGGTCATTTTCTTATTACAAGGTGGGATTCCCTAACCCTAGTGGGCCAGAGGCCAACATACATGGGCCTATCCTATACTATATATCATCTTGGGCCTTGATGGGCTTCATCGCAGGCCAGGCCTTTGGGCCAGGGGGAGGGGACACAGTGGGCCTTCCCCAACAAAACCATACGTGGTTAACACATCCGTCAAAAGGACCAAAGATCTCTTTTAGTAGTACATATGTGATATTTATACTACCTAGATATCGAATTCATCCAAATGATCAAAGATGTCTTTAGTAGTACATAAATGATATTTATACTGGAAAATTTCCTCTTATATAGATAGGTACGAACTGAAGTCGCCACCTTTGGAGGTGGAAGGCGAACTAGTGAAGTATTCAAAGTGTCCTTCAGCTTTCGCTGCTTTTACCAGATGAAACGTTGGCTATCACGCTGCCCGGCTGCTTTTTTGACCCTTAGCCTAGATAAAATCGGACAGCATTATTATTTCGTGTTAAAGTGACAGGTGGGAAATCACAACAAAAAAAAAATGACAGGTGGGAGTGGCAGCTCACTGCGTTCTCAAGGCATATTTAAAATTTTGACCGACTTCTGTTTTACGTGCAAATAAAAAAAAAGATAAAGTCCACTTTACTCCCTTCAAGTTTGGTCATAGTCCAGATAACCCCCTAAACTATAATTTGGTTTACTTTACCCTCAATATTTGCCAAATCAGCCCACTTTAACCTTTTCTCTCCAATCCAAAGCGATTTCGCTAACAAAAACTCATGTCAAGATGGTTTTGTGGATGCAACTCGACATAGGTTCATTCATACACGATGCTAGCCCATGAAAACAACGATCATGGTGAATTTTTGGGTGGAGATTGGCGAGGATGGCGATGCCATCATAGATCAAGATGTCGAGATATTAGGACAAATTGTTCACTAGAAATCGACAAGAATGCCTCGCATCACCTTGGAATGCATGTGTATATGGACGAAATATGTAAAAATGGCTTTGACCTAACTCTACGTGAGTGAAATCACATTGGATTGGAGAGAAAAAGTGTAAAGTGAGCTGATTCAGCAAATGTTGGGGGTAAAGTAAACCAAATTATTGTTTATGGGGTTATCTGGACTAGGACCAAACTTGGGGAGTAAAATAGACTTTATCCAAAAAAAATATTGCAATGATTCAGAAATAAGCTAATTACAGCTTATAGCAATATGATACATTAATGATTTGATACGTTTGGCACAAGAATTAAAATAACTACACATGGAAAGGCAATGACATTACATTTGCAATTTGGATATCCACTACCTTTTTCAACATTACTACTAGTACCCTTTCGCTAGCTCTTGATACATAGATCGAGTTGAAAGCTGCAGAAGCTTGGGCATAATTATGGTACTTTCTGAACAAGAAAAAAACTATTTACGTATCCACGCGCGGCAATATGGGGGACGACGACGTGGAGCTTGACGGCGTGGAGCACGGTGACATATGTGTAGGCGGTGTAGCACGGCGAGGTGGTGGTTGACGTTGATGTGGAGCGTGGAGTGATATGGGGCCCTTGTTTCCGAAGTATTAAAACTGTGTATTCAAAAGCGGAGGATGGGGTCCCAATTGTTATTTGAGATATCTTACAGTGTTTGTAGATAAGTTGGGATGTCAATTGCCTCAAATCTAGCGCTTCACGATTAGAAGTACCAAGAAAGTATAAATTTTAGTATTGGTGGAGGTGCATCATGTATCAGTCTATTTTAGTATACGCACAAGAACACAGAAATGATATTCAAAAGCCTACTTCGATTAGGTAAACATTTATAGTACCTGATATAAGACCCTTAGTGGCAGTACGACAAGGATTTAAAACAATCCACGTCCATCCGATCGACTAACGGTGAAGCAGACAGCGGAAAACATGGCCCAAAGCCACAAGCAGATTTGAGAAGCAGAACCGAAAACCCAAAACGTTCGTCTTCTACGAAGGTTGTACCCACTAAAAACAACAATCACAAACGCGTGAGTATATAAGGGTAGATATTATGCAAGTGTGTGAACAAGGTATAGGCTGAGGGTTTATCAAATCGGCGGAAAACCAACTTTATGCAAGGGTTTGTTTTGAAAACAAAACATTTTGCAAAACTAAGTGATGTATTGATTAAGATTAATGGGGTTGGGCGGCCCTGAGGGAGATGCAATCCATCCCGCCAGTTCCTCAAGTTTTAATGCAGCACATGGCTCCAAACCGGTGTATTCCAAAAACACGCCAAGTATAACTCACACAGGAAACTCTAATCATTGTGTGGCCAAGCTTTCGCGTTGTCTAATACCGTATAACACGGCTATCCGGATAGATTCTATCCTCTGAAGAGGGTGGCTTTCAACATATAATAGCGTGGTGTCCCTATTTATATTCCTGAGGGGCTAACAAATGCATGTCAATTTCTATTCCTGATGCAAATATATGGCTGCTAAAAACCGAGAATTGTAACTGTTCGAAGCCATGGAGGTGGACTGCCCTCGTGGAAAGAGAGCTTCAAGTTTTGAAGTGGCCTCAGTCTCAGCTGTCGTTAGGATAGTTCTGATTTGACAATATTTTGTTGCCTAACTTCATGCAGAGTTGATGAGCTCATTAAGTGGTTGAATGAAAAACTGCATTTTAAAAGGCTTATGGTACTTCAGTAAAAAATGCTTCTGTACTTATAGCTTAGAAACAAATGGCACTATGCAAATTTCGATTCGCTTGATCTGCCTCTTCTTTTATATATGATGTTTTCTTTCATGTACTTGTTGACCTTGGCAATATATTCCGACACCATATTGCTGCTGCTGTTTTGCAGCAGCTCTTTGGGTTTGCATATGGAGGCCCATTTGGACATTTCTGGCACAAGTCTCCGGATATATCTCCCATTTGATGTGCTTCGCATTTGTTTGTCCCACCAGTTGCTTCTGATGGCGAGGAGTCAATTGAGGCGATATCTCGAGCTGTTGACATCTCCTCGGATGCACAAGGATGAGGGAGTCAATCAAGAAGATATGATGAAACTGTCGTTGCGCTGTGGACCTTGTCCGAAGGGCCACCAGAGCTTGATCTTTGCTTGCGAGCTGCCGCTGACGATGCCACCACGGTAGCAGTTCTTCCTTTATCTTTGCATCTGCTCAGGCTATCACCAGTTGGCCCAGATGCCAGAGGGACGAGCCACCGAGCTGCTCGTCGTGCCTCGCTGCCGCTGCAGAGCACGTCTGTATGTGATCGCTGAAGCATTCTGGTCCAACGTGCGAGTTCGTAAAGCAGAGCCATGACCGAGCTGGCTGCTTGTTGCTGCTACAGTTGGAAGCAAGATGAAAGCTAGATAATTTAAGTGTACGTTAGAACTTATAGGTGCTGGATATTAGGAGATTGATAAGAAAATCTCTGGAGCTCAGAAAAGAAAACAATTTCTCTTGTTTGCTTATGAGCAGGGCTACCTGATAAAAATCATCGTCAATATAGGTCACAAAGATGAGCCTTGGATACTCGCTAGGTCAGTAGAACAGGTGTTCTATGTACCTGACCCAGTAAATACATGAAGTACATTATTGTTCCTAGTAAACAAATAATCATCGGAGTGGACAATGTGGAGGATAAAGATGAATTCAATCAGTATTAAGAGGTTCCGTTTTCCGTAGATCCAGAAAAGTTGAAACTCATCGAAGCAAGACTCACCTACATACTCAATGGAAATGCCGTACCCGAGGGAAAACAAGTACAAGGCTAATTGTACCATGTTATATGAAACTCTATTTTGTTTGTTGACATGTATTGGAATTTAAATATCAAGATGAACCCTTACTTCCCTAATACAATTATTGATCTCATTGTAATTTTTTTCAACTTTTAACAGACAAATATAGTACAAAGAGGAAAAAAATTCAAGGAACTAATATAATTTTTAATACCGCTGTGCCTTATTTTTAAATCAATATAGAAGACTATATAATTTGAAACGATTATCTTTCATATTTATTTCCTTTCTAATAATTTTTTTCATATTTATTTCATTCAAATAGTTTCCTTTCATATTTATTTTCTTTCAAATAATCAATTTTATTTTATTTGACATAATATTGTTTACTTGATTGAAAGGGGAATAAAACTATAAAACTATATTCCAAAATATATAACAATGCCTTTTTGAGCCCCGCCGCAACAAATTGCCCTATTTAAGGGCACGCCTTGCCGTAATTCGCTACGTGCTTCCACGATGCCGTCAGGTTGCCAAATCCCCTCGCCGCCGCACCCTCGCCATCGCGCACTAGATCCACTACTCAACCTCGCCGTCTAGCTCCATCCTCCACCAGATCCGTCGTCCCCGAGCGCCGCCGTGTCCCTGAGCGCCTCTACGCGTCTTCCTAGAACGCCGCCGAGTCTCCGAGCGCCTCCACTCGTCGTCCCTGACCTCCCCGACCGCTACCGTATACCTGTGAGCCTCCACTCGCGGTTCCTGAGCAGGAGGTGTGCGCCGGCGTGGCCTGACATGCGGCGTCTGCGGTATTGGGTTGAGATATCTTGTTGCTAAAATCCTTGATTTTGGTTTTTTTACAGGATAGAAATTGTTGGAGTTAGGGTCGCTGTCTCATCGAATTTGAGGTATGCTTTTTTGTTCTTGTTTAATTTCTTCTTAATGCATCTGCCTATTTTTTATTTCCATTACTGGAGTTGAGACGGGAACCATGCATATCTGTTTCTTTCCTAATAGGGGAGTTCATGATTTTTCTGTTGTTTTAGTAGGGTATAGGGACATGAAATTGATCTGATTTCTAGCGCATGGGCTCATTTGTACTCCTTGTTTTTCCTACTGTTCTTGAATGTTGATATTGAAATAAAGCACACAAGTTAACTTTGATCTGCAGAATTATAGGAAATTGGAATTTTTTCACAGGCTTATTCCTAATTTAATTTTCAACTGTTGCTTTAAGAATATACAAAACTGTTGAATGTTACAGCACCTGAATTTTTTTCGCTACCAAAAAAGAGGAGTAGGGCTGGAAAAAAAGCTCAGAGGCTCGAGAGCTAGCTTGGCTCGTTCATAATTTTGGCTTGGTTCGGATCAGCTTGACCTTTCAAATGAACTGAGCCGAGATTGCTTCACCGCTTGTTTATTAACGAGCCTGCTCATGAACTGCTCACAAACTGTTCGATTAGCTTAGTAAGCTCGATAAATATAACAATATGAACTACAATTAAATAGAATAATGATTCTTGTTGTGTTAGGTGAAGCTTAATTTACCATACAACATACAACAAAGTTCAATGTTGCCGTAATTTATGTTCTGTATTGAAACATCTTTGGTATTTCAATTTACCGTCCACTTTCACTCAAACTGTTCAGCTTGCTTGTTAGCCACCCCTAGGAAGGAGGTAATGCCAGTACAACACCACAATCACCAATAACCACCAGGGTTCACTAGGTCATGATAACTTTTGTTCAATAGGTCATATTTTTTGGATTACATGAAAGTGTTAGATCTACATTGTTGGATATATTTTACGAAAAATGTTAGAGCCATATTTTTTCAGATCTATTTTGTTAGATATGCACATATGAGGCCCACATCGTGGTCACGGGAAGCCACCATCAGAAAGGGTCTTTGTAATTTAGGACAGATAAGATCAAATTATAAGATCATATCTGTGGATTTTACTTGTCGGTTAAGGTTGCTTAGGCCTCAAGTTAGATCTGACTTTGGGGTCAAGTTAGATGAAGGCTCGAGTTTCTCCCCAAGCTCTCTCTCTCTCCTCTCTCCCCCCCCCCCCCCCCCCCCCCCCCCCCCCCCCCCCCCCCCCCCCCCCCCCCCCCTTCGCAACCCTATGTCCCTGTGGCTAGCCATCTCTGCCTCTGTGCCGTACCACCACCACCACACTGATAGGGTTTAGTGTGCTGCGGGTCAGCCGCCCCTTGAGTTGGCAAGGGGCCATAACAAACTCATTTAAGACTGAGTTTGTTCAGTTTCTTAAGTTTGTAACAATCATGAAAGTTCCACCAAAGCCCCCACAGAGTTCAATAACTTAAATCTCATTGTTTATTCTATGTTTTTAAATTTTTATTGCGTGTGTTTGTTGAGAGGGGGGATTGTCTAAAATTTTATTGATTTCCATGTATTTAGTTGTATGGGATCTCTAATGAAATCATGATCGTTTTTATTAGATCCTGTTGTTCTCCGTCATGCAGGTAAAGAAGTAGTGTCTCATGAGGACTTTTCAGGGTCAGAACCCTCTGAGAGTCCGTCCTTGTCGCAAGTCTCAGCGTTCAAGAAAGTCGCAATGGACGTATAATGTACAGTGTGCCAACTGCTACAAATGGAGAATCGTTCCAAGAAAAGAAAAATATGAAGAGTTACGCGAGAGTATTTGTCAGGAGCTTTTTGTTTGTGAAAGAGCTCGTGAGTGGAATCGTGTTTTATCATGCGATGAAACAGAAGACATGTCACCAGATGGAAGTAAGGTGTGGGCAATCGATATGCCGAACATTGCCAAACCTCCTGGCTGGGACAGGGAGGTCAGACGTAGGGATGCTTCCAGCAAGTTTGCAGATGTCTAAGTCACTGTTTCCTACTTTATTTATCTTCAGTTGATAATTCTAGTGGTCTGTCATCTTATAAATACTTCTGATCTTTGCAAGTTTAATAGCATTCGTTAATTAGTTTGAAGCATTTACTTTTGAACACCTGGTTAGACTAGCAATGCTAATTAATAGACTTACATGATTTTCATTGTTAATTACAGTTATTTAGTTGATGTTATGGATATTTTCATTTTAAGACATCCTAGCTCTAGGAAGAAAGGACTACGATTTTAGGCGCTACAATAAGGGCCCAAAGTTATGTTAACGTCAGGTTTAGAGTTGTTAAGAACTTAAGGTTGTTTGCATGTGTCAGTCGCAAAAAAAAAAAAAAAAAAAGGTTGCTTGCATGTGAGGTTATTCAAAATGACGTTGTTAGCTATGTGTCAGGAGTTTGTTAGTTTGTTTTAGGCATATCTTGTTATGCCCTTGAAAAACATGCATGGCACATGATCTTAACATATATATATATATATAGTGTAGATATATTCTATACCCTGGGTATAGAATAATATTCCATACCCGAGCCAACCTCCGACCTCCATACGCGCGGCGTGGCGCGGCGCACCCGGTTCTTTTTCCCCGTTCCTTTTTTTTCTTCCCCGTTTTTTTTCCCTTTTTTTTCTTCCCCGGTATTCCCACGTTCCCCCCGTTCGTGGGTGAAAACTGGCGGCAGTTCTTTTTTCAGCTCCTCCCTGAGCCCGCTCCGGTCCGCCACAGCCGCCGCTCACGCCCCCGTTCCGCCGCCGCCGCCGCCGCCGCCCAGCACCGCCCCCCTGTGTGTCGCTTCCCGCCCTTTGTCCCGTCGCTCCACATCCCTCCCCTCGCGGCCCCTTCTCCTCGCCGGTGCCACCGGTTCTCCGCTCGCCCGATGCCGTCCTGTCCTCGCCGTCCCGGCCTTCGCCTTCCTCCGCCTCTGCCTCTGCCAGGTCCGATTGGGGAACAAACGCCGTTCTGTCCTCGCCGCCCCGGCCCCACGCCCTCCTCCGCCTCCTCCAGGTCGGATTGGGCAACGAACGCCCAGGTCCTCGCCAACGGCATCCTCCTCCTCCAACTCGTGTCGGGGGGCCAACACGCAGCTCCTCGCCACCGGCATTCGCCTCCAGCTCAGGTCAGGGACGAACGCGCATCCATTCATCCTTGGATTTGAAGGTGGACTTGCTGTTGTCATCCTCACCAATGGAGTCTTCTGGTGAGCCTGTTTATCCATGTTAAATGCTTATTTCCTCTCCACAGCTGGTACATCATTCCTAGTTACATTTGTAATTACTGTATGTGTAGATCCGGTGCCCTCCCATTCAGATTATGTTCATCGATCTTCACCACTGGAGTGCTCAACTACCAGGTCACATGTGCAGCACTGAGGTTGCCCTTTTTAATATGTTCCTGATTCTCAATTCCATCCTTTGATTTAATGCGCTAGTACGAAAACTTTATGAGAAATAGTTTTCTATTTTAGCTGTACAATTTTCAAATCCCCTTTAGTTTCCTGCTTTACGTTCATTCTTATTTCAGTACAGGATGGACACTGGACAGCGGGTGGTGGATAGGATGCCTATCAATCCGAAGAAATTGGCATTCATTAGTACTCAGGAGAGGTATACCAGGGTTTTCAATTTGTTTAGCATCTTCATTGTTTTATCCATTGCTCATTATTTCAGACCTTCACATTTGGTTAATCTCCTCATTTTCATTGTAGGTTTGAGGTTCCTCTACGCCCTGAGCTGTGGCCCGCTTTTGCATCCGGTGCTGTCCATGTATCAGACCCACAGCAGCACACCATTCCCCCTGCTCGCCAGCAGACCAACGTGAATGCCCATGTTAGGAAGAATCCTGTTCGTCGAAAGGGCAATTCTTCAAATGATCCGTCAGGTGTGGATGGTGGATCCCATGGTAGGAAGAGGCGGCGTACCTCACATCGCTCTCCAAGGGAAAGGAACTGCCCACCTGATCAGTCGACACGTTTAACCGATTATTATCCTGCTCATGGTGAAAGAGAGGTACTGCCCATATAGTAATTACAATAATAAGGTTGCGTTACATACACCAGTCATAAATTCACTTATTGAATTTGTTTGCTGCAATGGTGAAAGAGAACGGGGGCGTGAGCGGCGGCTGTGGCGGACCGGAGCGGGCTCAGGGAGGAGCTGAAAAAAACTGCCGCCAGTTTTCACCCACGAACGGGGGGAACGTGGGAATACCGGGGAAGAAAAGAAACGGAAAAAAAAAGGGGAAGAAAAAAAAGGAACGGGGAAAAAGAACCGGGTGCGCCGCGCCGCGCCGCGCGTATGGAGGTCGGAGGTTGGCTCGGGTATGGAATATTATTCTATACCTAGGGTATAGAATATATCTACACTATATATATATATATATAATTATCATATTCTCAGGTATTACACTTCTCCATCTGGGAAAACACTGAGATCGTCAGTCGAAATTGAGAGGTGTGTTCATTCTTTCATACATTGTTCTATGTTTTGTTGTGTTTAGTACTACAAAGCATAGCCATGGTATGTTATGAAATTTTCCATGAATGATGCATCATTATATTGAAATGCAGGTACTTGGAAGAGAACCCAGAGTACATCGAACAAGGTGTTAAGTTATCTCAATTTTCATTTGCTACTCCCAAACCGTTAAAAGAAGAGGTCAATGAGTACCAGAGCTTGCAAAAGGTGCCTTACACAAATCAGCCATTTAATTTTTCTTGTTCTGTTTTTTTTTTGCTATAAACTGAATCATCACTTAGTTTTATATTCCCATAAACTGAGTCATCACTTACTTCTATATTGCTATTAGCCTTGCAGTTCCTAATTATATTGTACCCTTCATTGTACAGTTTCATTTTGTTCATTCCCTCTATGTTCCATTCTTATATATTCAGTCACTTAACGCTTGTCTGACCCTGCATTTGCCAGCTGATGTGACAATGCTATTGCTTATATTTTTTATTGTTGCCATATCATTAAAACTTCTCGGGTTTTTTATCATGTGATTTAGGTTGAATTTGCAGAACGTTCCTGACTTCCTCAAGAAACCTATTGCAAGAGAGCTCGTCTCATTAAAATCTGCATGACAAGTTTGGTTGGATGATGAATCAGCTTGAGCTTATGATCAAGTCTCAACAGAAAGTCACTGTTTGGAGGATTCAAATTTTCCTTTTGAGTGTGGCAGTAGCTAGGTCTGTAATCCTCATATTTGGTCATTGTATTTGTGGGGTATGATGATATATTGTCCTGATCTGTACAAATATTTTGTTAGCCTTTCAGCTGGATCAGTGTGAAGTGCTTTGCTGATCACCTGATACTATATCTAATTCAGTTTTGTATCTCATACTCAGAATCTGCCTTTCTGTCAGCTTTAAGGCTTTAATAAGTTTCTTGCAGTAAACTGAAGTTGGTATCCTTTTCTTAATTAATCTAAGATGTAATGTTTACTTGAGCAAAAATATTGTTGACATTTGATCGATGTTGGCCTGTGGTGTTACCCCAAGGGATCGAAACTTGGTTTCTTAGAAAGGAACTGGGGGAGACTTCCCTTTCGTTAATTGAATTGATTCGCAGTTTCTATGCTAAATGAACTTATCTGTAGCTTTCCAGCCAGATCAAGCTCAAATCGAATCATACTAGGCTGCCAGTTTTCCAGCAGTAAAGCAACATGATTATACGGATCCCTGCACGCCGCCACCATCGCATGAACCAGAACGACAACGATGGGTTGGCGGACTCGTCCCCGCAACTGCCGCCGTAGCCAAGCCACTCTGACGCCATCGCCAGGCCGCACCAACCGCCACCATTGGTGTTTTTTTTAGAGGAAAGAAGAATTATATTAATATGTAGTTGAGTACATACTCAAGTTATAAGCACTCTGTAAGACAAAGAGATTACAACTAAGAGCACTTAATATGTAGCTCAAAAACTTAAAACCAAACCTGTGTGAAGTTTCATACGGAAGACTGCACAAGCAAGTGGCCTTCGTGAGCCATAGACAGCTCAATCAACCAGAAGTAGTGCCGCAAGTGCCTAATGAATGGTAGCCAACATACCTGTAGGCGGAATTGAGCATCATCTTCTTTCTCATGTCTCTCTCCTTCTCGTTTCTGGCACCGAAGAAGAAGAAAAACTAGATCCCAAGTTCTCACTAGACCTCCATCGTGATTGGATCTAATCACGACAAAAAGGAGAAGGGCTCGGAGAATTTTATTCTATGGCGGCGACATCATCCCCGCCTCTATGTCGCCGTCCGGAAACCTAAATCTCCATGTCGTCGAGAAGTTGCTGACGTCGCCACCGCCATCACCTTCAACGGAACCGCTATGGAGAAACCAAATCCACCCTACCTTCTCACCGTCGCCGGAGAGGAATAGGAGGAACCAAATCCCCAATACCAAATAACTTGGCATGGAGAAAACTTGACCCTAATTAGGACTCAATCCACTCAGATTTATTGGAGAGATGGATCTCCACTCCCTTCGGCCACCAGCGATAGTTGTCGGAGGCTGGAAGAGAGGGAGATCAACAGTGGTGCAGCCGTGGAGGCGCTAGGTTTTTTTTTTTTTTTGGCGGCGGCGCGTCCAGGGGAACCGCCACCGTTGGGGTTCTGCCAACTTTAGCGCACCCCTGGACCCTGCTCATCGCTGCCGCCAACCCAACCACCACGCCGACTCGCCGCCGCACAAGCCGCTAATGGGGAATGCCATGCCACCGTACATGTATGAATCTGTTTGTCGGTAACTCTACCACTCACCATTCTGCAGAGTGCTGCCGGAATTTTTCCGTTATCTAAAATATTTGCAGAGCACTGGTTGATATTTTTGTGAGATACTATTACGATATATGCAGTTGCAGTATAGAGAACGGTAAATTCATTAAACTCTAAAAAAACATAGAAATTCATTAAACTCTTAAAAAAACATAGAAACTCAAAAAAGATACCTCCCGAAAGCTACAGTGCTATTTGCTCATTAGTCTAAACAAAATAGTACTACCAGTGGTGGAGTTGACGGTCCGACGATGCAGGACATTGACTAATTCTTGGACGGTGATTCTCAATTTGTTTCTCCATTACGAATGCAACGCAACTATTGCCCAAATGTGCGGCAAGCGTTTTGAGACTCACTTCAGCAACGCCAAGACATCAGGGTCGTGAGTCCAGCCTCAGCTGATGCTAGGAAAGGGCTCGAGCTCGCTGAACGGTATCCGCGCGCCGGCGCGACATCATGGTCTAGTAGTGACTCTATCGATGGCCAAAGAAGTTGCACACGGTCTCGTCGTCTGCCTCGCAGATCGTCCATGCAGAGGAAGAAGATGGACGGTGCACGGCAACCGTTGGCAGTCGAGGGGCTCATGTGTTTCATCACTTTTTAGCAAATCCATTTCCATGAATGTTGATGAAATGTTACTTTTGTTGAGGATTCAGCACACGATAATCCCATGGTAATCGAGGAAATTTTATTTAATCAGTCTGTTACTTTATGGCTGTTAAGGGAGTAGCAGCAGTACATGACTCTAATTGTACAGTCCTTATCCTAATTTAGGATTGAGTCATATAACATCTATATAATGCCCCTATGGCCTACCATTCAATACAAGTACTATTTTCCCACAAAATACACCAGTCCTCCCAAATATCGCGGATTAGACTGGCATACTAAAAGCTCCGTACCTATTTGGTGTCACCATGGCATCCACCCACGGATCGCCACCAAGGCAACCAACCCACTACATCTAATGACAATATCTGATTGTAGTTTGCGAACTGGTTTTCAAAATAACTCTTGCATAAATCGGCTTTCTGCCGATTTGATAAAACCCCAGCCTATTCCTTGTTCACACCCTTGCATATTATCTACTCCTTGTGTTAGGACTTGCTGAGTACCTGACTCACGCGTTTGCGATTGTTGTTTATAGTGGGTGAAGCCTTCGTAGAAGACAACGACGATTTGGTTTTCGGTTCTGCTTCTCAAGTCTGCTTGTACTTTGGGCCATGTGTTTCCGCTATCTGCTTCACCGTTAGTTAGTCAGATAGACTTGGATTGTTTTAAATCCGTGTCGTACCGTCACTAAGGGTCTTATATTAGGTACTATACATATTTGCCTAATCGATGTATGCTTTTGAACAGGGAAGTGCTAAAAATTGCCTAGGCATTCCGTTGCTTTCTAGCGCCCATGTTTTCTTTCCAACATATTCTTCATAAATTGCATGTGTGAGTGGGTAATAAAATAAAATTCAGGTATTTCTAAGGTCTGAAATACCTAAACTTTTTGTCACCTTGAGTTACAACCAATATATATTAAAGTTACACCCATTGTATATCAGAATTACAGTGATAATTTTGGTGTGAATCTTGAGTATAGATGGTGTAAATAAAAATCAGGCGTTAGGATCCTTTAAAATGCCTGAATTTTGTTCTCTACCATGTGAGATTAAATCTCATTTATAAAAATCAGGCGCTAGGATCCATCTGATGGTTAAAAATTCAGAGATTTTTGTCTCCCAGAATGCCTAGGAAATGTATAGACAGGGCCGTGAATATCATATATGTGTTCTTGTGCGTATAAGCTACTGATCCAGAAACTAATACATGATGCACAACAGATTCCAGAAATAGGGTCTGACAATACTTAAGTAGGAAGGGTGAATATGTAATTTAATCTCTTCATATATATAGAAGGAGATGAACAGATTTTAACTTATATCAAAACAAATCGGTAGAACCTCCGTGATTCATCTAACCTTCCTATTTTACATTATTTTGCCAGGTTTAATTATTTTTGTTGGTTCACTTGTCGGAGGTCAAGAACATGTATACAAGCCATGGCTAGGTAGTGGATACGGGGTTGCTTCTAGCCGTAGACACGCACACTGCAGAGATCGCGAACAAGGGGATGAAGAACACTGGAGAGAGCAATGGAGAGCACTGTGCGAATTTTGGCCGGCTTCACCACCGGACTGAAGGTCTCATCATAGTCCACACCAGGCCGCTGGGTGAAACCCCGGAGAACCCAGCGAGCCTTGTACCTGTCCAGGGAGCCGTCAGCACGACGCTTATGCGTCGAGATCCACTTACCCGTGACCACATTGCCACCAGACGGACGCGGCACGAGGTCCCACGTCTAGTTGGCAAGTAGGGCCGCGTACTCCTCCTCCATCGCCCGACGCCAGTGAGGATCCGCCAGGGCCTCACGGACAGAGGAGGGTAGCGGAGAGACCCCCGGCTCGACCGCTGCGACGGAGAGGGTCGGAGACGGTCGCGCCGCCCGCCGTGTCACCATGGGATGTATGTGGCCAGGATCCCGATGGATGACCGGCGGGTGGTACACCTCCGGGTCGAGCCGAGAGCGAGCCTGAGGTACCTGGGGCGCGGGCACCTCTGGCGGCGGTGGAGGTGGAGGCGCCGGGGCCGCCGGGTCCGGGGCCGGCACCGCATGGCGCCGGTAGACCAGCACCGGCTGGGCGTAGCGCGTAGGGGCCGCACGTGGCGCGGGAGAAGACTCCGGGGCCGCGCGTGGCGCGGGAGACGACGCCGGGGCCGCGCGTGGCGCGGGAGGAGACTCCGGGGCCGCGTGTGGCGCGGGAGACGACGCCGGGGCCGCGTGTGGCGCGAGAGAAGACTCCGGGGCCGCGCGTGGCGTGGCTGAAGGCATCGGGAGCGGTGCCAGTGTGCGCCGAAGACCTACAGGTAGAGGGTACACTGATACAGGTGGCTGGACCACCGGGTTAGTCCGAAACACGACCTCAAGCTCAGGATCAAGAGAGGGAGTAGTGGAGGTGGAGTAGGGGAAATCGGACTCGTCAAACACGACGTGCCGGGAGATGAGCATCTGGTGAGAGGTAAGGTCAAAGCAGCGATACCCCTTGTGGTCAGGGGAGTAGCCAAGGAAAACACACCTAGTCGAGCGGGGCGCCAGCTTGTGAGGAGCGGTGGCGGAGGTGTTAGGGTAGCAGGCGCACCCGAAGACACGGAGGTGATCGTACTGAGGTGGGGTGCCGAAAAGAGCGTGGTGGGGAGTGGGAGCAGTGATGGCACTGGAAGGAAGGCGGTTAAGAAGGTAGGTGGCAGTGTGGAGCCCCTCGGCCCAGAAGCGAGCAGGAAGGGAGGCCTGGAAAAGAAGGGTGCGCACAATATCATTCGTGGTGCGAATCATCCGCTCAGCTTTGCCGTTCTGAGCGGAGGTATACGGACAAGACATGCGCAGGTGAACACCGCGAGAGAGGAAGAAGTTGCGGGAGGTGTAGTTATCGAACTCACGGCCGTTGTCACACTGGACGGCCTTGACTGTGAGGCCGAACTGAGTGGACACCCAGGCAAAGAAGTGGAGGAGGGTGGGGAATGTGTCAGACTTGGCACGCAGCGGAAAAGTCCAAGAGTAATGCGAGAAATCATCAACAATCACCAAGTAATACTTGTAACCAGAAACACTGATGACAAGGGAAGTCCACAAATCACAGTGAATGAGATCAATGGCGCGACTCACATGCGAAGAAGAAGAAGAAAAAGGAAGTCTAACATGACAACCTAACTGACACGCATGACAAAGATGCTCCTCAGGTGTCCGGGGACAAGGAAGACCGGCACTACGACTAAGACGAGCCAAGGCGTCGCGGCCGGGATGACCAAGCCGGCGGTGCCAAGTCGTGAAAGAAGAGGTGGTCGCAAAAGCAGCGGAAGTCAAAAGCGAGGATGAAGCCGCGGAAGTAGGCAGACGAAGGGTGTAAAGGGGACCCTGGCTGTCACAACGGAAAAGCGGACGCCGGGTAGCCAAATCCCTCACAGTAAGACCGAAGGGGTCAAAATCAACAGAACAAGAGTTGTCAGCAGTAAACTTGCGAATGGAAAGCAGGTTGTGAACCATCTGTGGGGCAACAAGAACATTAGAAAGGTGAAAGCGACCAGGAACAGTGCCCACAGAGGTGACAGGAAGACAAGAACCATCGCCAACCATGACAGCGGAAGGACAGGAGGGATGGGGAGGGTGGACGAAGGAAAGTATACCAGCATGAGGCGTGGTGTGGAACGAGGCGCCCGAGTCTACGATCCACTCCGCGCTGACCGGCGGTGGCAGTGCCATGGTGCTGAAGGACTGGGCCAGCGCCGGATCCCACCCCCCCCCCCCCCCCGGCCAGGGCTGAGGCTGACGGGGCAGAGCGGGTGGAGTCCATCCTCCAGGCCAGGTCGGAGGCTGGCTGGGCTGAGGCCAGGTCCAGGGTGCGGCGGCGTCCTACGCGGCGGCGGCGGCCTGCGCGGCAGCGGCCGGATCCACGGCGGCAGCCCACGCGGCGGATCCGGATCCACGGCGGCGGCTGCGCGGGCGGCGGCCCACGCGGCGGCAGCCGAATCCACGGCAGCGGCCTGCGCGGCGGCGGCCCGCTCGACGGCGGCCGAATCGACGGCGGCGGCCTGCGCGGCGGCGGCCCGCGCGGCGACGGCCTGCGCGGCCTTCGCGGCGGCGGCTCTCGCGGCGGCGTCCTGCGCGGCAGTGGCCCGCATGGCGGCGACCCCCGCGAGGGGCTCTCTGATCCACGCTGGCTCCGACACGGACTGCCCGCGCTGGCGGCGACCCGCGCAGCGGCGGCCGGATCCATGGCGGCGGCGACGCAGACGGCGGCGTCGTGGCGCTCCGGCCGGATCCACGGCGGCGGCGACGCGGACACGCTCAGTCTTGGCCGCGAGAAGGGAAGCAGCAGCCAGGGCGGCGGCGGCGGCCGGGCCAAGCGGCGGCGCGGCGGCGGCGTCCGGCGGCGGCGCTACGACCAGCCCCGCGGCAAGCAGGGGCGCGGCGCGAGCTCGGGCGGCGGCGTCCATGGCTAGCAGGGGAGGACGGGCGGATCGGGCCGAGGTGAGAACCGGCTGCTACAAGCCAGGCCGACGAAGCGAGCCAAGCTGTCCAGAAGACCGAGCCGAGAAGAAAGTAGAGCCGAGCCGAGAACCGGGCCAAGCTGGCTGCTAGAGGAGCCCAGCCGGCTCTGGAGCCGCGAGCCAAGCCAGCTGTTGGAGGAGCCGAGCCGGCTGCTGGAGGAGCCGAGCCGAGCCTGGAGCCACGAGCCGACCGCCCTTCTTCCACTCGGTGCGAGCCACGCGACGGACCGAAGAGGAGGTCGACGAAGACCAGACGCGACCGCGAGCTCCACTCGGAGGTGAAGACGGAGGTCGATGCGGCGGGAGCAGGACGGCGGGGATCCAGGCGGGCGGCTTGCGGATCGAGCTTCACGCGGCGGGATCCGGTCCGGCAGCTCGGGCGCGGCGGCGGGTGCTCGGGCGCGGCGGCGGGTCTGGTCGAAGCTGGGCGCGGCGGCGGGTCCGGTCGAAGCAGGGCGCGGCGGCGGGTCCGGTCGAAGCAGGGGCGGCGGCGCGAAGACGAGCGCTGCTGCGCGGGATCTGCAGCTCGAGCACGAGGAAGAGGCTGGAGGCTGCGGATCGGCAACTCCGGCGGCGGCGGCGCAGTCCCGGCGGCGGCGGCACGTGGAAGAGGAAGGAGGGAGGTAGGAAACCTAGTTTGATACCATGTTGGAATTAGAATGATTGCTATCACCTCCAAACCCTAGAAGGGTGGGTAATATAGTCCTATACATGGGCCTCTAATATGGGCCATACACATACACCAACAGTGTTAATAATCAGTGGTGGTGTTCATATGCTCCTCTCATCCATCTTTTCTATGATTACAATCCTAGGATAAATTCAATCAAAGAATAAAAAAAACACATAAATCACTATACTGCATGTAAGCAACGCTAATTTCGCCAACGACACACAATAAAGTGTGGCAGTGTATTTTTGAGGGAAAATATGGTTGCTCCCACGGTTTTGGAGATAAACAAGAGATGTTTTATTAGGGAAGGATGACCAATTCCATGCTAATTTAAATTACAACTTATCTCTTCCTCTTTATATTTACAAATTTTTTGTAATATTTGCTAGGTTATTACTTGTTTGCACTAGTACCAATGCACGTGCGCCACGCACGTGTCAAAAGATGACACCACTTGGCAGGACAATTAATTAAAGGCAACTTTGCACGAAAGAATCATGTAGACCAACACGAAGTTTAAAAATATTGAGAACACACTCATGGCATTGATTTGATCACCTGCCAGCATATATCATTCTTACAAGATTGTTAGTATGGTGTGACCAAATTAGTATTCTAGATAATTCACTTCAGAAATATATTATATAAAAAAGAATCTAAAGGATCTGTATAGTACCTGGTCGGGTATAAATAAAAAGCAAAGAAAGGAGGTAGAGAATTAATTAAGATGCCCTAGCCAACTAAAGAGAGTTCTCTTTGAATCTGTATGACTAAAGGAGTTCTCTGAATTTTTTCTTCAGTTGCTGAAAGTTGGCTGCTTTCCTTCGAAGATATAGAATTTTCAATCATTAGCATCTATGCCTTTTGTATATTCCTCACAGAACAAGTGAGCATAATGAGCTGAGGTTTAAATTCAATATTAAAATATGTATAGTAGTAAATGTATTTAAGCATGATCTACACTGGGCATAGCATGTTGAACCTCCACCTGAATTGAGTTTCTAAACTGTCCAAGTGCAGGTGCCATGAATTCCCTTGGATGTCTGTTTTGCCTACAGTAGTGAAAATTTTCAAAATTACCAACAAAGAACACAGGGCAATAGTTCAACAGAACCTGTAAAGTTAAATACTTGTTCTCAGTAAAGGGAATCACTTATCCATTAGATAGACATCAGTGATCATTGCAGATACAGGACATGCTAGTAAGATTGCCTTTACTGAAGGTCACACCTTTCCTAAAAGGCTGAATCCGGCCATGAGGATGAGATCGGTCAAGCTGACATGTGTTCAGTGAGTGGGTGGAGATGTCGATTCAAGCATTCCGAAGAACAACTGAGTTCAGCAAGATAACACATGTATATAGCTTTGCCATAAGCTACATCCAAGGGCAGAGTAAAAAACAAATCCGAAATTCTTGTTCGATATTCCTACGAAAATTATTTGACTAATGGATCTACAATCATTTTCATCTGAAATCAACACAGGATACATATCAACAAATTAGGATGGCAAAAAGAACAGATTACCAGTTGACATGCACATATAGGAGATACAGCCTTGCAACACCTGCATACTCAAATATTTTTTCTTTTCCAAGCAGATGGGATCAATTATCGATGGCAATAATCAAATGTTGATGCAGGACATTGCAGAAATAATGCATGCATGATTTGATTCCAACATGGCTACATGCTAAAAGAAATAGTGGATATAGAAAAATGGTTGTATCCCTGCAGTTCAGTAACCACAAGCAACAAAGCCAAATTCTGAAATCGAAAGAAGTATTGTTGGCATTTTCTTTATCCAAAAGGTTGCATAAAGCAAAGACCTATGCTACGCAGCTTGATTTTTCTTTATCCAGAAAAACATATGCTGAATTTTGGATGGAACAATCTATGTGCTAAAAATAATTAAAAACGTATACCACACGCAAATCAAATAGTCCATATATGTACAAATTTACTCATTTCAAATCAGAATTTTACAATGTCAGAATTAAATATCTTGAATAAGCAACACGGCAAACCACATTTTTTGGCATTTAATATATCTTAAATAGCATTTATTTATGATTTTTACTTAAAAAATGTTAATCCAATCTATCCAGGTATATGAAAAGAAATAACAACTTGCAGAGCCGAGGGAGTATGTGTCAACCTATATAACACTTTAGTATATGATTCATGTATTACTTCAATTTGGCTTAGATGCTGTGACCTGAAAAACTAACATGGCATGGTTGAGAAAATGGAACATAGCTATAGATATTGACAGTCACATAGAGCATATGACAAAAGATAAAAAACTGAATGTGATGCTTCCACTTGTTGTATTTTCTTCCCCATTCAGGCAAATGAAATCCTCGATCAGCTGAGGAACAAAAACACTCACCATTCTCGCAAGAAATAACCGTGTTACACTTTTCTGAGCTCTGACGGTGACCTCATCTCCCCAGGCTACTCCAAGTTTACCCTATTGTGCCTGCCACTCCTCAGGTAAGCACCTGCAAAGAGGTGAAGAAAAATGGTGATTTTTTCCCTAGCAATGTGGAAACGTGAAGCAAATAAAGATGTAGCAATGCAGTTCAGAATCCTTTCTTTTACAATTGGAAACGTTTAGATAACAGAATCCTTTGTATTACAATTGATAAATTAACAGTACATTTCTATCGACATAACAATGGAGGCTTTATGTAAGTATTATCCTGGACAAATTTCAAGCATGTGTTAGTGCTTCACACTTTTTTTTGGTCTTTAATACCCCATTGAGATAACATCAGCATAACAATCTAGAATTATGGTGTGAAAAACTTACCAATCTATCACTTCCAAAAAGAAATTGTTGGTTACAGATGCAGAATGCACAGGAAACAGCCCAATTACTGACATACAGCAACCGCATGTTTGATCATACAGACCTGAACGTCAAGAGGAAAAGGTAATAGTACTGGAAGATAATAATACGGGGAAACAAGATATACAAGGAAATAATACCGTGAATTTTTTTCCCTGCATAAGCATTGAGATGGGGGGAAATAGCATATACCTTATTCAATTTTGTTTTGCGAGTATATATACCTTATTCAATTGATACCTGTCATAAAGCATTAAAATGGTCAGAAATGCGACATAAAAGGTTGAAAAGGAACAAATCAAGGGGCATCTGCACTGCATTAAAATGGTCAGAAATGCGTCGATGTGATGGACTCCGACCTCACCGGACCGTGATGCATCGATCAAAGTACTAATCTTGATCAGTAGCTGAGGAAAGAAGGGATCACGTAAGATGGGATACGACACTCACCAAATCGAGGAATACGACGCCAGATAAGAGCCCGATGATGAGGAAGCAGTTCGTCAATTGGATCGGTATGCAGCAGCCGCCGGGATCAACGACGCCGCAGTTTGTCAATTGGATCGGTAGGTAGCAACCGCCGGGATCAACGACGCCGTAGGAATCTTCCTTCCACTCGATCGACTCGGCACCCTCCGGGATCGACGCCGCCGTAGGACTCTTCCACTCGATGGACTCAGATGTAGCACTCGAAGAAAGGAAGGAACGCCGCCGCAGGCCGTAGGAACTTCCACTCGATCGACTCAACGACGCCTCGGATACAGGAAGGAACGCCGCGATCGACTCGACGACGCCTCGGATAGGGGAAGGAACGCCGCCGCAGAATTAGGGAAGAAAAGGAAAGAAATAAATTGAATGGAATGAAGGGAGGTGGGATAGGAGTCCGCGGGTGGAGATAGCTCACGTAGCAAAAATTCGTGAATCGTCATCGAAAAAGAACTAACTTGGACATTGGACATGGACAAATGTCCACCCTGCCGTAGCTCTGGGCTCACTATGTTAGGATCTGATGGTAGATATAAGAGGTGACGTTTTAGATCAAGAATGAATATACAGGTGGGGTAGGTTCTGACAGGTGAAAACTATTTTCCTCACAACTGGTTCTTTATTGGTTTATAGATAGATAGATAGATTAGATAGAAAAGAACCATTATCACGACCTTACAATTATTCATTCGAAAAAAAAGACCTTACAATTATTTAGAGGTTGTGCATAGCCTTCAACTTTAGATATTTACCTGACTATTCACCATTTACATGTTCCTTAAATGCTTTGCATTTCACGTAGAAAAAGGCGTTTACATGTTTCTAAAAATATTTACCTTCCATTATTATTGGGTCAATTTAGAATCTAGTCAACAGTGTTGCTTGTCATGCGTACAACAATGATTTAATTAACATCATTTACTAAATTATGACCCTCCTGCCATAACTTATCGTATTTCTTTATTCCATACCTTACCCATCTACTATCAATGGTCCACGACCTGATAGTGATACTCATCTTAGTACCTCTGGGTACCTCGAAGTTATAGGAACGTGGCCTGGATATAGCAGGGCCCACAATATTACACAGAGCAATTTATGTTCAACAATCCAGCAGATAAGCTAAAACATTGTACATTCGACATGTGCTTTTTCAAAGATAAAATATTGTATGTAACCAACCACAAAATTGAGACCGATATAAGACAAGCCAGCTAGCAAAGTTGTGCCACAATTCCCACAAGATACACAAACTTTTTCCATTTCTTCTTGCAAACGCAGATGAATGGATCAGGACATAGTAGAGGGATCAACTTGACCATGAATCGAAGTGGATTATCACATAGGATTGGAAGGAGCTGGGAAATATATTTCGTCAAATTACTATGAGCATGCCAGAATCCAACTGAGCAAGTGTGGCGGAGTCTGTGGGCTGTTCGTCGTTACTTCCTGGCGCGTGAAATGCATAACGCCCTAACCTCCGTTTACAGGGAGAAGTAGTCAACTTTGACCCTCTACAAGGATTGACGACAAACAAAACGTGTTGGGGAAGTAGTCTTGCTCACTGAGAGACCCAGCAACTGTGTGCATTCTTTGTACATGCGGCAAGTGATAATCTGTGAAAGGTTCTATGCATGCACTCTGTAGTCGGATTAGTTAAGTGGGTTCAGAGTTCGCAAAAAAAAAAAAAAAAAAGGTTGGAGGCGTTACCGATAGGATGATTATGTTGAGGTAGCAGTATACACAGAAGACTAATTAAATGACGTTGTGGATGATGCCCTTACACTTTCGAGCGATCACTTGACACCATTTAGGACAGAATACTCTTGATGGAGATTAGCAGAAATAGTTTTCTTTTGTTGAATTTCCAGTTTACCAGAAAGATCTGGTAGAGTGCTTAATCTTATAAATTAATCACCTATTAAAATCATTCTCACCTCCCCTCCATTATCCATGATATCCACGTAATTTCCGGTTCAGTTGGATCCTTGGAGGTTTGTTTGTACGAAGTATTAATTTTGCTAGCAACATTGATCAACAGAAATCGCACTCTCGTCTATCTACTTATGTTTAGCAGCTTATGTTGGGTTATAATAGAGTATCATTGACAGTTACCTACTGCTACAAATGTTCACGAATAATGATGAAATATAACAAAAAAGAAACTGAAAACTCTCCTGTATGATGAGCAGCCAGCGTGAAGACGGAATATAAATATAGTATTGTTAGCTCCTCGCTTGCCTGAGCGCGAGCATAATCTCTGGTTGTTTCATTCTGCCGTGCATGCATCTACTTCGAGCTACCCAACGGAGTCACTCGAAGCAATGTATTCTACTTCACTCTACTCTGCAAAGCTAGGACGGGGAGGCACCAGGAAGCAGACCTTGATATTCCTTCACGAGTATCGATCGATGAGGGTCACGCCCTTCTCGAGGAGGACTGGATTACCAACGACCCCTTCGGAATTAGCTGGCATGGACCCTCCTCGAGAAGGGCATTGCGTGCCGTGCGCAAGGAAATGTGGCCAGCCATGTGGTCAGGGCTGCAGGAAACGGCGGCGTAGGCAACGCAACACCCCAAGATTTGGCGTGGCGCATTATGCTCCTTGAGGTAGAGTAGTCAGCGCTGGATGCTGTAATTCAGCAAGAGAGGTCCCGATTCTATCCTTGTCTCAAACTGTTCCACTTTCTATATCGATCTGTGTTGCTCTAGCTTCACGTTTCATCAATCTGGCTGGAGCAATTCGCCGACAAGAACCAGCATCCGCCATACTCACACTTGAGTTTCAACTTAGTGCCATAACGCTGTTTCTGTTCCACCGCATGTGAAGCTCAGTCTTACCCACAAAAAAGAGAAGGCCCTTCAGTCTTGTCAATGTTGTAACTGTGTATTCAAAAGTTCAACATTTTCCATGTTCTTTTCAATCTTTTTTCGAAAATATTGTAGCTGTGTATTCTAAGTGTTTGAACTCGTTATTATCAATTATTAAATATGATTGTTCTTATGTTTGATCATTTAGCAACCTTTCAAAAATTTTGGTATATAGGAAAGGGTCTGTAGCGTAGTGGTTACAAGAGCCTCAGTAGCACATCAGGTCTTAGGTTCGACTCTGCCTGTGGTGACTTCGTGAATCTCAAGATCAGCCGGTTCAGTCTTTCGGAGGCGCTCATAGGGGTAGGGTTTGCGTGCGTGTGTTCATAGGCATGAGTCTTTTCTTGCGTATTTGTGAGTGTCTGCGTCTGTACTGTGTTTAATAAAAAAAATGGTATTCCTACAACATGTCTGGGAAAATGTTGAACTAGTGTTTCAAAATTACTGAGTTTTACGTTAAGATGTTGAATCTGTTTGTTCAAAATGTCAGTATATTTAAAAGTGAATAAAAAAAGAATGTACCATGCGGAGTCCCAACTTTTGTTGGTCCTTGATGAGACTCTCGCACCTGCAAGGTATAGGAACGTGCCGTGTAATATAAAAGGACCCACGTTATCACACCGAGCATTCCAGTTCGACAATATAATCAAGCAGAAAGAGCTAAAAGATCGTGTACATTTTACAGCAAGCACAGGCTTCCTGGCGACTTATTTTCAAAGCTCGTACGTAACCTGCCTCGCAGGCCAATATAAGCCAAGCCAGCTAGCAAAGATGTGTCACAAATGCCTGATAGATGCACTAGCTGTTGTACGTTGCTAGCCTCCAACTTCTTCCCAATTCCTCTCGGGAAGGCGGATGAATGGATGAGAACACAGTAGTTGAATCAAGTTGACCCCGAACCGAATTGGTTTTGTTTATCACGTAGGATTGGAAGGAGCTGGGAATCATACTTCGTCTAAATCACTATGGGAGACGGCAAGTTTGCCGAGTGGAACGGGCACTCAGGCAAAAGCCTTTTTACACTCGGCAAAGAGCCCATGGCAACCGTTGGCCGGCAAAGAGCTCTTTGCCGAGAGCCACATGTCGGGCCCATCGCCCTCCGTACGTCGGTTCGCATTATCTGGCTGTAGACCGCATGTCCGTGCTAGGGGGCTACAAATCGACCTTCCGACAGCGACGAATCATCGCAAGCCGGCGTGGCCACCTTCCCCACCAGACGTCAGTAGGCTACGGGCCAAGCCATGCTGTGCGGAGGGTGCCGACTGGTGGCTAGCGTTATTTGATTGCTAGCGTGATGGCTTTATTGATCCATCTATCTATTTAGGATTTTGCTTCCGCATTGCTTATATTTACAAAAGAGATGCTAAGGAAATTCCTATCTATCTATTTGATTGCTAGTGTGTTGTTTTTATTAGCATTCTGAGGCTTTTTTTTGTGGACTCTGTAGTATTACAACACCTCTCCATGAGGCATGTGGGACAAGCAATCAAAGTCGCCATGGCGACATCTTCAAATCGCATTGGGCATGGACACTTCACGAGGAAAAAAAAAATCCAAACCCATGAACCATTAATTGCCCCGCTCAGCATGTAGTAGCTCTGGGAACAACTTTGTAAAAACAGAGCCTCGATGGTTCAGCCAAAAGCAGGCCATGTTGGTTGCCAACAAGCATCGATCAGTAACATTGCACCAGCTCAGTACTTTGGAGTATAACACAAGCAAGCAGTACCATTGTAATAAAGCACTTCAAATCTTAGTACCATTTAGTGTTGATGGTTTTCACAGTACTATGCATATGTTGAATTTTACTGCCCCTGCATGCAGATATGATGCATACATTACATTAAGTGTATCTGTAGATATATGTATGGAGACCATGCGGCTACTGTACAAGCAGTAGGACAAATATAGTCCCACAATAATGTACCAAGGAAGGCTTGGCTTCTTTCTGCACGTAATCGTGCTGTCATACTTAGGGGAGAGGGGCTTCGGAGGCACCGGGAACTCTTCAATTCTTCATGCGCCATGATCGGCGACGCTTTCGCAGTATTTCTTTAAGAAGAGTTTGATCTGCTTTGGCTATAAATAGGATATGCCAGATGTTTCAAAAAGGGCATGTCTTACACGCGAAATGAAAAAGCTTTTCTTCCTACTACCTGGCTTTCCTTGCACAACCAGTGGCCCACTTCGCGGTCGTACAAGTGGTATGCAGAAGATACATGGTTCATCTGTATGTGAGATTTATAAACAAATTGTCATGCAATTTTTAGCAGCTTAGTGCCACTCCACACGTCAAATTAATTCGTAACCCAATTGAGGGGAGATCCTGTCATCAAGATGAGCAAGGCTGAGAGCACAAATTTTACAGTTAACACGTCTATAGGTTTTATGTTTTGACACACTATCTCTACTTCTGTAAAAAACTGAGTTGGTGATGATGGTGTTCCTACCATCTACCAGTATTCACCATTCGATATTCATCCCAAGGTAGCGAGCAAAGAGAACATCTCTGCATCAGACTAAGTACAAAACAGTCACGGACTTTTATGAAATTACACGAACTGCCATCAGATGCCGATGCTTTCCCTTCCCCCCACCCACTTGTTCTCTCTCCATCGATGGAGCACGCCTGGTCTGCTTCCTCTCCAGCCGCCGCTTCTCCGGTCCCCCATGTTATGCCTCCACATACAGTGGCGAAGCCACATGAGGCTTCCCGAGTGCCATGGCACCAGGGTAAAAGGTTAAATTCAGTCATTTAGCACTAATCTTTCACCTAAATGGCACCACCCAAACACAATTGTTGGCACCACCTAGGCAGTGGCACTCGGGTCATCGGACTGCTAGCTTCGCCACTGTCCACATACCCATCCTCTTCCCTGCTTGATGCACACCTGTGCAGTTGGTGACTCCGGCTGCAGAGGGTCCGACGAAGAAGGACATGGGGAAGGAGAATGGAAGCTTGGTGGACGAGTAATTAATCTGGTCACGGCGCGCTTTGGGATCTCCGGATCTGACTATGGCGTGCGGAGGATGATTAGTCCAGCTTGGATACGGGTCGATCTGGTTGTTTCATTGTCAGGGGAAAAGGGACGGCCATTACCCATCTAGATTGGGTTCATTCCCGGTTTGCTTAACCTCCGCCAAATATTTCCAGCAACACCAATTTCCTCGCCATCTAGGAATTTCCGGCCCCGGGGACAGATTAGCGTACTCGCATTGCTTTGCTTAGGCAATGCAAGGTTATGCACGTGCTACTGTGGCTCATGACCTATTGCACAATTCATCTTTACCTGTTAATTCATATTTTTATGGTACTGTATATCTTGCGAAATTTGATCATCTCAAACTCATAACTAGGAGTACGTACTAGAACTTGAAGCTAGATTATTTTGTTTTCTCTTGTAGTGTAGGACAGTAGGAGCTAGATGAATTTTCCTATGTAAAGCCGTAGCTCTGTTTCCTTTCAGTTTCACCAACTGATCAAATTTCAAAGTTATTGGTTTCAGTATTTCAAGAATGAAAATTTTAATTGTGACTAGATAAAAAATAGTCCTTTTGGCCATGTCAGTTACATGTTAGACATTGGCCAATGTATTGGAGATTTTGTAGATCCAAACGAGATTGAAGAGTATTTTGCTGTAAGAGAGAGGCGATCGATGACCTGATTGCAGTAAAGAAAAGCTCAATAATTGGTTTTTTTCCTCGTAACATTGTCTTGTTCAATGGTAGACTGTAATCGTATATATATTGTTCATCAGCTAGCTCACTTTGCAGTTTGTTTGTTTCAGGCATTTTATAAGTGACTGTTAGTTATGTGCCTATTTCTAATGGAAGCGTATTTTCAACGTTATCTCAATATTTGGTTAATTAATAATCATCAATATTATGTAACACAACATAGTTCTACTTGATCGAATATTTACCGCAGCAAAGCACGGGCATCGTACTAGTACTATGAAAATCATGATGGTTACATCGAATCATCACATCAGCTAATGAGTGGTCATATTACTGTGTCAAATTTATGGATTTAAATGATTCATTAATTAGCTAACAGTAAATATTTTGTAAGCCAGATCTGAGCTGTAAGGGGTAAATCCAACATTTGTCAACAGCCCACGTGGAGAGTGGACAATTTGCCATATGCCCACAACAACACATTTATAATTGCAAAGAAAAGAATGGACGATAAAAAAGCTTAAGTTGCTTTAGACCTTCTCGAAGGCCAGATCGGATTATAAATAGAGGAATTTTACAATCCAAAAGACTAGCTAGTATGTTTTGAACAATACTAGCTAATATGATGAGTTGACGGTCTAGATCAATTATTTCCCACGCACCAATGCTAACTACTATTTTACTATGCTAAAGGTAAGATCAGAAAAATAAAGATGACATAATAATAATAATAATAATAATAATAATAATAATAATAATAATAATAATAATAGTAATAATAATAATTTAATAAGGTTAATTATTTTATTGAATGTGTGTTCTAAATAAAATATGTTGATCCTATTGGTTAGGGTTCTTTTTTTCTTGAAACACCCGCCACCATCGCAAGTTTTTCTCTTTCCATTCATGCATTTTACTCTTTTAGAATACCCTCAGAGTACTAGCTAGTATTTTCCATAGAATACTAGATAGTTTTTTTTACTGTAAAATTCCTCCATAAATAGGAGATGCTAGATGCTCCAAAGGTCACATAGCACATTGCATGTACATGGCACCACGAAACAATACGCTCTTAAAGCAAAGAGATTAGCTCATGCTGGGCAATAAGCAATTGCCATGCTTCACGTGTTAAACAATTTGCACGAGTCGATTTGGCTATAAAATTATTGTTGACTCGAAAATCACACACAAACGGCCTAGGAGATCTGCTTAACTCCAGTGCAGGACCAAGTCTTGTACGCCGTGCGGATCCCAAAGCGTGCCAGTCAGTTTTCCTGAAAACTAACAAAAGGATAAGAAGGTCAAATTTACTTGGTCATCGGCCCGAGAAACAGGCCGATGTATACCGACACTCAGGTGTCGCTGAAACAGTCGATAACAATAAACAAAGGGGAAATAAGACGATCGACTGCAACTACCGGCTATGCATCGGCTTCTTACCATCGGCTATTAAACAGTAAAAAGAAACAGATCTGATAAATCATGGCAAACTATCGACTAGATCTTGATATTTAAATGAATACTTTGTAACCAGCCAAACAGTGCAATGATGAGTATAAATGTTTCAATAAGCAAAGATCCGTATGATAACTAATCGGCTAAACACTCCGATCAAACTCCAAATCGATCTATCGGCTAACCACGTCACAGAACTGCTTGAGCAAAACCCGTAGGATCGGACCTAACCGAAACAGCAATAAGGTCTCACTAAAGCAATTAGGTGGAAGATCAACTAATAAATAAATCTAAAGTTATTATGGTAACTAATCGGCTAAACGTCCCGATCGAACCCTAGATCAATCTATCGGCCAAGCCACGTCACAGAACTATTCCAATAAAACCCGTAGGATCGGACTTAACCGAGACAACAATAAGGTTCTATCAGAAATAATTAGGTGGAAGACCAGCTGATAAATCAATCTAAGATGACTCGAATATATTTAATCTATTTATACTATGTTCGTCAGA
The DNA here is from genome assembly GCA_012490785.1 of Eragrostis nindensis. Lineage (NCBI taxonomy): Eukaryota > Viridiplantae > Streptophyta > Magnoliopsida > Poales > Poaceae > Eragrostis > Eragrostis nindensis. The sequence goes on from JAAXCT010000428.1 coordinate 431,615, forward strand.
CAAGCATCGCGTAGGATCGGACCTAACCGAGATAGCAATAACGACGGCGATCTTGCTAACAGTTCCAAATAGATCTAATATACCGGATAACTGATAATTAAACCGACAACACTAGCAGATTCGATCAACCTAATGCAGTGAGATAATTCGATCAAAGCACCAGACGAGAAGCTTACTAGATAGTCGAGATAATTACCGTGGGGTGACGAATTCCCTGCCCTAGCGGAGATCGTGCCGATGCAGCCCGCTCGAACAAGAAACCCGTCGAGAAAAAACAGGTTGGCGATGCGCCGAGAGTTGTATTGAATTGGGTATTATTCTAATTACAAGCACATGAGTTTATATTTATACACCCGAGGTAACCGATTTGGAAACAAACACGACTCCTCCTAACTTTCGTTCCAAGACTAATTTTATTTCTATCTTAACTAATGCACAGATCGCAACGAATCAAAATCTTCCCTTGCCCCGTCTCTTTCAGATACGATCTCCCCTTGCCTTATCTTTTCGCCACGTGCCCAAAGACTTTCAAAATCCGGTGTCAACAATTATAAATAGGAGATGACCGCCTTTCAAAGATACACGTCTCACACTGGAAGCGGCTAGTGGCTAACCTTCTCTTTCCTGCCTGGATTTCGTGTCTCGCTTTCGCTCAATGCTCAGCTCTTCTCGATCTCTCTGCACGTCTGAGCTTCAGCTACGCATAGGAGTCACCGGGAATTTGCAGAGAACAAACATGATCTGTCCTTCTTGTACGAGACACTGACAGAACCGGTACCAAATTGAATTTCGGGGTCTTTCTCTAGTATTTCGGTCCTGGGGAACCGGTGAATTCTAGTAGTGAAAGGTGGTGTCATAGCCGCCAATTGAATCACAGGTCCACTGTCCAGGAAAACTGGTGGAGATTGTCGAGAAGTAGCTGCATGGAGAAGCACTTCTGCTTAAAATAAAGATTTGGGCTAACAAGCAGTAATTAAATTCACGGCTTGTTTGGTTTGAGACTCTAGTCCATCCAGCATGATCAAGGTAGTCACGCATGCAGGCTCAGGTTGATCGCCCGACTTTTTTGGAGGAATGAATATATCGGCTCCAGACGAATGGGAGGGAGAGGAGGATCACCAAGGCAAGCAGACCCTATAGGTCGGCCGAACATGGGAAACAAAAATTGTTTGCCTCAGCAAAAGGGCTCCCAGAGCATAAACGTGTACTACTTATGTAACACTGCACAACGGAACAAAATACAGAAGAACCTTTACCTTTGCCCCAGCTCGCGCCCGCGCGAGCGCGCGTGTGTGTGTAGTGGCAGTTTGCGGGTGTACATGTTGAGTCCACCATGTTCGGTTGATGGAATGCATTCTCACCTTAGGCACTGCACTCTGGTCTGGTGTGCTGGAGACAGCACGACCTCTTCAGTTAACACCTATCAGGCTCCACATTTTAGGTTATCTGAGATATAATTGAAGGTTGGAAAAGGACTATTTTTTTTCCCAGCTGCTTTAGACCTGCCTGAAGGTCAGGTCGAGATATAAGTAAGAGACGCTCGATGTTCCAGAGGTCGCGTAATGTAAATATGGCATCTTTCTTCCTGCCCGGCTTGTGTTGATTCTGATTCAGTCAGTGCTCGGTTCATCATACTGCTTATCTCGCTGCGTCGCCTGAGCTTAAGCATGGGATGCACCGGGAATCTGCACGGCACATGGTTTAACTCAGAGGTAATTTACTGCTCAGGTCCAGATCTCTTCGCCTTGTTCCTTGTTGAGAGGAGATCGTTCTATTTGTTCTATATAGGCAATTCAAGTAGCATATTTTGTTATGTTGTGACCACTAGAAAGCCATGTTCTGTATAACTTTGATCGACTTCTCTTGGCTTTTTTATGCAGGCGTGATAGGCATCACGGAAAATTCCCCGGGGTTACTGGGCTGTTGAAAAGTAGCTGAAGCCTGTCACACGCAAGCAAAGGGGGACGCCAAATAATCCTTCTTACAAAGGCGGATAATCCAAATGAGCAAGGCGGGGGCAGCCACCCTACCTAACCTTGGCGCTGAGTCCCCCTTGCTCCTCCTTCCCTAGAACTCCGGCGTCCTGCTCTGCTATCCGCCATGTGACCATGTCTGCCGCCATGGCCAGGGCAGCAGAGTCTGTGTCCAAAGGAAGAAGAAGCACGAAGAAGCATTGGGCCAATGCGTCACTGAAACATACAAGCAAGAAGAAAATAGCGGTTGGGCCTGAAGCCTTCTAGCCAGCTCCTGTCAATTTCAAATTTTCAATCCAAAAACACTGTCGTGTGTTTGTATCGAATACAGATTGGTTCATCGATAAATTCGTACGTTCATCTCCAATTTGACTGGCACCAGGTGCTGCCGCCTAGCCCTAGCGCCTCCGGTGCCGGCCGAGGAAATGCATTGTAATTGGGAGAAAAAGGACACCGGTTCACGCCACATGAATTCTCCCTAAATTTTTGTTCCTTTAAATTTGTGTTTTATTTACAGTGTTTAAATTTGTGTTACAGCTTCGCCTTACCAAACATTTTTATCTGGATGAGGTGGAAAGAGAAGTTCCAACATGCCTCAAGCCGAGAGATCCACTTGCCAGGATGGTATTTTTGTGACTTTTGCATATCAGTAGTGTCATCTGGCTCAATCTGCATATGCGTAGTGTAATGCATAAGAACACAATCTGAAATCAGCCGAAAAAATGCTCCCCACCCAGGATGGTACTTAGAAACCACCAACATTATTCTAATTTCAAGCACCTGGGTTTATATTTATACACTCGAGGTAACCGACTTGGAAACAAACACGACTCCTCCTAACTTTCGTTCCAAGACTAATTTTATTCCTATCTTAACTAATGCACAGATCGCAACGAATCAAAATCTTCCCTTGCCCCAGTCAACGCGGCGTCTCTTCCAGATTCGATCTTCCCTTGCCTTATCTTTTCGCCACGTGCCCAAAGACTTCCAAAATCCGGTGTCAACAATATAAATAGGAGATGACCGGGAATATGCACGGCACATGGTTTAACTCAGAGGTAATTTACTGCTCAGGTCCAGATCTCTTCGCCTTGTTCCTTGTTGAGAGGAGATCCTTCTATTTGTTCTATATAGGCAATTCAAGTAGCAAATTTCGTTATGTTGTGACCACTAGAAAGCCATGTTCTGTATAACTTTGATCGACTTCTCTTTGCTTTTTTATGCAGGCGTGATAGGCATCACGGACAACTCCCCGGGGTTACTGGGCTGTTGAAAAGTAGCTGAAGCCTGTGACACGCAGGCAAAGGGGAACGCCAAATAATCCAGATTGACTGCTGGATAATCCTTCTTACAAAGGCGGATATTCCAAATGAGCAAGGCGGGGGAAGCCACCCTACCTAACCTTGGCGCTGAGTCCCCCTTGCTCCTCCTTCCCTAGAACTCCGGCGTCCTGCTCTGCTATCCGCCATGTGACCATGTCTGCCGCCATGGCCAGGGCAGCAGAGTCTGTGTCCAAAGGAAGAAGAAGCACGAAGAAGCATTGGGCCAATGCGTCACTGAAACATACAAGCAAGAAGAAAATAGCGGTTGGGCCTGAAGCCTTCTAGCCAGCTCCTGTCAATTTCAAATTTTCAATCCAAAAACACCGTCGTGTGTTTGTACCGAATACAGATTGGTTCATCGATAAATTCGTATGTTCATCTCCAATTTGACTGGCACCAGGTGCTGCCGCCTAGCCCTAGCGCCTCCGGTGCCGGCAAAGGAAATGCATTGTAATTGGGAGAAAAAGGACACCGGTTCACGCCACATGAATTCTCCCTAAATTTTTGTTCGCTTAAATTTGTGTCTTATTTACAGTGTTTAAATTTGTGTTACAGCTTCGCCTTACCAAACATTTTTATCTGGATAAGGTGGAAAGAGAAGTTCCAACATGTCTCAAGCCGAGGGACTTGCCAGGATGGTATTTTTGTGACTTTTGCATATCAGTAGTGTAATCTGGCTCAATCTGCATATGCATAGTGTAATGCATAAGAACACAATCTGAAATCAGCCGAAAAAAATGCTTCCCACCCAGGATGGTATCCAGTTTAGCCATTCCTCCCCCCCATGAGGAATGCCTTTTTGTGACTTTGACAGTGCTCTGGTTGAGGTTTTTCCATCTCAAAGCAACTAGTGAAAAAGTGTTTAAAATAATTTCCTTAATTCCCAGGCCCTGCCCTATCTTGCATGTTCCAAGTTCCAACCCAGCCCTGCCCGAGCCAGAAAAATATGATTGAATGCTTACCTTACCCCCTTTCCCCGTGGAGTATGAAAAGCTGATAGTAAACACCATCAAGTTTGAGCAATTTGCCCAAGACGGAACATTTCATTGATATCGAGTATTAAAGATGTGCTCGTTCCTGTTTCGTCTTTACCACGCTGTTCCAGCGAGGAAGACAAAGCTCTTGTTTCAGCGATTCGATTCTCACGGCCCGGCCGGATTGGTCTAGATGCTTTAGGATTTGTGCCATTTTTAGAAGAAAAAAAAAGGCGCACTGGTCACCGGACCAGTTCTCTTTAGCAGTAGCAGAACATAGGGCGTATCAACTGCCGGATAAAGTAAAAAAACAGCGAAATCGAAACAGGCACTAAAAATCAGAAAATGCCCCCCCCCCCCCCCCCCCCCCCCCCCCCCCCCCCCCCCCCCCCCCCCGCGCGCGCGTCAGACAGCTTTGGGGATCGCTTTCTGACGGTGCAAATATATATGCACTAGTATATCTCAACATTATCCACTCGCTTGATCTGAGGCATGCCAAGTTGGTCGCCACGGCATCGACTAGTAAGTCACCACCATCCGCGCGCTTTTGCATTTTGGCGTGTAACAGAGCCAGTACAATGTTATAATGCATTCCAGACTTCAATACAAACTATTATAGTGTAGATGGCTTTAGGAGTACTGTGCACGTTTGAGTTTTACTGCCCCTGCAGGCAGCAATGATGGATGCATTACATTATATAGTGCTCCAAACTTACGCTTCGATCCGTGCTCAAAATTAGGACACTGCTAAATGAGTGTGTAACTATAGAAATCTTGTGGCTACTCTACAAGCTGAATATGCTCAAAATGTTGGACTAAAATAGTGCCACAATGCTGCAGAGCTGGTACCATGGAAGGCTTGGCTTCTTTATGCACGTCTTAATTTTTTACGGTGCTGTCATACTTAGAAGAGAGGGGCTTAGGAGGTACCAGGAACTCTGCATTCGCGACAGGGTCTTGTAATCGGTCGGTACCTCGTGGCATCCTGCCGCAGTGGGCTACTAAGAAGAGTTCTAAGGTCACGCTGGTAATTTCTCATGGTCCAGAGAAAACACCAATTCCCCGGCGTTGCCTCCCTCCACGGCTCTCTCCGTCGGTCAACGCCCCCATGTTCTAGAGCTCACCTCGATGCCGGAGGCCGCCGCTGTATCGAAGATGGATCTTCTAGCAGTGTTTCTTTCCTAGTGCAACTCTTCATCAATACCGGACTATAATCGTATTCAAGCGGAGCACTTTTCGTTTGAATCATGGATCTAGGAAATAGGTCCTGATCATTTCCACGGAAGGATGCCAAAGAGATCTTGTGGAGCGCATCCTTCTGTTCCATAACTAGATCATAGAACGATGACAATGACATAAGCTTCAACAAAAAAACACTCATGTAGAGATCATTGACCGAATATCAAGATCAGAATGTCTTGCCATATATCTCCCTAACCCACCGGAAACAGCTAATTCTGTATTGCGGAAAAAAAAAACACAACTAATCAAAGACCTAGCATCAAGAATCCGAAGAAAATATGAATTCCATTCCATGTACAAATGTGCCCTGAATGCTGAGAGATACTAATTGGTTTTTCTTTTATCGACTACTGCGATTTCTTATAAAAAAATATTATCCCACAAATCTCTAAATTTTGCAAAAGTATGATCAAATGGAAGGGTTAAGGAGTATAGATGATTCTGAGAGAAAACAAAATAAAATCTTGGTTGATCGATGCTGTTGATGCCTACAGAAATACGCTCTTAATGCAAAGAGAGTTGGCACGCAATAGAGGTCGCATGCTGATTGCTGAGAGAGATCCTGGAATGCTTCAGGTTTCAAGTGCTACATAATTACTGGAATTCGATTTTCCCCATTTTTAAGAAGAATATGTCCATGCATGGATTAAAGTTTAAGCTGTTTTGGCTTCTCATCATTACTGGAATTACGGATATTTTACTTAAAAATTATCCTCTCATAGCCTTTCAAGCACATACACTTCATGCAAATTGAAAATGCGCGCTAAATGTAGAGAGAATAGTTGTGCACATGCCTGAGGGAGTACTTGGCATGGTTCAGGTTTCATGCATGCGTGTGTTCATAAGGGTTATTACTCGTGCATGTTTGTGAGTGTGCGTCTGTACTTTATTTCACAAGAAAAAGAAGAGTTCTACATGTGCTAAATAATTGCAGAAAATTGACTTGCCTCAATTCTAACAAGACTAGGACCGTTAAGTAAATTTGACCTGTGTTTGGCTATAGATAGGATACGCCCAATGCTTTACAGCCTTACACTGGAATAACAAACTTCAAAAAAAAATATTTTAATCTTGGAATTACAAAAATAACGCTGGAAATTGAGAAGTTTCAAAAATAATATGGATTCGTGTGTTGGTTGCACGATTTTCCATTTGGCGTGCCTTGGTTGCGCGACTTCCTCATTTTCGTCCGTTCATTGCATGACTTCTCTTTTTTGTACAATTGCACACACGAGTTATGTATTTTCGGATATTGAACGTACAAAAAACTGGTATACATATATGTGACACCTAGAATAGCAAAATATTCACATGTTTAACACACTTACACTAGTAGTCGTGTGTTGCACACACTACTATTCTTCTACTAGGCCTCCTGCACTGCTCCCCCCTCCTTGCTGTGCCTGCTTGCATCTACAACGAGCGCCCTCACACGCCGCCACGACCGCCGCCCACCCCGCCACCAAGCAGTTGCGAGCCGCGTCCTGTGACGAAAAAATATCGGCGATAATTTTTTGATATTTCCGGCGTACTAGGTTTATCGGTGGAGGCCCATAAAATTCATTTATCAGCCAAATTTAAAAAACAATTTACCCATAAATTTGTGCAAATTTCTATGAAAAATCATGTTGAATTTATCTAAATTTTGTTCGAATCTTTTTTAAAATTCTGATACAGGCGCACCTCGACGTGGTGCTGCTTCTCCTCCGTTGGTGAATGGATTTGATGGGTCCCATCTCGTGCCGCCTCACGAGCGCTGAGCACCACGGAGCTCGAGTCGGCCCATGAGCATATCCTTTGTGCTGCGCTCACTTGCACTTTGCAGCTTCGGAAGTGAATGCGCCAATGTCAGAAGGATGTGGTAATCATGAACGATTAGTGAATCTGTCCAGTTTGTTTTTCAGAGTTGGTGTGTTACTGATGAAGATGACTTGACATTTTCAAACTTCACTAGCAGTAATCTGAATCCTAAATATAATTTTCCTCCTAATTTTCTACCTCATTGATTTATAAAACATTGCTGCTGGGGCAACTGTTTACCAGTTCAATAATGCCAAATCTTGAAAACAATTTCAATGTTTCACGAAACTATTTCAACGTGTTTTTTAACTAGATTCAACATTTTCATGGAATCAACTTGTTACAATCTTACCTCAATATTTTGTTTCACTCGGTGCAACAATTTCTGTATATTGCTTCAACCCCTTTTAATAGTATCTTCAACAAAATTTCTCATGTTCCAACATTTGTTTGAACTTAATTCAACATTTATCGAAACTGGATTCAACATTTTTTTTAATTCTACTTCAACATTCATTTTACTTGGTGCAACAATTTCTGTTTTAACCTTTGTAATACTAGTTCAACATTTTCAATGTGAGACAAGAACAAAGTTGATTCTATATTTGTTTGTGTCAAAATTGTGATTTTATTACATTTAAATTTAAGTTTATAACTTCAACTTTGTATTTGTTAGTTCGCAATTACATGTGTGAGTGTTCTGTAAAAAATTCAGAGCTTCCGACTCTATGTGCCTCGCTCCGAAAAAAGTCTCAGGATCTGTGTTCTCGCTTAAAATTATTCGAGTCCTCGCTCGAATGCACTAGCAGCTCACACGCTGGTTCTCAAACAGAAAAAGCTGAAAACTATTCCTTTTTTTTTAGCACAGCTGAAAAATATTCCTGACAATAGAGCGCTCCCTCGCTGGAGGACTTGGGCCTAGAACACGGCAGTGGGCCTATATGACAATAGAGCGCTCGGTAGTGGGCCTTGTTGGGGGGCTGAGTGTTAGTTTGCAATACGACACTCGAGTGTAGTACAGGCGGTCCCTCACCGACCCCAACCTCTCGTGGTCGACTCCCGTAGTCCCGCATGGCGTTCAGCAATCAGCACCGCATCAATGACCGCCTCGCCGTCCCAGCAGCAGCATCGAGCCATCGACAGCTGTGGTGATTAACAGCAAGTCAACCACTGATATAATTATTTCATGCTCGTGCCAATTGTAAAACCATTAATGAATCATATGATTACAATTAATGGATCGTATTATCACCATTAATGGATTGTATTATTACCACTAATGTGTTTAGCATTGTGTCAACTTTTTTTTTTGCATTTGCGCTGAAGTCAGTCGTAGTGCAAAAACACCTGTCAGGAAAATATTAATTTTGTGTACGATTTTTTTTTTGACCTACGATCGTCACGACAACGCTGATTAATGCGTCGTCTTTTTACAGTTTTTCACAGCTATCAATGTGCCAAAACGAAGAAACGGGCGATGCCGTCGTCTCGCGAGACGACGAAACCGGCTCGTGCTCCCAGATGAAATCGACGGAGACTCGCGCGTTGTAGGAGTGGTTGCGGTTCCCCGATGGTTTCTACGGATCCCATACGCATACTTGCATCGCCTGCCGGCCACCCGTTTGGCACCGAGCCCACCGGCAGCCGCAGAGCCCTCCCGCCGCGCCGCCATCGCCATTGTCGGGCGCCAAGCCGCCGGCCGAATTCGCCGCCCCTGAGGCAGCGCCAGTCGATTCCGCTGGAGTGAAGCTCCACCGCAAGCTCACATAGCTCCCTGTCTCCTTGCTCCGGCCATTTCTTCCTGCGCCAAGTGCGTCACCAGGTGGGCCTCGTTGCACTGATTTTGGACGGCTCAGATGATGATCTCGCATTGACTAGTCAGAGGTGTTCTGCTTGATTTTCGAATATTCTTCCTTGTATGAAGAAATTATATGAAATCCTTTCAAATTCAGAAACTCTATCACCTGAATGTGCTATATTAGCGACAAATACTAGGATAGCCTCTTGCATGCAAAATCTAGGATGGAGCCTTCAGCTTCTCGCGATCGTGCATTGACATGTGCCATAGCCTTTTTTATATAAAGCATATTATATTTATGCTTTTTAAAAGATTTGTGTGCTTTATCTATATCCACGTAGCATTGTTTCATGTAGGCAACAACAAATCAGTATACAAAGATTCATTGTATGCTTGATCACCAATGTTTACTGTGCCCATGTATGGATTAAATAGTTTGTAGACAGACTAATAGACACACCATTGTATAAGTTGTCTATTTTGTTGTCTGTGTGCAGTGTTCTAGGCACTTACAGACAATAGTCGTCTATACCATTGGAGATGCCCTAATAAAGCAATGATGTTTAACTACAGACAGAACATATAGAGCTCATTAGTCCTCTCGAATGCTGAACCGATTGCTTTTTGATTTTAATCGCAGACAATTCCCACCGGTTGGTTGGCATATCCGACGGCAGTATAGGATACCAACCATGACCCTTGAGGCATTCATATTGGCTCAAATAACTCTCTGTCAATAAATAATACGGCGAGAGCTGCATATTTGAGAAAAAAATATGAGCTCAAATAGAGTAATGTATTACAATATCTATATGTAACATTGGTGTGAAGAAAAGTTTATTTGCAACTTTCATGTCACTTAGTCTATCCTTTGGTTTATAAAAAATTGAAAGGCTGTGAAACCAAGCCAAATGTATAGTGCACTGGTCTCATTATGAAAATTAATAATGAGCATGATATTTGAGGTAACAGTATGTGTGGTTCAAGTTCACTGCTACAATAAAGACCTATAGGCCTATAGTGACGGGAGGCCTTATTAGTTATTATTGTAGTGGCCGGCACTACATCTCTCGCCACTACAGTGGCCTCGAAAAGCCATCACCTGTCAGCCCGCCACCACAGTGACAACCATAGATAGTGGAGGGCAGATGACACCATTGTCCCTTTAACACTAGTCAAGGACATTGCTGACATCACCAGTATCCGCCACTAAGTTTTACCTCTAATTTATTTTGGGGATCATGATTATTACCACTAGTAGCAGGCCACGGGCGTCTGCCCGCCACAGCAATGCAATGGTGCAATTTCAACCCTGAAGCCCGTCTTCCAACCCCGAACACCTCATTTCATATAAGAGAGAACCCTTGCTGCTTTCCCTTCACACCTCTCTCTCTCTCTCTCTCTCTCTCTCTCTCTCTCTCTCTCTCTCTCTCTCTCTCTCTCTCTCTCTCTCTCTCTCTCTCTCTCCTCTCTCTCTCTCTCTCTCTCTCATGCCACCCCTCGTCTCTCTCGCCATATTCCTCACTCCCGGCTCTCCTCCTCTCACGCCGCCCCTCATCCTATCTCTCGCTATCTCTGGTGCGGAAGGTCCCCTTCCCCCGCGAGGACCATCGAGTGGCACGATAGGTCCCCTTCCTTAGTGGCCGGGCAGATCTGCGGCGGGGTGACGCGGATCCATGGAGTTTGCGATGGGATCCTAGTGCGCCTCATCCTTTTGTGGCAGATTGATCGATGGCGGGAATGGTGGAGCGGGACCAGGTGGTGGGTGGCACGGTGATCATGGAGGCTCTAGGGTTTGGCTCCTCCTCGACGGGCACACCTCCTCTCCATGATGGTGGACTCACCCCACTGCCGCAATCCTATTATCTTGATTCACTTTCCTCTCTAGTGGATCTGGGGTGACACCATGGCGGGCGCGGCGGCGGCTTGCAGATCTGGCAACAGGCAGCTAGAATCAACGAGCTGGCAGCGTAGGGGGGCCGGATATGACCTAGGCTTGGTTGTGGCCGCATCTAGGCGGGGTTTGGTTGCCTTGTTTTTTATCTGTTTTACTCTGTCAATGGTGGGTCTCTCGCACGTCACTGGTGTCATCACCTTTTATCAGTGCTAATGTAGTGGCGGACGGGATGCCCACTGTGGAGGAGCCTCCCAAATTATACACATAATGACCAAATATATCGGCTAACCATGGAATGAGTATTGACACATGTCAACCACTTGATCATCACGTGTCAAAACCCATTCCAATATGCCAATAAACAATATTCGATCACCACATGTATAATCCCGGTATTCCCCGGTATGCATTTACAATGCCCAAGATCGACGTGCATACCGCAAAGCCACGATTTGAAACCACCATCATCACAAGATACAAAATAGAGAGCAATTTTAGATTTAGTTACAAGTCTTCATTCTATTCATAAATACAACAAAAGAGATTTTAACTAGTTTAGCTCTCATGCCAACTAGAAAACTAGCCAAGGAAAAGTGTTACATGGTTTTAAACATTGACATGAGAGTGATACGCAGCGGAAGCTATAACCAAAGGACTAATGATACTCATCCCACAAGCACCACTCGAGTTAGCACAAACCACAACCGACTAGGCCTGCCCATCGCTGCCCTCGGCGGGGTAGAATTAGCCACACATACTCGACCTTATCTGCAAAAACTCAACAATAGCATCGTGAGTACGGAGGTACTCAGCAAGACTTACACATGGGCCATAGCCCCTGTACAATGGAAGATGCATTTCGTTTTGGACAAGGATAAGGTAGATAGGATGACATTTTGCATAAGGCAATTAAATTATCACATTAGATAAGTAATTAAGTGATAAGCATAAATAAAAGACTCATGAGCAACTCATCCTATGCCCTCCCATATATTCCCATAGCTCAAGTGTATCATCCGGCATCTTGCCAACCAGTATCTCATCAACACGAGCTCATATCCGCATCCATGGCTACGATGATGACTAACAAACATAAACTTGCTCAGAACCAAGAGCGCGGCAATTCGAATTGATTTTACACCCTGCAGGAGAGTACTATTTTACCCACACGCCACACGAGCACCGCCCATACGACCCGTCAGAAGTAAGGGGTGATTCAATGTGACAACCCAGTCCAAATACGCCCCGACCATTTAACCGATCGTCCGGTTCAGGCAAGTGTTGGCGCGGGATACGCGCACCTTTTATGACCGCAAGTGCACGGGTGAATTGTAGTAGCTTTTCCCTTAGAAGAATATTCCAAGATTTATCGAATCCAAGGACCGGCAAGCAAACTAATATGCATTCTCCCAGCAAACTAAACCTAAGCATTAAGCACAATTGCATATACAGGAAACACGAGAGAACCGAAGTGTGTTGTTGTTGTGCCGATCGGCAAGAGGGCCATGCCGATCGGCATAGAGACCGAAACAACGAAAAGAATGTTGAGTTCCAAAGCCAATAACAAGCTAACGAGTCTTAGCCGTATATGAATGAAGCACACACCAGTAGCACAAGTTGCAGTTCATAGCAAAAGGTAAACTACTATAGTCCAATAAAGTACATCAATCTATCATCTCCTCTAGTCCCGCACCCATGCACCTAAGCTGTTTGCTGCGACCCTGTCACGGCGGCGGCTAATATGGCAAAGGAAAAGGTACTACGGTGAGCATCTATTAGCATTGCAACACTATTAAGTTTTTGCTGCGATCCTTTGACGACGGCGGCTAATAGCGCTAATAGCTAAACAACACCGACAAGATAAACAACGCACCAACTATTGCATATGAAGATGGTGCCGATCGGCACAAGGGTTGTGCCGGTTCGGCACGACATGAATATAGCAAATTGCAACGAGAAGGAAGACATAGAGGGGAAACAAGATCGAAAGCAAGCACGAACAGGAAGTAGATCGACCAAATTGAGACGCATAGAACATCACCTTCATAACATACCGCGACGACGATAACATCCGGCTCTTGAACCTTGGTTAATTGAATTCATAGACTAACTAGGGCCTAAATTAGAATTTCACCACGAGGGTTGACTCCTCTTAGAACCCTAGCTAGCTCCTCCAACTCACCAACTAGAGAAGATCTAGACAACTAGGCTACATGGTGAAACCGGCGGCGTAACGCCGCAAGTTTTGGCTCTCAATTCGAAATACTTTGATAATGTGACAATGAGGTCCTCCAGGGGGCGTCCCTTGGGTTACATATGTAGTAGGGAGGCGCCTGGAGGCGTCCTCCACCGACCTATACACGAGATCTAACAAAAGGAAACAAATCTAGGTCGGTTCCAACTCAGACTCTATTTCCCTTTTCGCAGTTCCGCCTTCCAAAAATCATATCTCCATTGTCCGGACTCCAAACGAAGCAAACAAGGACTCTGTCTTGTAGCGAACGAAAAGATCTACAACTTTGGTGTTCAACCAAGCTTCAGGAAACGTCGTCTTTGTATCCAAAAACGCGTTGCAAGATATTCTGTCCTGATTCGGACTTCTCTGTGCAGTACTCATTGCGGGCCTCATATCTCCTAGCTCCGGAGTCCAAATAATGTCATACAAATGTGTTCCGGAAAGCACTCGACGAGATCTTCAACTTTGGTATTCAACAGATTTGCATTTGAGGTCGTCTTGAACTCCAAATCCTCGTCACAAGATGTTGCTGTCCTGGACTCCGCGAAAATATCCAGATTTCGGGAATATTTTGGGTGAGCCTCATAGAGGACTTGCAAACCAAGCAAATGAGTTTGGGCCTTGCGTGTTGGGCTTCATGGACGTCGAAGGAGTGCTTAAGGTGCCGCGAGCTGAAGCTTCGACCCGTCATTGATGTATAATTCGCCCCACTTGCTTTATATGTCGTATTTGACCTAAAATGACACAGAAACACAAAAAGACACTAAAGCAGCAAAACGTCATGATTAGTGGCAATAATCAATACAATATGGTGGATGATCATCGATATACTAAGAGAATTTGGTGCTAAAAGGTCGTGATAATGAGCACCAACAACACCCCCATGCTTAGCTTTTGCTCGTCCTCGAGCAAACCCAAACACAAAAATTCTGCTAATAGAAGATCAGCATTACAATCATGCTATATGGTTCACAATCATCAGGATACATGCATCTCCCCCATGCCTAGTCAACTGAGTATTCTATTGATTATCCAACTCATAAATTTCAAAGTTCAGAGAAAGCAAGCCTCAACGTATAACCATCCACAAAGCTTAATCATGGAAACACATGCACAGTAAAAGTTTCAAATCACTCTCTAACTCAGGCATGTACTTATAAAGTTTTCATAAAAGAGTATGTCTCAACCAAGAATCAAAAACTTCAAACCAAAGGTCAAATGTACACTCAACTTTCAAGTCTTTCAAACAGCCATGAAGGAACCCTATGCTACAAATATATTTAGTGGAAGCTTGCAAGAGTAGCTTGGTAGGGAAATTGTTCTAGCAAATCCAAGAAATTCAAGTCAAATGAGTTTCTAACTTGACATTATAGAGAGCTTGTCAAAAAGGTCATTGGAAATAAAACGTAAGAGAGTGGAAACACACGCTTTAGAAAGGTGGACTTGTGCAAATGGCAAAGGGTGATCCCGAGACACAAATGAAGTCTAAGGTATCGGATTGCACAAGGTTGGAAAGATAGAGTTTCAGCCAAAAGTATGCACTTACTTGAAGGATAATGGCTTATGCACAAATTGTTTCTTTGAAGCCTCTTCTTGCAACTTGATATATCAGCATGGCTTGAAGTTCCTTCCATCATCATTTTCCTCTCGCAGACAATCTGAAAGTTCTTGTATTTATTTTCCTGGAATAACTGAATGCTGGATGTCACTCCTAGTGCTGGTGCCGATCGGCACAAAGGGCCATGCCGGTCGGTACAATGTGTATATCCATCAAACATCCTCTGTTGTCTCCAATTCTTGATGCACTGAATTCCAGACTAAATCCGCGATGACTTGCTACTTCTATGGAGTCTTTCTTTTCTTTTTCTTCTCCCTTTTTTTTTCTCCTGAGAAGATCTTCCATTAATGTAGGCCTTCGTCTTCAGCAAGATATCTTCATATTTAGCATAAAACCATAGAGATAGTGCAATGACTCGACGAGAAACTCATATCATAGGTTGTGGACAAAGAAAAGATAACACCAACAAAGAAATATAGGTTTAAAGGTGGGATATCCATGCGAAGTTTGCACATACTCTAGTATAGAATAGGCAAGCATGAATAGAAAGGCTAGAATGACCAGCTTAAAGCTCTCCAACCAAAAAGAAAAACACTTGACCCAAATATAAAAGTGAGGATTGCAAAACCTTTGGTTCTTATATTGATGCTCAATATGACTGTGGTAGGTATTGACTATGGTAGAAGATAATCAACTCGAAGTATAGAGACATATAACATTGAAGTACATTTTTCAAAAAGCATACAACGTCCTGAGTTATTGAGATCATTGATTGCAAAAAGAAAGCATGTGCATGAAAGGTAGCTCATGGGGTTTTGTTAAAGGCATAGCAATCAAATCACAATGATTCTCGGGGCTAAAATTTAGTTAGTGAGCTTCATAATAATGTGTAGGGGAAAACTAACATATCAAGAATCATGCTAAGCATACAACAACAGCAACATTCATCACTTCTTCAAATCAATGGGAGCACCAAAGTATTGATTATTGATAACAAAGATAGCACCACGACGTTGTTTATTCAAAAACTAACCGAAAAATAAACTAGGTTGAACTCCTAGCAGCACTACAAAGCTTAATTTAGATACGAAAGAAACAAGCAAAGTAAGACCAAAGAAGAACTAAATAGCAGATGTTGGGCCACTAACAGCGTTAGCACCTACCGCTACAAAGATAGAGGAGAGGGAAGAGTACTTAGCTCTTGTTGCAGAATCACCGAAAGCTCGCATATGCCGATCGGCATCAACGTTGTGCTGGTCGGCAGAAGGTTGACGTTTCGGTTGCTCCCGTCCTGTTTCCAATGAACACAACAAAGAAAACAGAGTATATGCAATATGATAGATCATAGGGTTAGCTTGAAACAAAATTCTCATAGAAATACCTACGGTTCGAGTTCCCAGTCCCCGGCAACGGCGCCAGAAAAGCTTGTTGGCGCGAGATACGCGCACCTTTTATGACCGCAAGCGCACGGGTCAGTTGTAACTTTTCCCTCAGAATATTCCAAGGTTTATCAATCCGTGAAACAAGTGGGACGCTTATTTAGCTAAACGTTTGTTACTAACAAAAGGTGAATTGTTGAGAGAAACGTTGTTTAAAGAAATAATTAAAAGAAACTAATGAAAGAGAGAGATTACGGCTAAACAAGAATTAAGACGAACTTCCCACGGTCTAGGTTCACTTGCATGCAAAGATCGAATTAACTGAATAAAGGTTTTAACTGGCTGTTACTAAGGTAGACAAAAGCTGTTTGCTGCGATCCTGTCACGACGGCGGCTAATAAAGTAATCATCTAACAAAAGCATCATTGCAATATTGTCATCCAAAATACTGATATAAACAATAAGTAAGCATTGCAATAGACCAATTTAGAGCAACAAATATATTCAATTAATCCAAACCATGCATATGGCAAGATCCCCACAAACCGGGGGAAGAACAGAGAATCACCCCATGATATGAGTAAGTTTCGCCATGGGAAACACCTTAGATTGGCCTATCCTACTTCCTGGTATAATTTGGGGCAAATCAGACACCGGAGTCGGTCGTGCCGATCGGCGCACGACGACTTTTCGCCGGAACGTCGCGATCTTCGCTCGTGATGAAGCTCTCTGTTGTCTAACCGTAATTCCGCAGCCCAAAGTGTCGAAATTCGAACCCCCTTACGCGTAGAATAGGGTCTTCTCTTTATAGGGGCAAAACCAGCCTTCCTGGGCCTTTTTGGGCCGTTTTGGGTCTCGTGCCGATCAGCACAATCAGGTGCCGGTCGGCACGAGAGACTTGAGAGCGCAGCTCATTTTACGGGGCCCATATCTCCTAAAGTCCAAGTAGGGTCATCCATATATGTTCCGGAAAGCTCTCGACGAGATCTACAACTTTGTAAGTCAAACTTTTCTCATTCAGGATCGTCTTGAACTCCAAAACTGTGTTGCAATGTAGTGCCCTCTCTAAAGTGAGTGAATAATCCAAGCTTCATGTCGGTGCTTCGTGAAATTGAGCCTTTATGTCATGTTTTCTCCTGATTCTACATCATAGTACTCAAAACACAACATACTTCGAAATGGGGTTAAAGTTAGGTGCCAACTAGCTCAAATAATCAATAAACGCACTAAAATGATAGTAAAAAGATTGGTAAAAAGTGATCATATCAAGCACCAACAGCAAGTTGGTCGCACTAGGCCTTCACATGGGGTCATCCCTAGTACCTTCTACAACCCCCGGACTCGAGGGACAAATGGTCGCAGCTAAAAAAAGGAGGAGGCTTACCCGTTCCATTATGTTAGGCATGTGGCAGCACGGAAAGATGCTCTTGTTGACAGCACCAACGAGACGGTCCTTAATCAACCCAAGCGAGCCTATGGTGCGTTTGAGACTCCATTCCCAAACCACCCTTACTGCCCGCTCGAGTCTTCCATCCATAAATCATCATCACCATTACCAAGATATCTCACATATGAAGCAACAACCTATATTTGCAAACGGTAGTTGACCTTACCACCATCCGACTTCTACCGAGACTAGTAAGCATGAATAAGCAATAAACGGGACTCCAACATAGCCTCCACCCACCAAGACGGTTGCAAGGAACAAGATATAACAAGAAGCAAGGACGGATATGCAGCAAATAGGAGCTACCCAACACTAACCACTATTGCTCGACCAATTCATACTAGTAATAACCTTAGCCAAGTTTAAACATTATGTGTATCCCCAAAATAGTTGAAGGTATGCATAGATGCTTGCCTTGAGCTGCAGGTTCAACACTCATGACTTCTGGATTATCACCACCGTCGGATCCACAAACGCCAATCTCCGGCAGTTAGCTCTCTAAGAGAAAGAACGATGCAACACAATGAATATGCTTGCAATGACAGGATATGAGGTGCAAATGACATGAGACAGAGGATATGCATTACTCAAGATAACAGGAGTGAAATACAAAAGGAATGACATGATTTGCAAAGGAATTGCTCACGATACACCATGCTGTTGCAATTACATTTAGAAAAGACTTGAGTTAAACTGATTGGAGCGTTTAAATTATTTTTGAATTTAAATCAGTGTATTATTTTAGCACAGACATTGTTACTGTAAAGAGTTTAATATTCTGAGAGTTTTTAAACAAGGTTTCACTATTTTTGAGCAAGGCATTATTTAATTATGATTTATCACATGAGAAAGGTAAAGAATTAAACTGAATCATTTAACAGAAATTCCAGCAGTGCTGATATTTTTAGATGGTGCAGCATGACATAAAAGAACTAGGGACCAAGTTTCAGGAATTTCGGAGCTGCTATGATTTTCTGGTGATTTTTCAAAGAAAGGAAACGGACTAGTACAAAATAGAAAGGCAACTTACTAGCTTTCAGTTAGCACTGCACACACGAACTGTCGTCTTGACTCTGGACTGGAGCTCGTCGGCGACTAAAGGCAAGGATGGGACGCCTGGCCTGGGGCTCTGCTCTACAGCACCAATGCGCGATGCGGACTGGGCTAAGGTGACATGCATGAGCTGGAGGTCGCGGGCGTTCGCACTGCGGCATCCATGGCTGCAATGCTGGAGTCCGGTCACGGCGACAGCACACTATTGAAGCGGAGCGAGAGAAAGACTGGGAGCAGTTAGTGAGGCTCGCCGTGCGGCTGCGGCCCTCAAGGAGCCCGTCGTGCAGCGAATCGACGGGGGATGGCTGAAGCAAGGAGATCGATGGTGAGGTTGCAGAGCTCGGATCCCCTCCAAGCACCAAAGGAGAAGACGACGGCGGCGCTGAAGCTCCTGTGGACGGGATGGCTTGGAGGCGCCGTGGTCGAGCGCGGCACGGCGTCCTCGCAGATCCCGTCGACAGCAATGGCGGGGAAAGGGACGCGCTGCCGTTGTTGCTTCGGCTCGATGGGGAAAACGGATGAGAGAGGGAACAGAGGAGGCGTGCGGCTGGAGCTTTAGCTCGCCGTTCTTGACGGAGGAAGCAGCGGCGTCGATGTGGGGCAGCGCTGGCAGGGAGAGATGCAAGAGACGGCGGCGTACGGCGTCGGAGTCGCAGCAGAGAAGCGCAGCCGCGTGTCGCAGCTTGCGCGGGCATGAACGCCAGCGAGGGAGAGGAACAGAGGGGAGGAGGATGACAGGTGGGCCTCAGAGCGCGAATTGTCTGTGCTCTCCAGAGATTCGAAGGAAACTTGTCTGCTCGTTCCAGCAACTTGGAGCGAAATTGTCTGTCCTCAACGAAACTGTCTGGGCTGGACGGAGAGAATAACTGCTTCAAAAGCTCATCTCTTGCTCTCTTTCAAAAATCCGAAAGGCGCACTTAGAGACCCCCAAAATTTATGGGAATTTGATAGATTAGAGAAGAGATGATGGAGAATCCATTTGAACAAGAATCGCTCGAAAAGATGAAGAATAGATTTAAGAAAATTTCTCCAAACATGTAGGAGGTTAACTTTGCCTGAATTTTAAGAGCATCAAAAGCGCTCCTAAAAATCTGGGAAAAATTATGATAAATCAAGGTTTTGAGTCTAGTTATTTGTAGAATTATTTTCCAACATAAGTTCTGTTCAAAAATTTCAAGCCACTTAACAGGTATGTTTTCCGAATTGATTTCTCTATTTGAAATTGAAACACAGAGCAATGCAACACATGATAACATAATTTTAATATGATGCTCATGATGTATATGATTATGCTTGATTAACATGCAATTGAAAATTGGCATGTTACACCCACGACTATAGGGCATTTTTTTTTCGTCACTATAAGAACTTATTGTAGTAGTGGTTGATTTGAAACCCATGGCTCGATATCTTGGGTTGGCCTAGCAAGTAAACATAAAAGTATGAAATGAGATATTTGTTGCTCAAAAATCATTAATTTGACTTTTGGCTTTAAAACAGTTTCTTTACATCTGCAAAGATAAAAAATTAATTAAAAGGGGGGATCCAGGACTTCAGCAACATACCAACAGAATTGATCACAAAGTATGTAAACATATCATTTGTGCTTGCCTTCCCTAGACAAAGCAAGTATATATCCAGACCGAAACAAAAATACATGGTGTTTTCCCCTGCCATATTGATACTAGGCTGTGAGAAATCTACGTACATGTCAGCCACTGTCTGATCAACATTCAAAGAACTTTGTTGAAATATTACGAACAGACCATGTTCTATTTTCTTGTGAGCTCCGACACTAGATAAGTACGAAAATGCATTATGGATATAATTTAGGATCATTAGTGCTCCTAACAACACCAATCAGGATGATGAGTATAGGATCAGATATATCAAAAATTCCATTGATGTTAACTTGCATCACACATGGACAATACATCGTTGCGGCTGCTTCGAGCTTTGGCTGGCAGCAACTCCGGTCATTGCAAGGGGGAAGGCTGTGTGGGGAGGGACCTGTGGTGGCACGGTGAAGATCGTCACCCGAGCCGTCCTCGTAGGCGACATCAAGATGTCCATATGAATTTCAACTTATGCCAATATAAGGCGTAGTGGTGGAATAATCTACTTCGACCATGCCAGAATATTAATGTGTAACAGCCTCCACTGTCTGAAACTAACTCGTTTGTAAACACAGTGTTAGGATATTATTTGAACAAGCAACACTGTGAAGATGGTTGCGTTAGGATATTCATAAAAGATTCCTTTGATTTATCCTCAGCAACTAATGGCTGTGTATTCTTTATTCGTTCATTCATTGGACAGTGTGGCAACTGATTCATCCTTATGAGCTCCATGATTGATTACATATCTATTAGCACTAAATAATTGATCTTAAAAAAGAATTGGTGACTCTGAGGACCACATAAGACTTGAACTTATTGATTCTTAAAACTTGCTAAAACATACCTTTTGTTGCCTACGTAACTCTTTGTAGGGCTGCCATCCCTCTATCTGGAACCACACTATGATGCAGTGAAACATAGTTTTCTAGATGGTATTGTGACCATGGCCTATTTGGGAAAACAGATTATGACAAATCAAGGTCGATTAAACAGCCATGTCATTAGCCATAGACATAGTTTTATAATTTGGACCTAGATGATACATGTTAGCAAGATCGGAGACCTTAATGTCAGTTTTTACTGTTTAAGGAGTCTAAATGACACACAAAGATAAGTTTCATGACTGGTGCATTTTACTGCAATTAATAATAATGTTTTAGATACTCTCTCTATCCCTAAACATGGGATTCTAAATTAGGTCAAGACAAACTTTTTAACTTTTATTGAAAAGCATTAACAAAGTATAAATTTTATTATTAGATCAACTGTAACATTACTCAAAAGGCAACTGTCGTATAATGTAACTCCTTTTCTTTATTTCTATAGTTATTGTTAGTAAAAGTTACAAAGTTTGACAAAAAGAGATTATAAAGTTTGATTTTGACCAAACTTAGGATCAGTTATATTTAGGGACAGACGGCACTACCACTACTGTTCACAAAAAAAAAGAAAAGAAAATGATAAGGCCGTCCTTTGCTGGCCTGACCGTGAGCACGCTCTTCTTTTGATTCATACTGCCCCTGCGTGTGTGCATATAAGCTGGCATCAACGAGGCTAGAACATGCGACCTACCCAACGGAACCACTCAAAAGAAATGCATTCAACTTTACATGCTAGGACGGGGAGGCACCGGGAACCATGCCTTGTTGTTCCTTCACAATCATCAATCCAGATCACGAAGTTATGGAGCAGCTGATGATTGCTTTGCTGCTGGATTTTCAGCCGCTTCTTCGGAAATACTGACTGGGTGTGTACGCCCGCATCGCACGCCACGTGGCGGGATTCCGTTTTGTGCTTAGTTAGGTCCCGAAACGGCGGCGTGCGCAACTATACACCCTAGGTCCTCCGGCATGGCTCATTAGGCAGGGATAATCGTCGAGGTTGTCAGCGGTTCAAGCTACATCTGCTGTTCCTGTTTGTAGTTGTGAAACTTATCTTCCGCTTTTACGTACGTTGCCTTATCTGTGCTGCTGTTCACGTATGATCATTTTGACTGGAACCATTCGTCCTCAACAGCCAGCATTTGCCAAAAACTCGCACTTGAGTTTCAACTTATTACCATATTTGCTGTTCCTGTCCCATTACATGTGTGAAGGTATTAACGAAGTGGTAGGGCTTCACTAAGAGGCCTCCGAACACAAATGGAAAAGAAAAATATATAGCGCAGGTACCATGAATCATTTCGTGTTCTATAGAACTATTTAAAAGAAAGACCCCACATAAACATTCTTTTTTGCATTTTTCTATTTGTTACATTTAAGCACTTTAAATGTATAATTTGTACATTTTTATGTTGTTTTAACATTTTATGAATATGTGAAAATTAAAAATTGAAAAAATTTGAAGTGTCTGCTATCAATTATGAATCTTGTTGTTGCCTCTACGTGTCATTGCCAAAATTATAAATATATAAATAATAAAACTAGTAATTTGTTAACAAAATTCATAAGAAAAGGAAAAAAAGAAAACGCAAGAAAAAAATGAGGCAGTGGAATGCGGTCCAATTGATGCGGGTCTTGATGGGACGCGTTGTTACCAGGAAGCTATGAGTAGCGCGTTGTGTACAATAGCTGGTCCCCACATCATCAGGTGGAGCAATTCACATTCAACAACACAGCTCCATAAAGCTATAAAGATCGTACATTCTACAACCAACATATGCGAACTGCTCTTTGTGTTTTAATTAGCTTGCAGAAAACTTAATTCAAGCCTCATCGAACCTCCTTCTTAAGATTATGTACCCAGCCACACATGCCGATCGATACAAGCCAACCAAGCCATTAAAGGTGTGCCACAATGCCCACCGTGTATACACTAGCTCCCACCTTGCGAGCCAACCACAACTTCCCAAGTCTTCTCTCAAATGCAGATAAATGGATGATGAGACATGGTAGAAGGATCAAGTTGATCTTGAATCCAAATAGTTTACCGCATAGGATTGGAAAGTGCTGGGAATTATATTTTGCCTAAGTACCATGAGCATGTCAGCACTTCCTGCCACGTTTGAATATATGCCTGACGCCCTAACCTCCCGCTGCCAGAAGATGTTGTCCACTCTAACCCTGTAGAAAGATAGACAACAATCAAATGTGCTGGGAAAATAGTCTTTTTAACGAACCACCAGAATTGTGGAAGCGTTCTCAGATCGTTAGGGGCCGCTACGTCTATATATGCAGAGAACAACCCTCGGCGTGGTGTACAAGATTGAGATCACAATCAATTGAGAGTCCAAACTAGCTACTCTGGACTAATCTACCTAATCAGTTACATACAGATATACACACGGTTTCAACAAACACCGGAGTAGTTCGGTTCCTATCCAATTTGGTAAAGCCATCTGCTATCTGATCTCTAGTGCAAACAAACCGTACCTTCAGCTGTCTCCTAGCAACACGTTCCCGTACAAAGTGAAAGTATGTTTCAACATGCTTTGTACGCCCATGAAATACTGGATTTGCCGCAACATAGGTTGCACCTATGTTGTCACACCAGAGTCGAGCTGCAGGGGGACATTGTACACCCAATTCCTTCATTAGCAACTGAATCCACATCATCTCTGCTGTAGCATTTGCCATGGCCTTATATTCTGCTTCAGTACTTGATCGTGACACGGTTGGTTTGCTTGTGCACGCACCATGACACTAGGCTATTTCCAAGATAAATTGCGTAGCCACAAGTTGATCTCCTGCCCAATCTGCATCACTAGATGCACTAATGAGCAAAGGGGATGATCTTTTTTTATCTACTAGGTGATTACCCCGCGCGTTGCTGCGGGAATTCTTGAGTGGTTGCAGGACATCTAGAGTGGAAAAGTAAAATAAAAATATTTTGATTAATTTTGTAACAGGATAACTTTGAGTTAATAATGTTTCGGTCATAATAAACATTCGAACGAATGGAAAATTTGGCATCCTTTCTTGTATAAGTTGAGTGCGATTTGACTCAAATGGTTAGCTCACGTAAAACAAACTGAGCTGTGGAAAAGAAATTAAAAAAATAGATCCCACGGCCGGGTGCTCATGCTGAGTGAAATTTAGCCAGGCAAAATTGGAATAATGGACACTAATTAAGTAAAGTGAATCAATAATATCCTGCAAATTTTGATGAGGATTCACAATACATCACAAAAAGCGAAAATAGCTGGAACCCTACAAATAAATTAGTGGGGATGGTTCGTATAAAGCTATTAGGAACAGGAATCGGGAGGAAATAAGATGCAACATAGACTGGGAGAAGAATAAGATGCAAAGCTATTAGGAACAGGAATCAGGAGGAAATAATTAGAAGTAGTAGCCTGCCATTCTTGTTGGAGAGACTTCGCAGTGTTGTGGATGATAAATCCACCGCTTGCTTGCAGTTGATCTGCGCTTGGCCCCAATATGGAACCCCAGCTAGCGAATGCAGCTGCCATTAATATCAAGCCATTCGTGCTTTTTCTGGGTTGGAAAGTAGAGATTTTCAAAGGATAGAGTCATGTTGGGTCTCTGCTGCCCAGAGATTCATGCTTCTTCATCATATGGGTGAGAACGAAACAACAGAATGAGAGAACAGTAAGGAACGATCCACAATCAAATCACGGAAGTAAAGAACATGCTTTAGAAGAATGCATATGGGTTTGCCCGTTTGGGACAGGAATCAGGAGCATGATTTGTGATTGGTGATGCTCAGCCTCTACTGAACTGGGAGGATATGCAATCTTTTATAGGAATGCTCGACCACAGTTATTGAGTGGAGAGTGATTAGAGGAAGATTAAAACCATAAATGACAATTGGCCTCTTGATTGCATAGTGGTGATGGGAGTTACTGTGATAAAGGTGAAGTGGGAGGTGTGGTGGCAGGAGTTTCAGCTTGATTTTGACAACGGCTCAAATAAAGACATGCAAGTAGTGCGGAAAAGAAAAAAAAGTAGCAATAATGAGGATGGCCGGGTTAATGGCTATGCTATTATGGCTGACCATAGAGGAGAATGGTTCCGACGGTAGGGATCAAACCAGTGACATAATCAAACGGACTTTGTTTTTCCGATGACGTGGCTCAACGTGGTGAGAGCTTTGGAGGAATTGATTACAGGTAGTGGGTATGATCTATATCGATATTATAGATGAGCCAATATAAGTCGAGTGTATGCTTTATGTATCAAGTATTCTCTTCACAGCAGTCCAATGCGACATAGTTGGCGAATGTAAGAACTGAAACACCTTGTTAACAGTGAAGGAGATATCTGGACATGTCAATGTTAAATACTGTAGCACACCTACAATCCTCCTGTATCTTGTTGAATCCTCAAGTCCTAGCAGCTGTCCTTCTTCAAGTGAAAGTTTTCCTGATGTCGAGAGTGGAGTAGATACTAGTCTTCGCAATTATTATTATTATTATTATTTTATCAACCTTTAGTAGTGGTGTGTCCTTTCCCGTCGGAAGGAGTATTAGCGATGGGGTTTTCTGATGCGTAGGTAGAAGTATTAGTGACCGAAAAATCTCATCACGGAAGGTTACTCATTAGCACATATTGTTAGTGACATGTTCAATTACCGTCGCTAATAGCCTTAACTCCCGGTCGCTAATAAACCTTTTCAGTACTAGTGTTGGGATCCGAATGCCATATCCAATTCTGGGCCGATCCAAACAGTGGAATTCGGGGTGAGACCAATTCCAATGCCTATTTCTGAGGCCCAAATCAGAGAAACAATCGGCTCCTAATGGTATTCTGTTTTTGTGTTAGCCTATAAATATAGGCCCTAAAGTAAAAGAGCTTGGCCATCGACGAGCAGCAAGTTTTGTAGTATCCTGGAGTCGACTCCGGCTCAGTGCTCTCCCTCGATCGATGCTTATTCCCTCTGCAAATTGGGAATCTAATGCAATCCAATAAACAGGGGAGGTTGGCCGCCCAAACTAGAAAATAATGGTGTGTCTGGGCCAGTGGACCTGGGCACTCACTTTGCGAGTGAAGGAGATCATGCAGCGGTAGCAGCAATGCTCGAGGGTATGTAATGCTCGCCCCGGCTCTGGGCATGGGCTCTGGACGGCGAGCGTGCAGCTGTGCTTTTGCGGTTGTGTAAAATGACTTACCTCAATTGCATAAATCATATTCTTAATACTGTATACCGCAGAAAATTCGAAGGAAGGTACCTTTCGTATCCCGCAGAAGCACTGAAGAACGTATCTAATACTGTATACACTAGTTTCTCGTATGCACATTCAGTTATCTTTTCGGCTCCCAAATGAGGGAAACAATACGATGATTACAGCGTAGACATAATGTTTCACATGGAAGCAAAAATTAAATTAATGGGATTCCTTCACTTTTAAATTTTGTGGTCCCTTCTGTTGTTATTCATTTAGTGGTTTTATTGCATACACCAACTGAAAGCATGATGTATACCATGTGTGCAGTGTACCAAATTAAGGATGAAATACATTAGACGTCTAGATGCAAAATTCACGAGTTGTGTCTGTGATTGCATTTAAAAGAATGACTACCGAAATTGCATTGTACATACAGAATAGACCTAAGAAAACATCGTAAATTCATTAAAGAAAACACGCCAGATCAAAAGAGAACAAATTTAAAGAAAAAAGAACCATATGTTGTAATGTTAATTATTGTAGTACCTCTCATCTACTTAAGCCAATAAAACCGCAAGAGGGTGCACTCTTTTGTCCATATAGGTCCTTTGCTAGCTTCCTTGTTCTCGTCCAGATTATAGGACTCGAGGTGTAGCGATCGCATGGCATCAATAATGAATGACGACGGATTCATAGCCTCTGCCTTGTAGAATTATTATGTAGGATTAGAAGGTGTCAGGAATTTTGCTTCGGCTAGCATGCCTTGAAATAGATATTTGCACAGCAAGACTGCAGCAAACAGTCTCCATCTAGGTGATGATAATTTGCACAGCATTGTGGCTATCGGAGAGGCTCTGAACGACAGAGAAAGAAATAGGAAAATGCAGCTCCATCTACTTTTGCTGGTTGAAATCGTCGTTGTTCTTCTAATTTCGGGTGGTAAACCACTTAATATTTATGTTTATAGACGTTTATTTGTCACGTGTTAGTAAGACCTACAGAAATCGATCTGTTAACCCGAATTTAAAAATTACGCTTAGCCAAGTCCGAAGACCTTTGGTATTCTAGAAAAACCTCTCATTTAAAAATAATATATTTTTTGGATGCTTGTCCCCTACAAGACAGCTTGGGCGCTCTAACTTTTTTCTTTAATATGGGCCAGTGAATTGAAAACGGTGTCCGTACTGTTATCGTCAACAGCTCTTCTTTTTTTTTTTTTAACCTCTCAAATCTGTATTAAAGTGCAGTATCTGCTCATGCGCATACAAGCAAACAACGCCTACACACACACAACCAGACCTACACCTAAACACAGCGAAGAAACGCGTCCTTCCAGAGATCTTGCACGACTGTCACCACGCGGTGAGAGGTATGCGAAAGAAGATGCCAACCCTCCGAAGTAGGACTTCACAAGCTCATCGCCGACGTCGGAGGAGAGGACGCCAACGAGACGGGGCAGAGCTCAGAAGAACTTATTCCCCTGACGACGACATTGCCGCCGCCTGAACGCCGCCGCCTGGAAACCTAGGATTCCTCTCTTCCGCCGAAGGGAGGACACAGATCTCACTCATCCTCATCCCCGGGCAACGCCGCCGCCGAAGAAGCCATCGGCAAGAAGCCCACAGGGGCACAGCAACCTGCCGGGAAGGAGGGAAGAGGAGCAAAAAGTCGTCGCCGCCGTCAGTCCCGCCACTGATGAACGCGTCGCCGGTCGAGCCTCGCCGCTCCAGGCCTCACGCCACAGCAGCCGCAACGCCGACTGGCTCGCCGCCACCGCGACGCAGAGCGCCGCCACCACACCGACAAGAAACCGCCAGCGACGACGAGAAGAGCCGCCGGCCGGCAGCGCCGCCACGGACGCCGACAGCCACCGACAGCAACAGGTGAACCCCACCAGCCGTGACGGAGTCCACCCGAAGACAAAATCCACCACCGCCAGCACCAACGCCGGCGGGGGCACAAAAGATTCCTCCCCTTCGCAAAAGAGAGGAAAGCACACCTCCAGACCGCAACACCGGAGCCATGCCGTCGACATCGACTTCTTCAACTCCAGAATCGCCGCCAGAGACAACTATACCGGCGAAACACCAAGATCCACCGGAAACCTAACTACCAAGCCTAGCTAACTACATAACTAGAAAGGTAGTATATACACCGGACGTCGATTCAACCCATCCCCAAGCACTCCGGCGCCGGAGAGGCCGCCTGAGGCTGAAAAACGGGCGAATCGACGCCGGAAAACGGCGCCGCCTCTGTTCGCCTCTCTGGGTTACTGTAGAGAAGAAACGAGAAGGGGCAGGAACGACTTCGCCTCTCAATTAAAAGGCAAGAGGGTGCGCTCTTGTGTCCATATATCCTTTGCTAGTTTCCTTGCGCTCGTCGGGATTAAGATTATAGGACTCAAGGTGTAACGATCGCGCATGGCATCAATAACGAATGACATACGGATTCATAGCATCTGCCTTTATGTAGAATTATTATGTAGGATTAGAAGGTTTCAGGAATTATGCTTCGGCTAACACTCCTTGAAATAGATATTAATTTGCGCAGCAAGACTGGAGCAATCTGTGTCCATTGTGGCTATCGGAGTGGCTCTGAACGACAGAGGAAGAAATAGGGAAATGCAGCTCCATCTACTTTGCTGGTTGAATCTTCGTTGTTCTTCTATGTTTCGGGTGTTAACCTCTTAATGTTTATGTTTTAAGGACGTTATTTGTCACATGTTAGTGCAAATTACCTACAAAAATCGATCGGTTAACCCGAATTTAAAAAGGTTCATCGGCACGCGATCTGCCCACCCGTTTCATGTTTGCTCAAAACGTCAGACAACAACCACCAGTAAAGAAATTCAAAATTATCTATTATATATATATTTGACGACGAAAAGAAGCCACCACGTTCGCTCCAAAATGCTAGAAATTCCCACGTTAATCTGAGAAAATAAGAACAGAAAATTACCCACCACTGCCATTATGAAACAATTAGTCAGAAAACCCCCTAAAATATTTATAAAATAGCTAAATTCGGAATAATAAAAAATAGCTAAAAATACCCCGCACCTATTTCTAAATTACACACCATGCCAATATGAGTTAAAAAAAAGCTAAACTCAGAATAATAAAAAATAACCAAAAATACCCTTCACACCTATTTCTAAATTACCCTCCATGCCATTACAAGTCCAAAAAAACTAAATTCGGATTATACAAAATAGCTAAAGATATTCCCAATTCTTATTTTTAATTTACCGAACATACCATTTATGAGCCCCAAATAGCTAAATTTTGGAATAATAAAATATCTAATAAACGCTTCATCCCGATTTCTAAATACACTGTTATAAAAATACATCGTGACATTCTAGCTAGCATGGCACATTATCTTATTTTTAGCATGACACATTACCTTCGGAATATTTATTTGTAGCAATCATGACATATGTTAGTCGTTTAACATGCCGCGTTTAATCCGACCTCACTTCTGAAATAAAATCAAATACACCGTTAGATAAGACAATAAATGATTACTCGTCTCACACTCAAATTGAGGGATGGTGAAAAATTCTCTAATCTATTTTCTACTATTTATAAATATAGAGTATAAAATAAGTAATAAAAATAAACTATATTAAACTTATGTAATAATATAAAAATATTTTAAATAGTATAATACGTCTAGCCGCGCAAATGCGCGGACAGCCATACTAGTTATACATAGTTAGTTATACATGATACCGCATCAGTTGCATCGGCCAACCAGCCCATTCAAGTATGAGCATCTGAACCTGGTCCCTGGGGCAACCAGGGCGTGCGTACTCTGTGCACGCGTCGAGCAGCGAAGCGGCCGCCACAAGACGCACACGCGTGGCGGCCGGAGAGTACATGCGCCCACGATGACGGTGATCGATTACTGTAACGCTGCCACGATAGTATGGCGAGGACCCGGGAGACGCGACACGGTGCCGAGGTCATGGTTGTCGCATGCGCGTGATTGGGAAGATCGGTTGAGCGTTGCAGGGTGGGTGATCGATCCCCACCTCTATCATCAATGACATAAGACGAAAGGAGATAAAAGCATAGATCCACCAAGAAGAAAGAGAGTGGAAAACAGCTATCGGAGCAGTAAGAAGCTAGTAAAGCATTGCACACACATTTATTTCTGAGCGAAGAACATGAAAAAAAAACTAGGCATCAAACAAGATAGTAATTAAAAGAAAAGAAAAAAAACGCTATCTCAACTACCAGCTTCGATCAGTCCTCTTCCTCCGGGCACACGCACCGGAAGTGCCCGGCCTGCTGCCCGCCACCGCCGGGGCACTCGCACCGCCGCCCGGCGTCCGCGGAACCGTCGTCGTCATCCATGACGCCAGGCTTTGGCTTCTCCTCCTGACGATCCCCCGGCTTCTCGGCCTGCTGATGATGTCCCTCGCGCACCACCGTTGCCGGTTTCTCGTCGAGCGGTGTCGTCGGCTTCTTCTTCTGTCCCTGCAGACACGCATGAGCTTCCATGGATGACGAGCCTCACTTCAGCCGTAGCGATTGCGCCCAAGGAATGACGTTCTGTGGAGTAACGGATGTTTTATAGTGAAGCGAGAGCGGTGGTGGGATGGAGAGAAGAACACGTCGATGGGTCTCATGGTCGCCACGTCTCTGCTCACGTGGTCGCCTCTCCTTCCTTGCTTTGGCCACGCTTTTGGTCACGTTGCGGGCCTTGTGGGGGGTCTCACCGATCTGCATGTAACACAGAGCATTCGTCCCGGCCCACAGTTATTTCTCAAATTAACATTGGCTAGATTTGGTTAACACTCTCCGTGCTCTTTTTTTTTTCTTGATGCCAGCACGTTAGCTTAAATTTTAGCTATAACCTGCGTGAAGGGAAAAGAATAGAGGGAGTAACGAATCTTTGCCGATTTAATTTAGATGTTGGTAAGGTCTGCTGTTAAGGGATTTTGGCTTGACTTGGGACAAACACACCAGTGTTGGCAAGGATAGAGAGGATGACAATGGCAAAACTAACCATGACTACTCAGCGCGCTACTGAATCTTGGCAAGTAGCGTCACAGGTTGCTGGACCTTTGTGGTGAGCTGTGGTAGCAATGAGTGGCAGTGAGGTTGGAATTTGGAAGGAGTTGGGGGGCAGTTTCAGTGGTTTAACTTCTCCTTTGGAGGACGTCACAGGTTGCTGGCCCTATGCAGTGAGCTGTGGTAGCAATGAATGGTGATGATTTTCTTTTCTTTTGGTGGTTGGAATTTGGAAGGAGTTGGGGGCAGTTTCAGTGGTTAAGGGCCAAGGTCACAATGGCACGGTAGAAGGGCAGTGCACAGCGGCCTGCTAACCATGGGCAGACGCTTCATCGGCAGCTGCCGCAGAGTTAGTCGATACAAGGAACGAACAAGATGATTAGGTTCTCGAGGGAGTGGATAAGGTTTGACATGGGTGTTCCCCTGCTAAATTCGTAGCGATTTATAGCTAATTTGAGCCTCCCAATAAAGAAACTACAGAAGCTAATTCTGATCGATTGGCCTATTTTTCCTTTACAACATTTTGATCTCGCTAACTCGATTTTGAAAGGGTAGAGCCAGAAGTAGAAGCAATGTTCTTTTTTTTTTTCATTCTCTACATCGGCTTCGTCCTTCTAATACAAGATATGACTGCGACAATATAATGCAGTTCCAAAAATTAATCAAGTTTTAATTATGGGTTTAACGCACAAGTTTCAAATTCATCTTAAAATGTAATTCCATAGAACCTATAACGACTTCAACAAATAATCATGATTACTGAAGAACTTGGTAACAAATTTAGAACGGGCACACCAATTTTTTTTTAAAAAAAACCCGATGAATATGACTCCACAATTTTACATACTATATGGATGATTTTTGAGTAAATGTGAATAAATGTATGTCTACGAGTCCTAGATTACTCTGTGAAAACATAAGGGCATCTACAATGGTTTAGACGGCAACCGTCTGCAAGTGTATTGAACCTCGTAAACAGACAATAAAACAGACAGTTCATACAATGGACTGTCTCTTTGGTTGTCTGTATATTAGTTAACTCATGTGATGGCATCTAAACTGTGGTGATCAAGCATACCATTGATTTTGTATGCTACTTTATGGTTTGCTTGTGAGAATAAAGAGAATGCATTTTTTTTAAGAAATAAAACTGAAATATATTTTTTATTTTATTTTATAGCCTCCTTTGGTGAAATCAATCTTGCAACGATATTTTCCAAAATGCCAAGGGCCAAACAGAAAAAGCCAATCCTTATCGTCTTCTAATCTGAGAACTGGAGCTCTCAGCGTCGCATGGCGAGCACGCCCAAATGCTTTGATGCTCAACCTCGCCCACATGAGCCTGTTGTCCGACGGTCGGTGCAGCTCGGTCCTCGGTGCCCATCGGGAGGAGGCTCCCTGCGAGCGTAGCCGCAGTAGCAACCCGCAGGCGATGAGGCACGGCGGAGGGCCGAGGCGGCCTGCAGCTGGTGGGAGGCGGAGCGTAGGAACCACCAGGTTTGTCACTTTCTCACAGGATCCGGTGGAGACGGCGCCCGTTCGTGCAGCCGCGGAGGAAGCTGTGTTCTGTCTGGGAGCACGAGCCCAAGCCGTCGTCTCACGAGACGACGGCAACTTCCTCTCCCTTCCTTTATTACGGTAAAAGTGGAACAAATTTGCTGAGATGGCAGTACATAGACAGCTCATTTATTAGCGTTGTAGATGCCCTAAGAAGGTTGTACTTCTCGTCTACTCAAGCCTTATGTTCTGATATTAATTATTAAGTCATTTTCAATGCACACTTTCATTTTATTGTTTCCAAGACTAAATTTAGGAAAGAGAGCCAGCTTCCTTTCATTAGAATGAAAGGCCTCTCACAAGAAATAAAAGTTTCTCTTCTCTCTTTTCATAATTAGCTTGCCAAGTCAGCAAAAAAATGCATATGTGACATAGTTTTTAATGCTTATGAAAAGATGCATTGAGACTGGCTTTATAGTACTTCTCGTCTACTCAAGCCAACAAAAAGGCAAGAGGGTGCTGCACTCTTATGTCCACATATGTCCTTTGCAAGCTTCGTTGTGCTCGTCAGGATTAAAGGACTCAAAGGTTGAGCGGTCGCATGGCATCAATATGACATATTACGTGGGTTAGAAGGTGTCAGGAATTATGCTTCGGCTGGCATGCCTTTAAGTAGATATCTGCACAGCAAGACTGGAGCAAGTTGTCTCCATGTAGGGTGATGATTATTTGCACAGGATTGTGGCTATCGGAGAGGCTGTGAACGACAGAGAAAGAAATAGGAAAATGCAGCTCCATCTACTTTTGCTGGTTGAATCGTCGTTCTAATTTCGGGTGTTAAACCTCTTAATGTTTATGTTTTATGGACGTTTTTTCTTTGATCGAATGTTTTATGGACGTTATGTCACGTGTTAGTGCAAACCTAAGAAATCCATCTGTTAACCCGAATTTAAAAAGGTTCATCGTCATGCGATCGGCCCACCCGTTTCATGTTTGCTAGACAGCTCCTTTCATGTTTGCTCAAACGTCAGACGGACACGACCGCTCAAGAAATTCAAAACCATATAGCATATGCTTCCGCATCGATCAGCTGCACCGGCCAACCAGCCTAGCTATTCAAGTATGAGCATCTGAACCTGGTCCACATATGTCCTTTGCAAGCTTCGTTGTGCTCGTCAACAAATAATCTTGTCGTACAAGGTCACCGATTTGTGTGAATAAATGTATATCTACGAGTCCTAGATTACTCTGTGAAAACATAAGAAGGTTGTACTTCAACTGCTGTTTGATGCTATGTCAACAAATAATCTTGTCGCACACGGTCACCGATTTGTGTGGACTATCTCAATAGACATCGTGATGTTAAATCACTCAACCAAAATATAGAATTAGAGACGACGTTCAAAAAAGGTAGAATACTTGTGATAGACCATTGGACAATGACACACTATTAACAAGTGATTCCATGTGTACCGTGGAAGATCGGTTACTAATTATCTCAATTTACATCATTAGAGTGATTATTCATAAAATATCATTATTAATTATAATATTAGTAAACATCATGGTCTAGATGAAAAAACGATCAGGAAATGAACATCAAATTGCACGCGGGCGAAACAGTCTACTCGCACCGACCCAAACATATTTCCCAATCTCCCATGCTTTTTCCACTTCTCACATCCACCACCGAGGCCCG
This sequence comes from Eragrostis nindensis, assembly GCA_012490785.1. NCBI lineage: Eukaryota > Viridiplantae > Streptophyta > Magnoliopsida > Poales > Poaceae > Eragrostis > Eragrostis nindensis. The sequence goes on from JAAXCT010000428.1 coordinate 466,197, forward strand.
CACACCGTGCAGCTCTTCCAAAAGAACCTTCTGACATCCACTACCACCTCCCGCCCCAGCAAATAATAAGTGCCAAGCCCCCCGGTCAGCCACATCCGTCGTGCAAAACCCGATCCTCCCTCCCATCCGCCACCATCACGCCCTCCACCATATATAATCGCTCGCTGCGGCGTCCCATCGCCACAGCTGCACGCCGCGCGAACCCTCCGCGGCACCTCTCGTCATCGACAAGAACTCAATCCCATTCTATCATGGCCCCATTCTCCAGTGGCAAAATCTCGCGGTCACCCAACCCACACTGTGAGTTTCCCTCTTCCCTTTGGAATCCTTTCCAGAATTTAAATTTATTTGGTATTGTTGCTTCAGATGAATTTATATGGAAGCACAAGAAGGAAATCTGATCGCATTTATTTTACTATTAAAACATGGAAGGGAATGTATATCTACATTAATCAACTTGAAAAGGTGAAATATTTCTTGCATATAAATGGGGCCAATCAATGACACACAGATTGAGTCTATAGTGAGTTGGGGATGAGGTACCACAAGGTGGTTAACGAACGTTTCGTTTTGTTTCCTAAATTATCTCACCCCTTCCTCTCTCCGCTCTACCTATTTTCCTCACACCCACAATGTTCTCGATCGATCTAATAGGATCCTAGAAGGAGTTCACGCTCCCGCTACTGATAGAAAAGGAGCTCATGCACTGGGTGTGGTACAATAGAGCTGGTTAAGCACCACCGACCAACCATCGTTATAACTGCAACAATTCCAAGAGATAATATTTGAAATTTTCTGTTTCATTTTGGATGATATACATAGACTAATATTTTCAACTTGAACACAAATAGGTATATTTGAAACCTTACTTAAAAGATTTAGCTGCAGATTTTACTATTTCGAGAAGGATAAAACTTAGAGTGACCAAATGTCTCCAGGAATATTTTATAGCCAACAATTTACTAATAACATTCCTACAAGAGAATGTGGTTACATACCATATAACAGAATATCTGGAGAGAACATGCAGCAACAATTGATAGGAAATAAGGACCAACTTACAGAATGGGGGAGCTATAAAAAAAAGGTGCATGCTAAGTAGTTCCCTAGGATGCGGCCCATTTAAAGTCACCATTATTTTGCTATACCACTAATGAAATGCAAGGCCAATTTAGGGGAGGAGGGGGGGGGGGGGGGGGGGGGGGGGGATTTGTAGGTATGCAGCTATAGATATCTACCAAACTCAATCGCGATAAAGAAAGATATCTACTAATAACCTCACTGATGACCTAAGTTTATGTATCGGTCATTGAATCATACCATGTATATATGTTTCTATTAGTGTTACTAATGTAGCTGCAACAACATGCTCTTCACCTTCTCAAGACCTTCTGAAGAGCCTTACTTCTAAGGAAAGAAGCTCTTAGTGTTTCTATTACTGTTACTAATGAGCTGCCACAACACTTCACTTCTGAAGATCTTAATGTAAGGAACAAAGAGGAAAGAGAATTAAAACTAGAAGGAAAACATAGGAAGCACAAGGAAAAGAGAGGGGGGAACCATAGCCCCTACACCCCCCCCCCCCCCCCCCCCCCCCCAAAAAAAAATTCTCCTCCCTCACCCAATAGTATCAACTGCACCATTCCCCCTCAACCCTTTTTATGCAACCCACCTCCCAGGCTAGGTTTCCAGAAATTACCTACCTACCTGTTGAGTCATTTATGCATGAAGGTGTATCCTTGATGCTAGAGAGTTTATGGCAATAGTGCTAAAATGCTTCAATTCGGCTATCAAGTTATCCTAGGTATATGCGTACATGGCGTTCCTTCAGTTACGTGTAACCTCCGTATTGACATGTATGATGATTGAGTAGAAGTATAGTACACTAAGAGGAATCATCATATGAACCACAGAAGATATTGACAAATGTCATACTATGTGGTAGCCACATGGTAATGGCACTATGCACAAAAGTGGTTGCTTCATTTTGTGGTGCAACTCTAGGGGTTATTAAAACCAGTAACACTTTTGAGGTTTTGTGTATTTTAATTGCTAAAAAGGAAGAAAAGTGGATCCTTATTTTTATGAAATTAATGTGGAAGCTGATTTTATGACATCGATGCTATGCAACAATGGTCATGCTATAGGCACAAAAATAAATGCTATTCAACAAGGACCATGTGTTATAGGCACGAAAATAATTCCAAATTTTCACCAAAATATTGGAAGGAAATACCTTTTGCATTCAACAATTCCAACATTTACAGAAACAATACAAAATTAAAGAAATCCCCAACAAATATTAAAAAAAAACTCGGTCAACAAGGGGGAAAGGCGGCTCCCATGCTTTCATTTGTAAGACAGCTCAACAGGAGCCGGCCCAGAAAGGTCACAAAAGTTGGACCCCCTTGCATCACAAGGGACCGCCTCTTGTGGACCAGATCTTTAAAAATGCTTTGAGGCCCCGTAGCCTCTACACGAAGATCTGCCCTACGACGGGTCGTGTGCACAACCAACCAACGAGTGATCTTAATCCAGCCTGAAATTCGCTTCCGCATGGAATCGAACCAAGACCCTTGGATGCTATTTTAGTCATAACACTAGGCGAAGACCCTTTAACACAACTAACATATTTAAAACAAAATCCATATATACAATGTTTACACTTTTTTACCACATCTAGTGCATCTAATGTGCACATTTTTAGCAAAGAAAAAGTAAAATAAATAGTGACTAATACTCGTCTCAGCAAAGCTCATGACAAACAACAATAGAAAATCAAAGATGTGGTATCAACACAATTCAATATTCTGCTTGCACCACCAAAAATAGATTCACAAATCATGCGCACAATTATTGTGTTATTACTTTTATTTCCAATTTAGTCAATGCAACTCAATTATATCTAGGCTTTTTCATTGTCTTGATGAACCCGTTATGTAAATTAATTCTTTAGTCGGTGTTGGACTGGAGATCGACCTTTACCACAACAAAGCTCTTGCCCTATATGTTTTCTTGAGGAAGCTATTGTTCATCATTAGATGTAGCAAAGCTTGGCCTACATCCTTTGACCTTCTACAAGCAGTGGCGGACGCACGGGGTATGCCCCGTAGGCCTCGGCATACCCCAAAATCCGGCGATTCATCTCCACTGGAACACTGTTCACACACTGTTCACTACTGTTTTGCTACTGTTCTGGTACTGTTTGATACTGTTTTGCTATTGTGCATACCCTGACTCGCTGACCTGGGTCCGCCACTATCTACAAGAAACAAACATCTTATATACCATGATAATCAAAGTAGGCATAAGATAGAAAGGAAGCGACTAGAGGGTGACCATATAGTAATTATATATCAATATGATGTGAGTAGAAAGGATGGTTAGATGTATATAACTGGCTACCAACATCTTCTTTCTCGCGGGCCGTGCCCGTCGACCTCCACCCCCCGCCGACCAAACCACCATCCCAGCCGCTCCGACACCTCATGGCGCCTTCTCCGCCCACCGCACCCTCCTTGCATAGCAACTTCCTCTAGCAGAGCCTTGCCACGCCGCCCACATTCGCCGCCACCACCCCATCAGCCTCGTCCATCGCTTGCCACTCCGGCGTGGCTCCCCCACCCCAGCCCTGCCCATGCCCTCTTCTCCGCTGCCGCGGCCAGTGGCGCCACCGCCACCTCACAGCCCTGCCTTCCGCTCACAGCCCACCGCCAAGCCGGCCTGACGCCATGAGTTATGGACCGAAGGGAAGAGGAGATGGAGGAAACTATGGGGCACAAAACCTATGCGCCAAGGTATTCTCCGGGTTTCTACCATCGAGCGCTCCACCACCGGTGGCCGGCGGTGTCGCGCCGCCTCGCCGCACCGCCCACCACCTCCGGCCTGGTTTCTAGCTTTGTCGAGCTGGCTACCGGTTGTAGGATAGAGTTTTTCGTATCTTAAAGCATGTGTGTACCGAGTGCTCCTTGTGTTTGAATCTTCAATTATTCTACTCTTTATTCCTTTTTATGAAAATGACAAACAACTCTAAAAAAAAGAGTGACTTAAAGTTGAATGTTCATATTCCAGATTGAAAAAATAAGAGCTGATTGATGCTATAATCCTGCATGCAGTTCTCTAGGGAAGTATAGTAGCTGCCCACGGGAGCTTGAGCCAACAACGAATGGTCAATTCTGCTTATGGGGCTAACTCCAAAATAAATAAAAATGTTGCATATTGTTCTATACGACTCTCTTCTTCTAGCCTCCTTGGTTATGTGATGTACTTGAAAGAGGACGTAGGAAAAATTATCTACCAAAGGTCGAAGCAGGGAAGGATATTGTTCCCGGCTGCTCTATCAATTCTGAAATACATGAAATTTAGGAAATTAAATCTAGGTCAGTTTGTACAATTTTAAATTATGATGGTAGTACGTTATGCGTAGAGTGATAAGGGTGTAGCTTGCTCATTCCTACAACGGTTTCCATGCTTGCTAGAGCATATAAAGATAGTGAAAAAATATTCTTGATTGAGATGGATTAGCGTAAGATATTGCATCGTCTAGGGTATATTCCATATAAACCGAAAATTACTGGTAAAATGTGGATGCAAGCGCAAGAGCTACGCTATAAAATTTTAACACCAACAAAATGCTAAAAAGTTGGAACAAAAACAAGCATAGGACTTCTTAGATATTATGGGTCAAAGTTTAGAAAGTTTTGCTTTGACCACACCTAGAGATCCTTACATTTATGGATGGGCAGAGGCGGTAGCATTTACAAACACTGCACTTATTCATGGTTACATCTGAGATTCTCTCAGTCTCATAGCCCGTACAACTGCTACATACAACAACTAAAGCACAAGGGAATCATTTCAGCGCAAGAGCTCTTTTCAAACAGTCCTGCAATGGCCCTGTCCAGGGTCATCCTGCGTCAGTAGGGATTCGCCGACCAAAACCTGAAACCGAAAATAGTTATCAGTCATATATGTGTCTGATACTTTTGAGAAGTAAACGGTAGCAGAAAACTTACTGCAGAAACACCAGCATTATGCACATATGCGACCTCTCCAGGGGTAAACAAACCCGATTCGCCTACAACCTGAAAAACGAATCAATAAAGTTCCAAGACTAGAATCAAATTTTGATCCCCTTAAAATGTCCAATTGAACAGCGACCGCTGAATACTAGCTGGAAGAAACCGTCAGGTGAATGTTATATCATCTAGATATTGGACGTAGGGTATATTCCTGAACTTACTGGCAACAAAATGTATAGCAACGAATGCCACGTGGGTAATAGTATATGATAGTTTGTTGTGTAATAATATTTTTGGTGTACTCACTCTATAGTATGCAAGTACAACAACGATAACATCACGAACAATTGACAGGGCCATACAATTCACTGAAAAAAAAATGGTGTCTTATGATAAGATAAGAAAGACCTACCAATATGCCTTTCTTCCTAATTTTGGGTTTAACGCACAAGTTTCAAATTCATCTTAAAATGTAATTCCATAGAACCTATAACGACTTCAACAAATAATCATGATTACTGAAGAACTTGGTAACAAATTTAGAACGGGCACACCAATTTTTTTTTAAAAAAAACCCGATGAATATGACTCCACAATTTTACATACTATATGGATGATTTTTGAGTAAATGTGAATAAATGTATGTCTACGAGTCCTAGATTACTCTGTGAAAACATAAGGGCATCTACAATGGTTTAGACGGCAACCGTCTGCAAGTGTATTGAACCTCGTAAACAGACAATAAAACAGACAGTTCATACAATGGACTGTCTCTTTGGTTGTCTGTATATTATTTAACTCATGTGATGGCATCTAAACTGTGGTGATCAAGCATACCATTGATTTTGTATGCTACTTTATGGTTTGCTTGTGAGAATAAAGAGAATGCATTTTTTTTAAGAAATAAAACTGAAATATATTTTTTATTTTATTTTATAGCCTCCTTTGGTGAAATCAATCTTGCAACGATATTTTCCAAAATGCCAAGGGCCAAACAGAAAAAGCCAATCCTTATCGTCTCTAATCTGAGAACTGGAGCTCTCAGCGTCGCATGGCGAGCACGCCCAAATGCTTTGATGCTCAACCTCGCCCACATGAGCCTGTTGTCGCCACGGTCGGTGCAGCTCGGTCCTCGGTGCCCATGGGAGGAGGCTCCCTGCGAGCGTAGCCGCAGAGTAGCAACCCGCAGGCGATGAGGCACGGCGGAGGGCCGAGGCGGCCTGCACTGGTGGAGGGGGAGCGTAGGAACCACCAGGTTTGTCAATTCTCACAGGATCCGGTGGAGACGGCGCCGTTCGTGCAGCCGCGGAGGAAGCTGTGTTCTGTCTGGGAGCACGAGCCCAAGCCGGTCTCACGAGACGACGGCAAACTTCCTCTCCCTTCCTTTATTACGGTAAAAGTGGAACAAATTTGCGAGATGGCAGTACATAGACAGCTCATTTATTAGCGTTGTAGATGCTCTAAGAAAGGTTGTACTTCTCGTCTACTCAAGCCTATGTTCTGATATTAATTATTAAGTCATTTTCAATGCACACTTTCATTTTATTGTTTCAAGACTAAATTTAGGAAAGAGAGCAGCTTCCTTTCATTAGAATGAAAGGCCTCTCACAAGAAATAAAAGTTCTCTTCTCTCTTTTCATAATTAGTGCCAAGTCAGAAAAAAAATGCATAGTGACATAGTTTTAATGCTTATGAAAAGATGCATTGAGATGGCTTATAGTACTTCTCGTCTAATCAAGCCAACAAAAAGGCAAGAGGGTGCTGCACTCTTATGTCCACATATGTCTTTGCAAGTTCGTTGTGCTCGTCAAGATTAAAGGACTAAAGGTTGAGCGGTCGCATGGCATCAATATGACATATTAGTGGGTTAGAAGTGTCAGGAATTATGCTTCGGCTGGCATCATGCTTTAAGTAGAGATCTGCACAGCAAGACTGGAGCAAGTTGTCTCCATGTAGGTGATGATTATTTGCACAGGATTGTGGCTATCGGAGAGGCTGTGAACGACAGAGAAAGAAATAGGAAAAAATGCAGCTCCATCTACTTTGCTGGTTGAATCGTCGTTCTAATTTCGGGTGTTAAACTCTTAATGTTTATGTTTTATGGACGTTTTTTCTTTGATCGAATGTTTTATGGACGTTATGTACGTGTTAGTGCAAACCTAAGAAATCCATCTGTTAACCCGAATTTTAAAAAGTTCATCGTCATGCGATCGGCCCAACCGTTTCATGTTTGCTAGACAGCTCCTTCATGTTTGCTCAAAGTCAGACGGACACGACCGCTCAAGAAATTCAAAACCATATAGCATATGCTTCCGCATCGATCAGCTGCACCGGCCAACCAGCCTAGCTATTCAAGTATGAGCATCTGAACCTGGTCCACATATGTCCTTTGCAAGCTTCGTTGTGCTCGTCAACAAATAATCTGTCGTACAAGGTCACCGATTGTGTGAATAAATGTATATCTACGAGTCCTAGATTACTCTGTGAAAACATAAGAAGGTTGTACTTCAACTGCTGTTTGATGCTATGTCAACAAATAATCTTGTCGCACACGGTCACCGATTTGTGTGGACTATCTCAATAGACATCGTGATGTTAAATCACTCAACCAAAATATAGAATTAGAGACGACGTTCAAAAAAGGTAGAATACTTGTGATAGACCATTGGACAATGACACACTATTAACAAGTGATTCCATGTGTACCGTGGAAGATCGGTTACTAATTATCTCAATTTACATCATTAGAGTGATTATTCATAAAATATCATTATTAATTGTAATATTAGTAAACATCATGGTCTAGATGAAAAAACGATCAGGAAATGAACATCAAATTGCACGCGGGCGAAACAGTCTACTCGCACCGACCCAAACATATTTCCCAATCTCCCATGCTTTTTCCACTTCTCACATCCACCACCGAGGCCCGCACACCGTGCAGCTCTTCCAAAAGAACCTTCTGACATCCACTACCACCTCCCGCCCCAGCAAATAATAAGTGCCAAGCCCCCCGGTCAGCCACATCCGTCGTGCAAAACCCGATCCTCCCTCCCATCCGCCACCATCACGCCCTCCACCATATATAATCGCTCGCTGCGGCGTCCCATCGCCACAGCTGCACGCCGCGCGAACCCTCCGCGGCACCTCTCGTCATCGACAAGAACTCAATCCCATTCTATCATGGCCCCATTCTCCAGTGGCAAAATCTCGCGGTCACCCAACCCACACTGTGAGTTTCCCTCTTCCCTTTGGAATCCTTTCCAGAATTTAAATTTATTTGGTATTGTTGCTTCAGATGAATTTATATGGAAGCACAAGAAGGAAATCTGATCGCATTTATTTTACTATTAAAACATGGAAGGGAATGTATATCTACATTAATCAACTTGAAAAGGTGAAATATTTCTTGCATATAAATGGGGCCAATCAATGACACACAGATTGAGTCTATAGTGAGTTGGGGATGAGGTACCACAAGGTGGTTAACGAACGTTTCGTTTTGTTTCCTAAATTATCTCACCCCTTCCTCTCTCCGCTCTACCTATTTTCCTCACACCCACAATGTTCTCGATCGATCTAATAGGATCCTAGAAGGAGTTCACGCTCCCGCTACTGATAGAAAAGGAGCTCATGCACTGGGTGTGGTACAATAGAGCTGGTTAAGCACCACCGACCAACCATCGTTATAACTGCAACAATTCCAAGAGATAATATTTGAAATTTTCTGTTTCATTTTGGATGATATACATAGACTAATATTTTCAACTTGAACACAAATAGGTATATTTGAAACCTTTACTTAAAAGATTTAGCTGGCAGATTTGTACTATTTCGAGAAGGATAAAACTTAGAGTGACCAAATGTCTCCAGGAATATTTTATAGCCAACAATTTACTAATAACATTCCTACAAGAGAATGTGGTTACATACCATATAACAGAATATCTGGAGAGAACATGCAGCAACAATTGATAGGAAATAAGGACCAACTTACAGAATGGGGGAGCTATAAAAAAAAGGTGCATGCTAAGTAGTTCCCTAGGATGCGGCCCATTTAAAGTCACCATTATTTTTGCTATACCACTAATGAAATGCAAGGCCAATTTTAGGGGAGGAGGGGGGGGGGGGGGGGGGGGAGATTTGTAGGTATGCAGCTATAGATATCTACCAAACTCAATCGCGATAAAGAAAGATATCTACTAATAACCTCACTGATGACCTAAGTTTATGTATCGGTCATTGAATCATACCATGTATATATGTTTCTATTAGTGTTACTAATGTAGCTGCCACAACATGCTCTTCACCTTCTCAAGACCTTCTGAAGAGCCTTACTTCTAAGGAAAGAAGCTCTTAGTGTTTCTATTACTGTTACTAATGGAGCTGCCACAACATGCTCTTCACCTTCTGAAGATCCTTACTTGTAAGGAAACAAGCTTCCATTATATAGTAAATCCTAGAAGTCAGGAACTCATAGGGACTCCCAATTACAACACTCTGCGATGGCTCCCCCCACCCACTCTCCCGAAAAACGATACAACACTCTGCGAAGCCACCCACCCCCCCCCCCCCCCCCCCCCCCACCCCCCCCCCCCCCCCCCCCCCCCAAAAAAAATTCTCCTCCCTCACCCAATAGTATCAACTGCACCATTCCCCCTCAACCCTTTTTATGCAACCCACCTCCCAGGCTAGGTTTCCAGAAATTACCTACCTACCTGTTGAGTCATTTATGCATGAAGGTGTATCCTTGATGCTAGAGTTTATGGCAATAGTGCTAAAATGCTTCAATTCTGGCTATCAAGTTATCCTAGGTATAATGCGTACATGGCGTTCCATTCAGTTACGTGTAACCTCCGTATTGACATGTATGATGATTGAGTAGAAGTATAGTACACTAAGAGGAATCATCATATGAACCACAGAAGATATTGACAAATGTCATACTATGTGGTAGCCACATGGTAATGGCACTATGCACAAAAGGGTGTTGCTTCATTTTGTGGTGCAACTCTAGGGGTTATTAAAACCATGTAACACTTTTGAGGTTTTGTGTATTTTAATTGCTAAAGAGGGAAGAAAAGTGGATCCTTATTTTTATGAAATTAATGTGGAAGCTGATTTTATGACATCCGATGCTATGCAACAATGGTCACTGCTATAGGCACAAAAATAAATGCTATTCAACAAGGACCATGTGTTATAGGCACGAAAATAATTCCAAATTTTCACCAAAATATTTGGAAGGAAATACCTTTTGCATTCAACAATTCCAACATTTACAGAAACAATACAAAATTAAAAGAAATTCCCACAACAAATATTAAAAAAAAACTCGGTCAACGGGGGAAAGGCGGCTCCCATGCTTTTCATTTGTAAGACAGCTCAACAGGAGCCCGGCCCAGAAAGGTCACAAAAGTTGGACCCCCTTGCATCACAAGGGACCGCCTCTTGTGGACCAGATCTTTAAAAATGCTTTGAGGCCCCGTAGCCTCTACACGAAGATCTGCCCTACGACGGGTCGTGTGCACAACCAACCAACGAGTGATCTTAATCCAGCCTGAAATTCGCTTCCGCATGGAATCGAACCAAGACCCTTGGATGCTATTATTAGTCATAAACACTAGGCGAAGACCCTTTCACACAACTAACATATTTAAAACAAAATCCATATATACAATGTTTACACTTTTTTACCACATCTAGTGCATCTAAATGTGCACATTTTTTAGCAAAGAAAAAGTAAAAATAAATAGTGACTAATACTCGTCTCAGCAAAGCTCATGACCAACAACAATAGAAAATCAAAGATGTGGTATCAACACAATTCAATATTCTGCTTGCACCACCAAAAATAGATTCACAAATCATGCGCACAATTATTGTGTTATTACTTTTATTTCCAATTTAGTCAATGCAACTCAATTATATCTAGGCTTTTTCATTGTCTTGATGAACCCGTTATGTAAATTAATTCTTTAGTCGGTGTTGGACTGGAGATCGACCTTTACCACAACAAAGCTCTTGCCCTATATGTTTTCTTGAGGAAGCTATTGTTCATCATTAGATGTAGCAAAGCTTGGCCTACATCCTTTGACCTTCTACAAGCAGTGGCGGACGCACGGGGTATGCCCCGTAGGCCTCGGCATACCCCAAAAATCCGGCGATTCATCTCCACTGGAACACTGTTCACACACTGTTCACTACTGTTTTGCTACTGTTCTGGTACTGTTTGATACTGTTTTGCTATTGTGCATACCCTGACTCGCTGACCTGGGTCCGCCACTATCTACAAGAAACAAACATCTTATATACCATGATAATCAAAGTAGGCATAAGATAGAAAGGAAGCGACTAGAGGGTGACCATATAGTAATTTATATATCAATATGATGTGAGTAGAAAGGATGGTTAGATGTATATAACTGGCTACCAACATCTTCTTTCTCGCGGGCCGTGCCCGTCGACCTCCACCCCCCGCCGACCAAACCACCATCCCAGCCGCTCCGACACCTCATGGCGCCTTCTCCGCCCACCGCACCCTCCTTGCATAGCAACTTCCTCTAGCAGAGCCTTGCCACGCCGCCCACATTCGCCGCCACCACCCCATCAGCCTCGTCCATCGCTTGCCACTCCGGCGTGGCTCCCCCACCCCAGCCCTGCCCATGCCCTCTTCTCCGCTGCCGCGGCCAGTGGCGCCACCGCCACCTCACAGCCCTGCCTTCCGCTCACAGCCCACCGCCAAGCCGGCCTGACGCCATGAGTTATGGACCGAAGGGAAGAGGAGATGGAGGAAACTATGGGGCACAAAACCTATGCGCCAAGGTATTCTCCGGGTTTCTACCATCGAGCGCTCCACCACCGGTGGCCGGCGGTGTCGCGCCGCCTCGCCGCACCGCCCACCACCTCCGGCCTGGTTTCTAGCTTTGTCGAGCTGGCTACCGGTTGTAGGATAGAGTTTTTCGTATCTTAAAGCATGTGTGTACCGAGTGCTCCTTGTGTTTGAATCTTCAATTATTCTACTCTTTATTCCTTTTTATGAAAATGACAAACAACTCTAAAAAAAAGAGTGACTTAAAGTTGAATGTTCATATTCCAGATTGAAAAAATAAGAGCTGATTGATGCTATAATCCTGCATGCAGTTCTCTAGGGAAGTATAGTAGCTGCCCACGGGAGCTTGAGCCAACAACGAATGGTCAATTCTGCTTATGGGGCTAACTCCAAAATAAATAAAAATGTTGCATATTGTTCTATACGACTCTCTTCTTCTAGCCTCCTTGGTTATGTGATGTACTTGAAAGAGGACGTAGGAAAAATTATCTACCAAAGGTCGAAGCAGGGAAGGATATTGTTCCCGGCTGCTCTATCAATTCTGAAATACATGAAATTTAGGAAATTAAATCTAGGTCAGTTTGTACAATTTTAAATTATGATGGTAGTACGTTATGCGTAGAGTGATAAGGGTGTAGCTTGCTCATTCCTACAACGGTTTCCATGCTTGCTAGAGCATATAAAGATAGTGAAAAAATATTCTTGATTGAGATGGATTAGCGTAAGATATTGCATCGTCTAGGGTATATTCCATATAAACCGAAAATTACTGGTAAAATGTGGATGCAAGCGCAAGAGCTACGCTATAAAATTTTAACACCAACAAAATGCTAAAAAGTTGGAACAAAAACAAGCATAGGACTTCTTAGATATTATGGGTCAAAGTTTAGAAAGTTTTGCTTTGACCACACCTAGAGATCCTTACATTTATGGATGGGCAGAGGCGGTAGCATTTACAAACACTGCACTTATTCATGGTTACATCTGAGATTCTCTCAGTCTCATAGCCCGTACAACTGCTACATACAACAACTAAAGCACAAGGGAATCATTTCAGCGCAAGAGCTCTTTTCCAAACAGTCCTGCAATGGCCTGTCCAGGGTCATCCTGCGTCAGTAGGGATTCGCCGACCAAAACCTGAAACCGAAAATAGTTATCAGTCATATATGTGTCTGATACTTTTGAGAAGTAAACGGTAGCAGAAAACTTACTGCAGAAACACCAGCATTATGCACATATGCGACCTCTCCAGGGGTAAACAAACCCGATTCGCCTACAACCTGAAAAACGAATCAATAAAGTTCCAAGACTAGAATCAAATTTTGATCCCCTTAAAATGTCCAATTGAACAGCGACCGCTGAATACTAGCTGGAAGAAACCGTCAGGTGAATGTTATATCATCTAGATATTGGACGTAGGGTATATTCCTGAACTTACTGGCAACAAAATGTAAGCATCTGAAGTCAACATGAAAAGCAAAAAGATAATAGCAACGAATGCCACGTGGGTAATAGTATATGATAGTTTGTTGTGTAATAATATTTTTGGTGTACTCACTCTATAGTATGCAAGTACAACAACGATAACATCACGAACAATTGACAGGGCCATACAATTCACTGAAAAAAAAATGGTGTCTTATGATAAGATAAGAAAGACCTACCAATATGCCTTTCTTCCTAATGATATCACCACGTTTCTCTAACAGTATCTTTGTGTTTGCAATATCGACTTCAAATGTCTCTGCAATATAAAACAAGTTTCAACAGTCAATAGGGCGTAGACATACTATCATCATAAACAGTTAAGATATCAACAAAGTTGATGCCTTGTAGATATGCAGTAATTTATAGACACAGTACCAAGATTGCGATTGTTGATGCCGATAAGCTGAACACCGTCCATCTTCAGGACACGATCCAGCTCCCTCTCATCATGAACCTGAAATACAAGTTCCGTTAGCATACGGCCGAGCAGAGTTTTTGATTAGAATTCACCCCGAAAACAGAGAAACATGCTCCATTATTGACAGTGCTGTTAAAAGGGGCTCGTGACGAAATAACAAACCTCAATGAGAGCTGTCATTCCAAGGTTCTTGCAGATACGAAGCATGTACTTGATGTCAAGATCCGGAAGCACGGCAGCAATCAGAAGAATCGCGTCGGCGCCCTTTGAGCGCGCGTAGTAAATTTGCCATAGGTCGATGACGAACTCCTTGCAAAGCAGAGGGCACTGCGTTCCCAGAACCGTACCCGAGAACAAGTCAAATACAGTAGGCAAACACAAAAAATTCTTCTCTACAGTCAAACATGAACGTCCACATCATGACACGTACCTTAACTCCAGAATTGCGCACGGTCTCCATGTTCTCGAAACTCCCCTGTCACACACATATATATGGCAATTGACAGGTCAGACACCAGGAACCATCAGATGTCTCGACTCGAAACACCGCGACAGACAAATCAGCAAAAAAAACCTGAAAGTGCTTCTCGTCAGTCAGAATGCTCAGGCAGGCCGCACCATTCTTCTGATAAGCGTGCGCAATCTCCACCTGTCACAATTTTTGTTTTTTCAAGAGCAGTCAGCCATGGATGTGAAAGGTGCACTTGGTGCAGGGTACTGCTCAGTTTCGAAACATTGTGAAAAACAAAAAACATGTGAATGGTTCTTACTGGGTTGAAGTGCTCCCTGAGCACGCCCCTGCTGGGCGACGCCTTCTTGACCTCGGCGATGAGTGCGGGGACGCCGTTGCGGCGGTGCGCGGTGTCGAGGGCGCCGATGAAGTCCCTGGGCGGCGGCGCGTGCTGGGCGGCCTCCATCACCTTCTGGAGCGGCTTCTTGGCCTTGCGCTGGGACACGTCGACCTCCTTGTCCCAGATGATCTGCTCCAGGATGTTGCGCGGGACGGCCCGGTCGGCGCCGGTGCCCTCCGAAGGGTACCTGGGGCGGCACATGCGGCGGATGCGGATGCCCTGCGCGGCGGCGATGGCGTTGATGGACTTGCCGCTCTCCCACTGGTACACCTCCGCCGAGTTGAAAATCTCGTCGTGCTGCAGCTCGTAGAAGGCCGAGTCCTGGATCGATCGAAAAAGATGGTTTTTTTTTTCCATGAATCAGGTAAATATCTACGAAATGCAAGGACAAATTTCGCGTCTCCCGGCTCCAAGAAAACCGGGAGGAACCAACGGAGAAGGAAGCAGAGAAGTCCGAGAAACAGAGCACGCCGGACTGCTCCACTCCACGCATTTCATCTTTGAACGAACACGTCGAAACAACGCGAGGAAAGAGGAGAAACGAGAATGGTGGTTGAACCAACGGCGTACCTGGGCGGAGGCGCAACGGACGCCGCGCGCGGCGGTGGCGGTGCCGGAGCCCGGGACGACGGCGCGCAGAACGGACGGCGCGGGGGACGACAACGACAGGAGCGCGGCGGCCCGGGGCAGCGAGGCCGAGGTGGCGGCGAGGAGGGACTCCATGGACAAGCGGTGGGAAGAGGCGGATCGGAGGCGAGAAAAGAGGTGGCAGCCGAGACTGATCCGGTGGTGCTGCTCGGCCCGGTCTCAGAGCATTTATAGGCGCCCGAAGCGGCGGAGACGACCCGGCGCTAAAAACCCAGTCCCCGATCCCATTTTTCGCCCCTTATTTAACCTTTACCTTTATTTAATCCTCATCCAGGCAGTCAAAAAGGAAATTTGTTGGTACGGTCTGATGTCACTTGACTTGATGCATTCGATATTTTTGACGATCTTTTTCTGTGGCAACACATGAATGTGCTGACATTTCAGTTTCTCGTATGAAACGATATTTTTATGTTATGTAACATAAAAAATGTGTTGGCTGCTAGTACTTACCATGTTTTTTGTCTTTTTCCTGCTTTCTGTTCAGCACCAGTGCGGCAATGATACACAGAAACACAAGTTCCGTGTGACAAATTCTCTGGACACATGTCGCGTGCAAGAAAATAATGCCCATTTTGCCCTCAAAAAAAAAAGAAAATAATGCCCATTTTTAGCTAAAGTAAACTAGCATTTTATTGTAAAGCTGGATCCCGTCTATCTATCCAACATTAAATCCCGGATGGAAAATAAACTAATTTCCACCTCAACCCTCCCAATACAAATGGATGTGAGTGGCCGGATACTCACACAAAACAAGCCTGCGTGAACAACGATGCTCGACTAGCGTATTTGGCAGCGCAACATGATATATACTCCCTCAAGATTATTTCTAGATTTGGTTGACAGTATTTTCTTCTTCTCTTTGACCAATAATTTCTACAAATTTGATCAACTTTAATAATACAAGATTTATATCTTTAGGATCAAGACAATAATTTTCATATTATATCATCTGTATGTTATTCATTTTATGAAAATCATTGGTCAAAGCTAGCCAAGAAAAAACACGGTCAAGCAATCTCAAAAATAAACTTATTGACAGAGTTAGAATATTGGAGGGCTCCCTCAAAAAAAAAGAGATACCCTCGCAAAAAATAGAATATCGGATGGCTCCCACGCAAGTAACTCAACATTGCCTAAACGATGAAACAGAAAACATAGAATAGGGAAAATACAAATGAATTGGCCGCAAACTTATTGGCACCTCTTTTTGCAAGTCACGCCGTGAATTGGTTCCTCGTAATATTTTTCCATTTAATTATCAGACTTTAATTTAAGTAAAGAACACAAAACTGTGAAGTTAAAAACAAAGGCTCCATTTCTACTATTTTTGACACATGTATTATGATGTTTTATTATTAACTTCTTTCATTTCATTCCTTCGTGGAATAATTTTGATGACATTTCAGTTTCTTATATGAGACGATATTTTCACTATATAAAGAAATATATTGGCTGCTACATTACCGTGTTTTTCATCTTTCTCCTGTTTTATGTTCAGCACCATTGCGGCAATGATACACTGAAAACACAAGTTCCGTATGACAAGGATTCTGGACACATGTCCCGTGCAAGAAAATACAGCCCCCGAAAAAAAAAGCAAATCAAGCCCTTTTTAGCTAAGCAGTACTCTCTTTGTCCCGGTTTACTTGTCATTCTGCTAGGTGTGTTTTTGATGATCAGATTCATATAACGTTCAATAAACTTGGACATGCGGGTTTTCCACATTCAGATAATGCTCAATGAACATGATACAAAGCCAGGTTAACACATAATTTGGGATAGATGGATTATAAACTAGCATTTATAGCAAAGTTGGATCCCGTCTCTATCCCACATTGAGCATGGTTTTAAAAAAAATAAAATTCACGTGTGTTAAGAGTGGAATGGAATGGAAAAATGAACTAATTTCCACCTCAACGCCTCCCAACACACAAGGATTGAAGTGGATACTCCTCTATCCAAACAAGCATGCGTGACCAACGAAGCTAGCAGCGCAGCATGTTATATACTCCCTCAATAGATTTTGTCGATTATATTTTCTTCTTCTCTTTGACCAATGATTTCTATCAATTCAATCAACTTTAAGAATATAGAATTTATATTTTTTAGGTATCATGAAAAATATTTCATAACATATGATTTATATGTTATTAATTTATTTAAAATGACTAGTCAAAAGCCAAGAAAGAAACATCAATCCATCTCATAAATAAACTTATTTTTGGACAGAGGTACTATATTGGATGGCTCTCATGCAAGTAACTGAACACGTCCTAAATGATGAAACAGAAAACTTGATGGCACCTCCTTTTGTGATCAAGTCATACTCTCTGAATTGGTTCCTCGTAATTTCCCTTCAATTATCGGAATTTTGATTTATGTAAAACAACAAAAAAAACTATGAATTTGCAACAAAGGCATCATTTCTACTATTTTTGAACATGCATGTGGTATGATGTTCCATTATTAACTTTTTTCATTTCTTTCCATCATGGAAACATTTGGATGCAATTTTGTCGAACTCTTTCTTGATTGATCCATTTTTTTACCTTTGCCGTCTTTTGTTTGTTCACTTTTCCGGCTCTTCCTTTCTGCAATCAATCAGTTGGTAATACATGAATGAATGATTTTTCTTGAAGATCTACAGTTCATCTGGACTCTTCATTTATAGTACCTCATCCCTTATACTTATTTGATATTCTTTCTTGACCTGTGATAAAATAATATATCTAATTACTAAATCGCGTGGCGTTGTGAGAAACACCCACTCTGAAATAAATAAGTGAGTCATTTTCATCAGAAACAGTGTGGTCACCAACATTACTCGTTTTTATCAGGAATAGTTGTGGCCATCAACACTACGGGTCTACGGCTCTAAATGGATCAAATGAAATCAATTTCCTAACCTGTAACGATAGATGGACGTCCAACTGTAGCTAATCTAAGAGTATGACGTCCGTGTAATATGTACTTCATTGCAGTCACGGAGCATAACAATTGTGCAAGAATTTGTACTAGCAGGGACGAAGCCAGGAATTGATCATGAGGAGGGCCAAATGATAAAATTTGACTCTTCAAGAATCCAAATATATTTTTTTCTAATTAACATTGTGAATTTAAAGGTACAAAGCATGACTGCATGGAGCTTCGCCCCTACTTGGAGCAAGGAAAGAGAAGCTGTAGTAATAAATATATTTTATATATATCCATGACTGCAATGAAGTGTATATTACACAAATGCCATGGTCTTCTTTAAAAGACATAATAAGTGTATAGTTTGGTTTCCTGTGGTGGAACCAACTCATCTAGATTCAAGTCCTAGTTTTGGCACAGGTATTATATTTACGACTAATTATTTTTCAGTGTGAGACAATATTCTCAACGACAGCGAGGCACCCGTGGTGACTTTATGCATCTCTCTCTTTTTTTTTGAGATCGACTTTATGCATCTCAAGAACAATTGACCCAGTCTTCTGGATGCGTTCATAGGGATACGGTGTGCGTGCATGTGTTCATATGGGTGAGTATTTGTGTGTTGTGAGTGTCGTGTGTGTACTATATGTAGGTCTAAAACAGCTAAGTTATACATGAGGGCAAATAGCGGCAAACCCCCTAAAACAGATATATTGTTGACGCCTATTAAAGCAAGAATTTTTCGTCAACTATCTGCACTTTTGAACCCCAAATCCATCAAGCAAAGGTAGAATTAGGGCTCAAAACTAACGGATTCCACAAGTTTTGGTGAATTTGTGAGTGCAGGTGCATTTCGTACGAAAACGGGAAAAAGGAAGCATAAAACATCAACTTTACGAACACCAAATTTTCCCCGAAATAAAGATATCTCCCCAAAGCCCAATATCAAGAAGACATGAAGAAAGATCGTTTCCTGGAAATCCTCAATAGTGAGAAAGATATATGGATCGACCAAATCAACCCAAATCATATCAAGAATATTCCAAGGATCCATATCAGAATCATATCAAGAATATTCCAGGATACACATCGGGATCATATCAAGAATATTCCAGAGGATATCCAGCATTATCAAGAATAGAATATTCCAGAGGATATACCAGAGAAGAGGGGAGGCAAGAAGTCGACAAGGCAGGTCGGCCGACCCCATAAGGCAGGTCGGCCGACCAGATCTTGAGGCCTTTATGGCCCATCTTTCTATGGCAGGTTGCCACCGACCTCCTGAGGAATATTCTAGGTACCTTCCCTGCATTGATGGCAAGCAACCGCCTCTTCCACCGCCTCCAAGGCCTATAAATAGAGGGGTACCCCGTCCCCTCCAAGACACACAAGAAGGAGAGCCTCATTCCACTCCTAAGGGCCTAGAGCCCCTTGTATACTAGTAGAGTAGGAAGAGAGTAGGGTAGAAGAGAAGGGTAGTCCTCCATTTGTGAGAACAAGCCCCAATCTTGTATCTTTGAGAATACTTACTTATAATTCATTGTTCGTTCCTCGTTCGTTCATCGTTCGTCGTTCGTTCATCGTTCGTTCATCTTATTCATAAGTAAGTATTCTCGATCTCCTATTGGATTGTCCGCTTCATATCTAGTATAAGTTCTTTCTTTACTTGCTTACGGGATCATCGTTCTGTTCTAGAGTGCCTTGCCTTCGTTCAGCTAGCCCAGGCTAAGGTAGTAATCAATAACTTAGACGTGGTGTCTAGGTTAGAGGTTACCTTTGTTTGCTGCGTGCTCCACGGTTTGTAGAGGTAGGCGGTAGGTGGTGACAGCCCTATCCGTCCTTCGTACTCCTCCACGTTCAGGTACTCCTCCACGTTCAGGTACGTAGTAGAGCAATAGGTCGGAGTGACTTGGCAGACTAGGTCTAAGCTGGCGCTCGAAGTAAGCAATTAGAGGCAGGATTTATCTTCTGCTAAGAACCTTATCCATAGGGATCCTCTCTACCCAAACCTACCATTCGTGTCCTTGGACGAGCTAGCATAGAAGATAATTATACTCCATTCTTTTGGGAAAATACGGTTGCGGATTTATTCGTGACGTTAAGAAATACCAACATATATCCAGCTATGGCGGCAAGTATAGCCGGTTATTTAAATCTTAATATTGATATAGAATACAACGCTGAATCATCAAGTTCACGACGTCCATAACAAGGATAAATAGCATATGAGAGGTCCCCTTGCCTAGCTTAGACCTCTCTGGTGATGAATGACTTCCCCCGGCGTCCCATAGAGTCAGATTTGCGTGAGGAGCTAGCAAGAGGACTGCCAAAGAAGAATTGACAAATCACCAATGGTTGGTACTTGGTAGACATACAAAAGGAACTCACAGTTTTTGATGGAGCATCCCTTGGGGGTCGCACTAAGAGCAACTCCAGCGGTCTCCTAATCCCCCTACCAATCCTAAAAATCCTGTCATATAGAGAGGTAGGGGCTAAAAAACGAGCTCCAGCGGTCTCTCAACAAAAACCTTCATATTTTTTCTCCCCTCCCAAAAACCAGCCCTCTCCTCCCCAAATTTGCTCCAACTCTCCCCCCTCCCAATAGTAGTTATACGTGGGTCCCACTGCTTCAGCCGACGCGCGCAACCACCTGCGCTCCCTCCCTTGTCGCCGACGCGCCGCGTCCCCGTCGAGCCCTCGTCGGAGCCGCCCTGTCCCATCGTCGGGACCCTCGTCGAGGCTTGGGCGAGTCGTGCGACGCCTCGAGCCTTGATTTGAGCTCATCCCTGCTCGAATGGAGGCCAAATCGGGGCGGCCTCGACGTCAGCCGCCATGGATCCCAGCGCGGGAGAGGTGGAAGCCGCGGACGAGGATCGACGTCGGCCGCCATGGATCCCGGCGCGGCCTCCCTTGCAATGGACGCCGGCGTCGACTCGAGCAGCGTGGATCTCGACGCCTGCCGTGGAGCGCCCACCCGTCGTCGCCCAAATCGAGTTCTTCCTGCGGCGGCCGTGGGCGAGGCACAGGCGAGCTCGGTGCGGGAGAGGCGGGCACGGCCGAGCGGGGGAGAGGCGGGCGCGGCGCGGCGTCCATGGGCGAGGCCGGCGCGGGAGAGGCGGACGTGGCGCAGCGGCCATGGGCGAGGCCGGCGCGGGAGAGACCGGCTCTGGGAGAGGTGGGCGTGGCGCGGCGGCGCGGGAGAGGCGGGCATGGCACGGTGCCGTGCCGTGGCACCTGTGGTGGGGAGGGAAAAGAGATAGATATGGTGGGGTCCAATCCCAAGTGAGAGGGAAGAGAGAAAGAGAGAAAAAGGACCCACATGTTAGGTTATTGGGAGATTGTTGGAGCTGCACCTCCCAATATCCTGAAAATATTATTAGAAGCCTCCCAAGATATTGGGAAGCAAATTAGTGGGAGACTGCTGGAGCTGCTCTAACCGCAGCCAACGATGAGGACAAAGCAACGGTCTGTGAAAAGTTCCAGGAGACGAAGTTACTCGGAACCAGGACGTGGCCAATTTCTGCATTGCAACGTCATCGAATCGAATTAAGTAGAAAGGATTATCTTGGATTACTTTGCAAGCATGGTCGAGTAAGCGAGTCCTGATCTAGTCAACACTATACCCGTCAATTCAAGGTGGCCTCATGTACTTATTACTGCAGCATGGCAAATGGCCCCTTGATGTTGAAGCTCAGTGTTTCTTCTGACCAGGCGTTGAATTTGAGCGGAAGAGATCAGTTTCTCTTATTATAGTCCACATTTCATGCATCTTTAGAGATATTTGCGTTGGGAAATCACGTCCAGGCGTCCAGCCTTGTTGGGACATGGAAATGTCATTTAGCTCACGTGCAAAAAAGAGTAGATAGAATATGAGGTTTAGACCTACCGGCTTGTCTATCGATCCGATATGTACTGTATAAGATTAATTGCCATTTTCTCTGAGAACAAAAACTGTGGGGTATACGTAATAATTAGCTATCCAATGCCTTAACCGGAATCATGGCTGCCGCGTTCAGGCATTGTGCTAGAACAGAACTTGTTCCAGTTTCAGTTTCTGTGAGCAAATCATCGCACAGATAAATCTGATTTTTCATCAACATTTCAGCCGTGCACCAATTAATATAAGAATATAACTGTTAACGTCGAAAAACGCCTCCACACGAGCACATTCAGTCGTGAGTCGCCGGGGGCGCTCCTTGCAGCGCGTCAGCAAAAATTTGATGTTATAGTTTTAGATACAATAGTTTCATCGCAAAAAAAAAAAAAGGATACAATAGTTTCATCGAGTCCCAACGTAAAGTGCAAGATGCATCCAGTCAGGAAATGCGCACCTAAGGTTTCTCTAGCGTTGGCATGCCTCATGCATGTCACGGAGTCTAACAGAAGAACGAATGAGATTTGAAATAGGACGGTAAAGAAGAAAAGGGTTTAAAAAGAAAATAAAGATAGCGTTGGATATATAGATGCCATTGGGATTTTTCCTCAATCTGCTGCACCCACATATACTTACACAAACTTTCGCTATGCCACACTCTAAGATTGTGGCTGATTGATGATACACTGCAACTCAAGATTTTAGTTGTGGCACACCTCGCAAATTTGTTGTTCTTCTCGGCAGGAGAAAAATTATTTTCAACCATTTATCTCAATAAAACACATTACAACATGAGTATTAACTCAAAGCTATACTATTGTACTCTATATTTTTTCTTGAACACCCAAGAGAGCTGCATATTATTGCATTAAGAAGAAGAGTTTTGGGGGTATAAAGAGACCCCGATTATGATTATCATCCCCCCCCCCCCCCCCCCCCCCAACAATGCATAAACCTCATTTACGCCGGGTTACATAAAGACGACTCGACCAAACAAAAAAGAAAAAACTGAATGCTTCAATCCTCAACCTTCTGGGGCTTGTAGGAATGAAATTCCTTTGGTCCCTGCCATCGACCAAAGAGCCGTTACCTGGTACCCCCTCCGAAATTTTAATATGACGCATGTATAATTAGCGTCAGGCATAAAAAAAACAGAGAGCCTATGCACATGTATTACCTGATGTTTTTATTGCCTTTAAATTCCAAGCGAAGGCCAATTGCAAAAAAGAAAAAAGATGGAATCCACCCAATCAACACAAGTATAACAATTAAATAAGCTCAAATCAAGGCTAAATTTGGAAGCAGTGTTACATCTACAAACAATTAACAAACCTTCGCGTACGGAGCTTGCCCTAAGCTCCGAAGGAGGGGTCGCTTGTTCTTCTCCTACGTTAATGAAATACGTGCGATGCGCGTTCTAGAAAAAAACAAACATCTACAAACAAGTTTTACGTAAATTCTACGCACTGCTGACGTGACGAAACATGGTTGGTTGCGTGATCTAGGATGCATAATTCAAAAAGGCACTTGCTATAAATTCACTCATGCGTTAGCAGCACTTGCTATAAATTAATAACACGTCAGCATTTTGTAGAAATTTTGTAAAACTGTAAGTAAACATATCGATTTCGAAACACCAAAAGACTTCAAAGGATACATGTCAATACCTTCTAGAGTCGAATACTTGAAAACAAACGAGATCAGAACCTTTCCTTCTTGTTTTTCCCCGACGCCGTATGGATGCGAACTCCAAGATGAACGTAATATTGTGTGGAAGGAAGAAGGGCACAACATATATAGTATTTACCGTAGTGGCGGGTAGAGGTGATGTCGTTTGCGACCAGCACTACAAGGACGACTGTAGT
Organism: Eragrostis nindensis; assembly: GCA_012490785.1. Lineage (NCBI taxonomy): Eukaryota > Viridiplantae > Streptophyta > Magnoliopsida > Poales > Poaceae > Eragrostis > Eragrostis nindensis. Next base: position 490,107 of record JAAXCT010000428.1, read on the forward strand.
GACCAGGGGCGGTGATGTCACCATCCACCACCGTTGGTCTTCTAGCAGTGACGGGCGATGCTGACTTCACTCTTGCCCGTCACTACTAGCCAGCCTCCTCTGTAGTGACGCAACCGTCATGTAACGTCACAATCGTCAGCCACTACTATCGCCCTACATTAGCGATCGACGTCTACAGTACTACAGGCGCAGACTATAGTGCGCGGCCTGGGCCTGCACGCCACTACAACCAAAGGGGTGGTTTTCGTCAAATTAAGGCCCCATTTTCAGTAGTGCTGTATCGATGGAACTTCAGATATTTGGAGAAAAAGTAAGTGCACACCCACAACGTAAAAAAAATGACATGGTTATGTAAAGAATTCTTAATTTACAACAACAAAATGCTACCACCATGACCGTGTAAATGTAAATTTTATATCGAGTAGTATGTTTTTGTTTGTTAAACACAGTACAAACACAGATACTCATACCCAAGCATGCACACTCACCTCTATGAGTGTATATACGTACACCGGTATCTCTATTAAATCATCACAAGACGTCTCGCTGTCTACGATGTCGCCTCTCACTGAACGAGTAGCCGTAAATCCGAGCAATCATATTAAGTCTAGACTTAAACTCAGATGGACATGCTCCATGCTCCACAACAAGAGACCTTTCCAGCTGAGCTACGGCCACTTCGCTTGATATACATTATATTCTTCTACTTACTTTCCAGATGACGTGCTTATATATTTCGGCAGCCATCGACATGGCATCGGTATCAGACCTTAACATTGTTAGTACGTTGTGTGCAGACCTATATTATCCAAAATTTGTCAGGTTGACACATTCCATCACGTACGGAAGCGGTATTTTTCTTCTTACACCTTTCAGAGCAGCAAGGTATGGTGCGTATGAGAAGGTCAATGCGGCACGTGTGCTTTTCTTTGTATTCTTCTAGCCAGTAGTGAACTCGATCGTTCAGTTTCAAAAAGACTGCTCCGTTTTCCCTTGTTTGAGAGTGCACAACGGAATTGCATGGATGGGGATGGACCGTTCGCTTACTGTCAAACTATAATCGAGGGATGGAAAACAATAAATAAAAGACTTCATGTTGCTTAAAGCTATAAAGGGATAGGGATTTGTTAAAAACATGACTAAATATTAGTTAATTAGGTGTGTTGCTAAAACATTAATTGTTACCATGTTCGTATTCCATCTTTGCATGTCTTAGAGTACTTAAAATTTAAACAAAAATATGGATGAATGTATTAGCATGCTACCATCTGCAATCATTGCAAAAAATAAGATCTTGAACAAAAGTGCCCATAATGTGTTGTTCTCTGTAGTCATTTACTCCTTCCGTTTTTAAATTGTTGACTTTTTGAGTTACGTTTGACCATTCATCTTATTCAAAATAATTTAAAATTACCATATATCTTGTGGTGAGTTGTTTATTAGTAAAGAAAATTAAAGCATAATTATAATTTTGTATATTTGAGTTAATATTTTGAATAAAATGGACAGTCAAACGTAACTCAAAAATCAATAGTGTCAACAATTTAAAAACAGAAGGAGTAGCATTTTGGAGCAAAATTCAAAATAATGTTAACTGCTTGCTGGAATTATAGGGTCTGATTGTTTGACACTTGGGTTGGATGCAGTATGAGAGTTGCTGTTTTTTTTTTCAAACAATAGTATGAGAGTTTCGAGTAGTAGAGAGTTACTGTCGAAAGACAATTCTGCCGCATAAAGTTCCAGAGGAAATTAATTACTTGGTTTTTAATCCCTAGATCTTTGTTCTTACAAAGATGTTTCAAACAGTAAAGTTGAATTTACACATCTGTATTGGTTATATTCTTTTTCTATCAGTTTCATGAAAAATGTAAGTATAATACAAACCTTTTTAACACACAAATTGATTGCGCCTCACAATTTATCTTACTCTCGTCTTTTTCCTGTTAACGGTTCAAAACCAACACCTCTGATATTTGTGTTCTTTGAAATGTGGATAACAAGAGCAACTTGATCTCTCCCGCACAATTGAAACGCCTGGTCAAATCAACCACATTCCTGGGCCACTGGCCGCGCTGCCGTCAACTTGACCTTTGTAGTTGGGATCTATGGCAGGATCTGGACTCGCCCACTCGACACTGCATGTAATAAAGTGATAAAAATGTTTTTTTCTGCTAGAATGGGTGACGTTTTGATGTAGACTGCTTGGCCGCAGGTTTCCGGGTAATTTCATCGTGTGGAAATTTTCAAAAGCCGTTCTTTGTTTTGCCAGCAGGTATATATTGCTGGATGCTGTAAAAGGTCCACATATTATTGAACTTATCACCCAAATTATCCTGAATCCCGAATACACCACACCAAATTTCACAAATTATTCATTCGCAAAAAAAATTACAAATTATATGGTACAACAGCACTCAACTGAGTGCATATTTTGCTAAAGATAGCATATGTACTTCCTCGCAAAAAAAAAAAAAGATAGCATATGTACATGTTCATATTTGATTTGGTTTGTTTCCTTTCGCAAACCGACTGTAATATCTTGTAATTTCATCAACCAATTATTATTGGATTGAGATCGTTGCCTGGCTTCCTCGCAAAAAAAGAGATCGTTGCCTGGCTTGGCCAGCCAAATATAGCGCCCCCGAGTTCGGCGCCTTTGAGCAATACCCGAGTCTTTCTTAATTATCTAGTCGGTGCTTAGTTTTCCTCCAAGTTTATGTCCGAACAATGCCTGATTCGAGCCTAGAAAGCACTTAAGGAAGGGATGGCAACAGGCCAATATTCATTTTCACCTTGTGAAGGTCGACAGCACAATTAACATATATCTTTTAATTTATTTTTTTTCTTTTGCAAAACACAAACACTCACATAAACATACAAGCACTCACCTTTATGAGTTATGCACACACATTCTAACCTTATGATTCAATAAGTCACCAAATGCACCTCGTTGTCGATGGCACATTGTCTCCCATGGAAATAATATATAGCCGTAAATGCAATACCGTGCCAAGTCAGATATTTAAATCCGGCTGGTTCCACAAGAAACCCAACTATTTGAGCTATGCTCAGTTTGCAATTTACGTTTCATTTTCACTTTCTCATATATTCATACCACTATGCTACTTATGGAATTATTATATTGTCACGCACATATCAAACTTATGACCTACCAAAGTAATGATCAATATTAGAACTTATTCAAAGAGCTTTTGAAACTTCCTTTCAACTGAGAACTTATTTAACCACCTGCAAAATCCTTGTTTCATAACATGCGGGACTTATTGGGCCACCTATAAGAGCCAACGTAAGAGAATTTGAAGCTCATTGAACCAACTACGGGAACTTTCTTTGGTTAAACTTGTAGCTTCTATTACAAACTGGTGGAACTACTGTCCGATAGAACTTGGAAGTTGGAACTCATTGAAGTCTTAAACTTTCTTTGATAAAAAACCATCCGATCGACGACATTCGACCAACAATTCAATCTTTGGTAACATTTGAAACCTATTACCAACTGTGGGAATTTTCTCCACTGACAGAAAGCAAACTTGATAAGCATTGCTCTCAAAATGCATATACCGCGCTCTATGTCTTTTTATCAGCCACTGCGCCCACGGTGGAGGTTACAGATAATTCAAAAGGCCACAAAACACCATCCAAAATGGCCGACTTATCAATGGCACGGCCAGAAACGCATGATGTCCATGTGCTATGCTAAAAAAATGGAGATAAAAATCAAACACCTACTTACAGATATTCCTCTTGCTTGCTGTTTAGTAAAGACATCCTATCAAAATTGTTGCTAATCATTTTATTTTAGACATTTTATCTTATGAATCACTAATTCAGCTGCCAAACTCCACAATTCATGTAGCAAAGAATTGAAGCATCAAACCTGTCCTCTGTATTAAAAAAAAAAATCCTCTACAGAAAAAAAAAATCAAAGCTCAAAGCACTTTAGCACACCGTTCTAATCACTTTCCGTATGCATTAGCCATCATTTCTCACTCGTCCTAGATCTTTAGATACATATTTAGCTGTTTACAATGTACACTAGTTGGCATTAGCATGGTATAAAATGCAAAACTGGTCTTACAATTTAAAATGGATAGCGGTCATTTTTCATACTCCATGTGTCTCAAATTACTTGCCATCTTAAGCTTTCTATCAAGTTCATTGAGTATTCTCTGAACTGGACAACCTATAATCTAAACCTAAAAAACACTCTCAGGATGACAAATGACAAGTAAACTGAGACGGAGGAGTATATAATGATAATTCAGAAAGAAAAGAAACACACATAAGCTTACTGGTACAAGCAGACATCAGCAGGTTAAGCTTAATCGTGAGAAATACTTAATTTTACATCAGAAAAGGGCATGGAAATATCCCACATCCAAAAGCTCAATGTTTTCTTTACCAACCATTTGAGCCTTGAATCTCTTTTCTAAAAAAGGAGATTCAGATACTCCAGACTGACAAGGATATACAAATTCCCCCTTTTATTGCAGGTTAATAAGTACCAGTACACAAGCTTCGGAAAACACAGGTCAACCGCTTGACCGATATTACTGTCCAAACAGACGCTTGTTGCTGGATCAGTGGTAAAGCTTGTTGAGGTCATCCTTATACTTGGTCTTTACTTGCTCCCTCTTCAGTTTAAGTGCAGCCGTCACCAACCCAGATTCTGGAGTCCATTGTTCAGGAAGCAACAAGATTTTTGCTGGTATCTCAAATTTCTCAAGCCTTGCATCTTTTGCAGCCTGCTTACGTAACACATTAATTCAGGGAATGAATATAAAACAACAAAAATGAATGATTGACATTTGAGTTGTCTAAAATCCAAAAGCCTAAAGGCTATACTCTAAAGCACTATACACAATTGAGTGCAATGAACATAAACCTAATATCACAACAAGCTTGAGGTTAACCATCAATTGCAAAAGTGGACGCGAATACGTCACTGCAACAACAATCTCTCATTGTACTGTAGTTGCTACAGGTAGTCTAGTTATTATACTACATTTGCATGAACATAGAACTATTGCACTAGTTAAATGAAAAAATGTGCTTCAGTAAACCAGACAGGTTTGTTCAATCAAGTGGCAACTGTTACTACTAGCAAAATATTGATCTAATGACGTATAGAAGCACTGAATTATGCCTCACCTTTGATAGAGACTGCTGGACCTCCTTTATTGCCTGATCATTCTGGCAAAGCTCTCCAAAGTCTTTGTAGTTTATCCCCGAATTTTGGGCCCATTTCTCTAAGGCCTGGCGTGCCGGAACAACCAGTGCAACACAATAATTATGAAATGGGTCTGCATATACCATGATACTATCCACATAACTGCTTGCTGTTAGAGCTGATTCAACCTGCAGAGATGTAGGTAATTAATTACACAACAACAACATACAAACAATAAGAGGCATCTTTTAAAACTAACCTTGCCGAGAGAAACATATTCTCCATGCTGAAGTTTGACAATATCCTTTTTCCTGTCAATAATCTCAAGGCACCCATCAGGATGGAACTGACCAATGTCTCCAGTGTAAAACCAGCGCATGCCCTTCTCATCAACCTGTGGGACGTGGGTAACAAAAACATGTCACAATACTTGATGACTGCAGATGCTATCACAATCGAGCATCCATACCTTATACACCTCATTTGTCTTTGCTTCATTGTTGAAATAACCTTTTGTTATACTGTGCCCACCAACTACGACCTCTCCTCTTGGCATAGGAGAATCAGAAATTGTATAACCACCTTCTTCCCATGAAACAAGCTACATTGTTGACAAAAAAAGTACGATAATTAAAGAAAGAAAAGAAGTCATTCAGGGCCAAAAAAACAATGTTTTGGAAATCTTTTAAGAATCAACATCAGATGCATGATGGCGGTAAATAGTTGGAAGAGAGTTTTGTGCATGCCTTTGCAAAATTTAAAATTATCATTGTAAAAGTGTGAAGGAAATCACACTTTAACATTTTGATTAGTATTTAAACTAGGATATTTATTATGTTATTCGTAAATTTGTAGAGGAAGAGGGGCTATCGCCCCCCTTGGGTCTAAAGAAGTACCACTCCTATGTGCCAACAATTTAGATTATTAATCCACACATGAATGAACTAAATTTGTTAACTGCTATCCTAAATACAAAAAATTCATAAAAACATACCTTGACATAGCAACAAGGAAGTGGTGGCCCAACACGACCAACACTTATGTCATCCCATTCAGAGAAAGCTGCACCAGCACAGGTCTCGGTCAACCCATAGCCTTGACCCACTGGAACACTGCAGAAACACCAAAAAGAAATGAATCACATTGACAACCAAGAAAGCTCATGGGAAGGAAAGCCCATGTTCGACCAATTAATTCTTGAACTTCTCTGAGAAGTTCAGAAAAGGTCAGAAATTAAGAACGAACTTAAATTAACAGTTTCAAAAGGTAAATGATTTAAGTGGAGTCATGGACAGTTTCAGATGTGTACGATATACAGGACAAAACATCCTCTAAAACGCAATTCGAACAAGCATAAGCCACAATATGTACTCTATGACCAAGACACTTTGGTTCTCTCCCCTCATTTCAACTAACTGACAATTTACAAAACAGGCTCTCTCATTTTCTTTTTTTCTTTTTTTCTTTTTTTGATCCTACAAAAACAGGCATGTTAAGATTGCAAAGATTGGCCAGAAGAAATTACCCAAGACATATATTCATAAATCTCTGTGTGTCACTTGATAGAGGTGCACCGCCACAAAGAACAAATCTTATGTGTCCACCAAGGATGGACCGTATAGGCTTGAATATGATGCTAGCCCATAACATCCTTTCCGGCGCCCAAGATCCAAACCAACTTCCTTCAATTGCAGCAAGATTTCGTTTGTATGCAATATCAAAAAGCTTTTTGGTCAGGCCACCTTTCTCACCAACCTAGAAAGATATGCATTGGTTAATTTTGACCATGCAAACAAAAGCGATCTGTTTAATGAAACCTGGTGGCTTGCATTTCTAATGTAAGTATCACAAAAGCTCAAGTGTACAATTTTCATTCCTAAAAAAACGATGGCCAGTGGCTGGGTCCTTTCAGAACTGGGCTGGAATCAGTTGTGCTAATTAAAAACTCAAACACTGCCTTGACACTGACCACATGGTTTAGCTTCAGAAGAGTCAATATATGCCTCCAGATTGGTACTCGAAAAAATATAAGCCTTTCTTCAGTCATTTATCCGAGGACTTATCTTAGCTGAAACTTAATAGCAGAAAAGAAACAAACCTTCTTGAACACTGCATCTCTGATGCGATCCAAAATTGCAGGAACTGAAATCATAAGGGTCGGTTTCAGAACAGAAACATCTCCTTTTGTCCCCTTCTTTATCTTATTTGATGTATCAGTCATAGTCAGAGCTGAACCATAACCAATAGCAGCACCAGAGGCCAACATGACAGTCTGACAAACAAACATCATATAAACAAAGGTATTCAAAAGCTTCTACAAGAGAGGAAATACACATTTTTAAATTTTACAAAAATCTTACCTCTGCTGCTAGCTCAAATACATGAGCCAATGGAAGGTAAGCCAAATAAACGTCTTCCATGCCAAGTTTTGGGACTATTGTCATTACTGCTGCAGTTGTAGCCACCATATTGCCATGTGTAATCATTACACCCTATGTCAAAATGAACTACCAAGTAAATTACAGGAAATAAAAGGACCAAGTAAATCTATTATTTCAGCAGTAACATTCAAAGGAAAATACTAGGCCCCTACGAGCTGACCATGTAACTACCTAGTTATTGTGACACATCAAACTTTGGAAGACCATTATTCTAGATTTTACATGTTGCAATTGCAACATCTGGAGTTCAGTGTTTCAGTGATAATTATGTACTGTAGAAACTCTGCCAACTGAAAACTGTGGAGCCACGTTTGAAAAAGCAATGAAATCTGTGGTCAGTTTATGCTTATCCATGTTGCTAGATATAGGAAAACAAAGTGGGAAAACATGCACGTTGGATGGAAATTCAATGTCAGCGCATTTGGGCCACATCAGTCACTCAATTGCTTACATTCACCTACACTACAGGTCTAGCCATGCACATACTAACTGAAGACCAAAACTGAAAGTCTCTTATTCCCATTCATGTTGCATGTGAAAGAACAAATTTAATCCTTAACGTGATCAAACTGATTCTCACAAGCAAATATAATGGCAGGCTGCAGCTTAAACTGATAAACACATAATAGACAACAGAGGCATGAACCCTCACTAATCTATCAGCATGAGTTTATCTTACCATACATAGTGAAACCATAAAATGGTACCTCGGTATAAAAGCTGGAGATGTAAAACGAAAACGAGTTCTACAGTTTTCTCCTATGTGAACCAAACTGATGTAGGTGGCAATTAGAGTTACTCTAAATTTTGCCTTCAGATATGAAATAAAACGGTCAATTCTATTAGAATGCCGTAAAGTTCTGTTTGTCTGTCATTCTCTATTGAGGATCAGAACCTTTTTGACTTCTTTATGTTCATGCAAAATTTAATGATGATAAAACACAAGAAACTGCCTTATGCCCATATTTTCTTCTATCAGCAGTATACCTTTGGAAGACCAGGTACTTCCGCTTGTATACATAATAACTGCAGTATCAGAGCTTGAAGGTAATCTTGCATCTATGTGTGATGTTTTGCCCAACTCCTCTACTTCACTGAAAGACAATGTTGTCCAGTGCTTCATTTTATTTAGCGTCTCAGCCTCGACAGGCTCATCTTCAATATAGATAATATTTCTAACACTCTGCAACTGAGAACTGATTCCTGGTAGCTTCTTAAGTTGCTTCGAATCACATATCAGAGTTGAAACCTGGGTCTAAAAATCAACAGAAAGAAACTAATTAACTTGTAAGCAAACATCAGTTAAGTGAACATTTCCAAAGTGTTACAAACAATTTGAAGAATTCAACAACTGGAAAGCAAATTGTGAGCCTAATAGAAGTTATTAAGCCAATCGTAAAATATAAACAGAAAACAAGATAGCCCACAGTTGAAATAGGCATCAGGATCCAAACAACAGTTACTGTAATATCGAAAAAAATATCCTCAAAAGAGAAAGCAAATTAACAGCTGGTTATGGCATAAAGCTCTTTCCATAAGCAATCCAGTCAGCTGATGAAACAGGACAGCTAGTAGGAATTGGATACTCCAAACCGGATAAATTTGAAGGATCGTTAAAAAGAATATGCATTGTACCTCGTTTAGTGAATGCACTAGTGCATCTTCACCAAGAGACGCATATATTGTTACAACCGCCAAATTTTGCCGAAAGCATCCCTGGAAAATGATACTGTCAGATCGCTTCTAAAGTACTAGCAAGTGCATGCACAGTGGCAAGGAAATAATATGATTACCTGGGCAGCAATGATCCACTCAGCTCTTGTATCAGAGAAGATAGCAGCACGACTATCTAGTTCGTGGCCCATCTTGATGAGTCCAGAAGCAAAATTACACGCACGATTAAATGCTTCTGCATAGGTATCCCATTCATAATCACCAAGATGCAGTTTCTCAAACTTCCTACCATCAGCAGCTTCCACAAATTCCCTATTAATTATCTTTCTCGTGCCAAGACACTTCTTTCTGGAGTATTTTTTGCTGGCCATCTCGAATAAAGCTGCCATTGTGGTCGCACCTTCCCATGGAACTTGAATTAAGAGGAAAATCTACTGTTCCGCATGGTAAGTCCCGGCTCTCCACCTACATCAGCCTGTACCGCCCTTGTCTTTGGCTTCTTGCCGAATATTGAAGAAAGCAATACAGGAATAACTATAGCAGCTAGAAGAGCACCGATAACTCCATGCAATCCATATTCTTTCAATAGTGGCACATCACTTGTGGCAATTCTTTGTAGAAAAGACATGTCTGAATTGTTGTTGGAAACTTCACCCATATCTTAAGCTATATCTGGAGCATCCACAGGGACTGTGACAAATAACACGGCACAAAATTAAAAGATGCCTTATTTTGCATGTGAAAATGTTATGAGGCTAAAACTTTAACTGTCTCAACGGGACGCATGACTCCATTTTCTTAGTGAGAAGAATATAACAATTTGAGCTCACAATAAAGAGAAAGTACTTTGAATAACACAAGGAGCATAATGAAGAGGAAAAAACCCGAACAATGGATAATCTTAAGGTTGAGGATGCAGCAAACTTATTCCCTATAATTAATAGGATTAAACAAGGTTTGGTCATCATCAATCTGTTCAGTACCAGTGCTGCATACCAATACATCAAAGCAAATACAATTGATGTGCAACAGAGAAGCCTTTACTTCCAATTTTTATTCGTGAATAGATTACGTGCAACACAAATCTAACAGCAATATTATGCTTGACAATATCGATACTAATAAGACACGCATTATCTGGTCAACAAGTACCATAGTTGCTCGCAGAATTCAGTTTTTTAGGTTGCTTGCGGTTCCTGTTTTCTAGTTGCCCACTTGTGCAGAGCAAGGCTCAAAAACAAAGTTAGAAACCTGCAGTTTCCTTTTGAGTACAAGCAACAACTCTGACCGAGACATATGAAGGACGGAAGTGTACGTCCAGTTATTACTTTACCTTTCCCGACGACAAACATGTGAAATGGATACGGCAGCAGACGTAACTTCCACTACCGATTTACCGAAGTTAACATGGAAACCCGGATCACAATCGAATTCAGAGAAATTTGCAACGAAAAAAAAAAGCACTTCAAAGGGGCGACAAAAGGTAGATTAATTTGGAAACGCGTAATAACAAGTTTATTATCCCACAGGAATCAGGGGCCGACCCAGTAACTTTTGCAAAAGAATCGAAAGTTAGCAGGTACTAATTGTGCCAGATCCGGATACAATAGCTAAAGGAGTGCACCGTTTCGCACGGCAGAAAAGAAAGAGAGTGGGCCCACAGCTGGGGGGTGCTCGGCGCCGGCGCCGGCGACGACGCGGCGAGGGAGAGAGGGGGTCAACGGAGAGGAAGAGGATGGGACTCACCTGTGATGGATCAGGCCGGCCAATCCGGATCCGCAGTCGGCGGCGAGAGATGGAGACGGTGGTGGAAGTGCAGCCAGCGATTCCTCCTTCCCTTTTCTCTTTCTTGCGGGACTTCTCTGAGAGTGCCGGCCTACTTCTCGAAGAAAAGGAAGATCCTAGGCGCGCGCGGGAGTGGTGGGGCCCTCGCCACGTGGCGACGCGTGGGCTTTGGGAGGAGCATAATAATTGGAGGATAGTACTACCGTCCCGGAGGTTAACTGCAGCGAGAGGACGCGTCCGGTTTTTTCTTTTTTTTTTTTAGGGACGAGAGGACGCGTCCGGTGCACAGCGCGACAGCAGCACGGGAGGAAGAAGCAGCTGGGCCTCCGTTTCCGTGAGCTTCTACGGTACACGTACGCACGTGCACCGCGCGTGGTAAAAGCGACCAAACGCTCCAAGCCAACCAAGCTGCTAACACTTGCTTAAGCAAATCTAAACGACAGAATAAAGCAAGGTAAAACACTTACTTTTCCGGGATACATTGTCTTACGACAAGAAAGGCAACTAGCCCGCATGCAGCTCACAACAAAGAACGCTAATGCGGCACCAACCTATGGTTGTTGAGAGGACAAAGAGGACGTTTCAAATGAGTCGTGTTAGTTTTGTATCTTTACTTGTATTTTTCCTTTTAGTTGGAGGGCTTTTATGCATAAATAATTGTATTTCTTCTTCTTTTTAGGACCGAATAGACCTGATGGAGCTTCCAACAAAATGAATATACTGAGTTGCAATTCCAAAGATACTGTAGCACATGATGCTTTAGATCCTCATCTCACCATTGCTGGAGTTTGTTGTTGGTAAGGTACAAGTGGAGAATGCAGAAATTTCACGTTGTGTCTTCCCTTCTCTCCTCTCCCTTTCAACCAGGGGCAAAGCGAGCTTTTCACAGCCCGCACGGAGCTGTTCAACGAGTATCCGATCGATCCGGGCAGCGGTCTGGATGGAGGGCTTCACAGCCAGGCAGCGATCCAGACGCGGCAACGATAGTTCATGGCCTGGACGGAAGACGGTGCCGTCAGAGGATCCGAAAACGCCAGGGGATTGTAGGCGGGATGGAAAGACAAATACACCGGAGAGGACCCAAAGTTCCGAACGTCTTGAGTGGCAGCGTCAGTGTGCAGATGACGTTGGATGGCCACGCCCCCCTACAAACTGTGTTGGATCTGAAAGGACGAACGATTAATTTTTGTTGGACCAATTTACTTCTAAAGGTAAGAAAGGTCTAATTGCTTAAGTGCACATTAATTACGATATTGTCCAACTAAATGAACGGTTAAATTAGAGTTAGGGCCGTTCGGATCCCCCTCTATTTCACCCTCTAAACTTCTACCCTCTAAAGTAAAAAGAATCTTACTATTTAGGAGTACTAAATAAAATTTAATTGCAAAACCTTTCTGCAGACGGGCGTTATTTTTAAGACGAATCTAACGAGCCTAATTAATCAATGTTTTGACACAGTGATGCTACAGTAACCATCGTCTAATCGCGGCTTAATTACCCTCATTACGTTCGTCTCGCGAAATAGAGAGGGGGTTCTGGACTTAGTTTTGTGATTTGACTTTGTTTAGTACACATAAATCGTGCCGGCATTATTGATGTGACTGCTCAGCACCCTCTAAAGTTTTATAGCCTCATCCGAACGCAGCCTTATTATACTTTTTTCCATGGGTATCATAGTCTACTGCAAAAGCTCTATGCATGGGACCATGGAAAAGACAGGATGTCTAAAAGACAAATGGGGATGATTTTGGGATGCTTTTAGAAGTTCGGCTAGCCAAGGTACGAAGGTTCGGCGTGTTTGGGACGAGAAAATTGCTCGCTAACCAAGAATGCCTACGAGGTTTCATTGCATGGAAAGGTGTGGTGAGATGGTACCTACTAGGCTTGACAGGCGCGCTCCGCTGCGCGTTGGGCGGGCCGGTTTTACCTGCACCGACGCTGCTTTTTTTTTGGGTGATATTGATGGATGCAGTGGCCGGCTCTCAGCAAAATGGTCATAGGTCTGATCAGTCTTGGACACGTGGAAACACGAAGCCCTGGTTATCCTCAACGCGATCACGGATCCAATTGTTCATCCCTATTGCTCCTCGTTATCTCTCTGCCAAGCACGCAAGGACGAAGGGCGACCGTGCAAGCGGGTCCAGCACAGCACCGCGCTTCGGCGCCTGTCGTCGGCGGGCGTGTATCATCGCTGTAGCTTCTCTGTCGCACTTTTTCTCTATCTCTGCCAAACCGCGTCGCAGCCACAAGACGCAAGACGTCGTGAGCTTCCCTGCCGCGCGAGGCCACAATCCGCGAGCGCACACCCTCACGAGCGACATCCATCGACACAGCACGTCTGGTGCCCGACGACGCAAAAGTCACATCCGCCCCGCCACACCCACATCCGACACACGAGCGCCGACACAGCCACGTGACGCGCATCACCGGCCGACATCACACTGGCGCGCGAGAGCTGCTGCGTTCGCCATCCGGCGCTGCGTTCGCAGCGCGCCGCCCAAGTTGCGTCGCCCTGGACGACATCTGAGCGCTTTGGCGTCGCCATCCGTCCATGTTATCCCACACCAGCGCGCGCGACCGTCACTGCAGCCTGGGTCTCGACCAGCGCGTGAGGCTGTGTCAGCGGTCAGCGGACACCGCCATCCTCCCCCGCACGCCGACCGGCAGCGCTTCGTCTTGCCCAAGGCGGCCCTCTTCGCTTCCTGCGTTCCCGCATTGAAGATACTGCCGGGCTTCCGGGCTTGCAAGGCGCTGGAGTCCTCTGGAGGAGGCGGGACCTCGTGGAGCCATCGGAGGCCCCCGAATTCTTGCTTGGCCACCAGCGAATTCTTGATGGACGGATTAGCTCTGCGCTCGATGAGAGACGACAACAGTTGCTCCGCGCGGGAGGCGCGGCAAGGCGCTGGTCGGGAGGCGCGAGGCGGCGCTGGCGGTGCCGGGTGGGCGCGCGGAGCGAGGGCCGCGCAGGCGCCGGGGATGGCCGGAGCAGGCGTGTGGCGGGTGCGGCGGCAGCACGACGCGCGAGGGCGCGGGCGTGGTCGAGCAGGGCAGCGTGGGGAGGGATCGAGCAACTATAGGGCCGCGAACCAGGCCCAATGTCCGTCAAAAGGGTGCCAAAACAAGTTGCAAAGCCCGCAGAGGCCGGTTGGGCCAGCCGACACAGCCCAAACGCCAAACGTAGACGAAACACAAGCTGAGGGAGGAAAACCGGCGCGGGACGTAGTCACGTACCAGGAAACGAATGAAAGGGGTCTTGACCTAGTGGTTAAGGCATCGAGAGTAACACCTTTCAGGTCCTGGGTTCGACTCTTCGTGGGAGCGAAATTTTCAAGGATTTAACGGCATTTGTGCTTTCAGTGGTAGGCGACGCTCCCGTCGACAGCGAGGCGCCAGTGGTGACTTCGTATCTCTAGATTTGCCGGCTCAGTCTTCGAAGATGCTCATAGGGGTAGGGTTTGCGTACGTGTGTTCATAGGAGTGAGTGTGCGTGCGTTGTGAGTGTCTGAGTTGTACTGTGTAATCTCAAAAAAAAAAAACGTACCAGGAAACGAATGGAACCGCCTTATACGCCACGTATCGGCTCGGAAACAGGCCACGGAGGGCAAAACGCTGAGAGAAGGCCTTGGCTCCCATGACTGGAGATTAGGATATTGAGTTTGGCTGGTTTCAATACCTTCATCTTCTGTTCATCAAAATTAAAACAAGATTCTCTTCTGAACTACTCTCTACACTTCAAAAAAATATACTTGTCATTATAGCATCCAAACTTTTTCTCCACTACTTATCATTCTCACATTCAATTGTACTTTTGGAGGTAAAATGAGCCTCACCGCCCCTCTTTAATACATTCACATACCATGTCAAACATTATCCCTCTCATCAATAAGGTAACGTGTCATTTGCCACGACTTTGTGTATGTTCTCTGCGATTAATTCTTCAAAGAAAGATCCATCTTGAATATGTATGATTAAAAATTTAAAATCCATATCATGTTTCAATACCTGAATTCTTATACAATGAAAGAGTATTTTGCAATACCAGTTATTGAAGGGCATCAAACAAATTTTCATCAAGAAACAAAAGAAGCACATCGAAGAACACTGCATGTGAGACATTTATCTGACATCGTGATCCATAATTAAACAACAACATATCTTTTTACCAAGAATGTTGAAATTTTACACATACCAAGATAGGTGGTGCCTTTATTTAAACAGGTTTGATTCTTCACATAGCTTATTCGTAGAGGTAGGTAACGTGCATTACCTTCTTCTTTATACAATGGTACGCAGCTCTCCTATGCCATCCATAAGAAACTTATTCATGCAAGCATCATAGAAACTGGAAACTAAAAGACATGAAAGACACATCAGAAAACAAGGCCGGCTCCCTTGAGTTTCTCCCCCACGGTGCTATCAACCCTCCTCCCCATTTCTGTTGTCATGTGGTTCATCCAACCTACCTTCCTTTCCTAAAGAATGCAGATTTTGCAATTCCAGATACCACAAACTCCAGTCTGATTAGCTCCACTAAGTGTATAAACTCGAAACTGCACCCTCACCACCTCCTCAGGAACACCACCATCTTCTTCCTCACGGGTGAATGGGACACACGAGGAATGTGGCGAGTATCTGACCCATTTCACGTTTCTAACACCAGATCCTCGTACTTGAGGAACAAAACCCTATCAGGGCTCTGGATGCTCTGTTCCCAATACTCGATGCAGTGATCCCAGAATGGCCCAACAGATGTGCAGCCCTCACAGAACAGGTCAACAACAGCATCCAACTCCATGCGAAATCCTTCATTCTTTTTCTTCTGAAAGTGCCACCGTGAAACAATAGCGTCCATGGGATCACGGCAGATGTACACAATCCGAGAACCTCGATCAGTTATGGATTTTGGGAGCATGGAGAATGGCGTGTGAGTGAGTGAAGAGAAGGTGCGGGGAGGGAAGCTTGTCAAAGTAGGCGAGGTCACCTCCTGGTGGGATAGCTATGGATTTCACAAGCTCCTGAGGATGGCAGGTGTGTGGATGGGATGGCTCTGATCCTCGACGTCGTCGCGGTTGATGATGGTGTAGGCGAGCGCCTTCAGCCAGGTGGTGCCGCACTTGGGGTTGGAGATGAGTATGACGTCATCGTGGCGGGCATTGAAGTTTTCTTGAAGCTTCATGATGCCCTCAACAATGGATGGCTTAAACCAGAAGTTCTTGTACTGGACCAACGGCACTCCCCATTCCTCTCTTGTTGGAAGGATGGAGAGATGATCGGCCTCCATCTTTGTGGCACTTGCTTCGTTCTTCAGCAGATATTATGCCTAGGCTTGGTTACTACAAACTTTGGTAGATGCTGAAGGTTGTCTCGAATATGTGGAACGACCGGTCCTATATAATAGCCGGATGATCAGAACGAGTGGCTGAAGTCTTGTCATTATTTATCCGGCCCACAAATTTCAGATGCAATACTAGTTCATCCCAATGTAGCACATGACAACAGGATTTGTACCTGAATGGGGTAGTACGCTCTGTTTGAACTAGCTGTGGTAAACAAAGAGAAACAACAAAAAAACTAAACGGGTAATACACTCTGCACCACGGCCTATAAAGCCTCCTCTGTTTTTGTGGTACTGAAAACTATAAATTTAAATAACGAAACCAACAAAAGAACTGATAGTATATGACAATCCACTGCGGCACCAAACAATGAAATATGGATCACTGTAGGAACTTCAGACAAAGAAATGAGTCATAGACAAATAGCTCGTTTATTGAAGGTACAATAATGCATTGGCATAGTTGGAAAAATTTCAAGGAAGCAGAGAAGATAGCAAATCCCACTGCTTCTTTATTCAAATAGTAGCAGTACCAGAATGAAGTTTCACCAAGTATGAACAAGATGTAAGACAATTCAGTGACCGATAATTATAACTCCATATTCTTTTTCCAAATTACTTTTCCGAGAAGCTTTGCTTTTGTTCATCACTATGTAAAAGACTTTGACTCACATTTTGGGCTTGGTAATTCCATAGCAGTGTTTTGATATTTTTGTTAGCACTAATACTTCTTATTTTATTAATGGTATTTTATTACAAGTAGCAACATGATGGAACTTAATACTCAGTCACAACACCAACCGGTACACTCACCTTGACCTAGGGTTGGTGCAACTCGTGGACATCACTACAACAAATCTGATGATTCATGAGGATGATGCATCATACCTCATGGACACTGGCAACTGATAACTTGACATTAATGGAAGATTTTAATTGAAGGTACAAACTATTCATTGACACCATGCATGGTAGGTGAAACCTTCATAGATGAAAAAATTATGAAATCCATGTGGGCCAACGCGTAAAAGATTTTGCGTTACCAAATCCCACTGTTTCTTCTCTGTTTGATTCAACTCATAACACCAAATATAAAGCGTGCAAAACTTCCAAATATTATGTAAAGACCAAAAATCAGTGGCCAATGATTATCTTATCATTTATTTTCAAGATTTCCTTTCCCAGGTGGTTTCCATATATTTATCATTAGATAAGAAGAGTTAGACTTGAATTTGGGTTTTGCAATTTTGTAGCAATATTGTTATGAGTTTACAATTGAAATTCCTCATATCCACTTTTCATTCGTCACAAGTAGCGACTCGATGGAACCGTAACCGACATGAAGTGGTCACCTTAAACTGGGGTTGGCGCAACTCGTGTGGCAGCACACCAACAAACCCATACCCCCCACCCCCCCCCCCCCCCCCCCCACCAACCCCCAACATGGACACTGCCAGTGGCACACTAGGATGTAAGAGGCAAATCGAAGGTACTCTGCGCTGGCAGCGTAACACCTCAAATTTCCAATGAAAGTGAAAACTAGCAAATCTTATAGATCAACAAGTGAAATAATTCAAGGTGGTGCCATATCCCATTGTTTATCTATTCAATCTGGATAGTCGTCATATGACACAAAGAAAACTAGAAAAGATTGGTGAAATCAGTTTTATGAGAGTATGAACTATTAAATAACATTAATGAATAATTACAAAGAAAATTTCACACATTTGAAGTTTTGGTACTGTGGCAGAGTAGTGCTTTAGAGAAATAATAACTCAGTATTTGGATACTATTATTTTCTCTTGTTCATCAGAAAAATTTCCTCAGGGTTTGTGTTTTTTATATGTATAAATGGATTGTCCCAATCAAGCCCAATGATAGTGCACAGAGACAATATTATATCATGATATCATAATCCTTCAAACACAACTTCATGACTCCACATCTTTCAAATAGGGGGATTCCTCCACGAAGAAATATTACAAACATAAATAAATCTTGGGTTTTGGACCACAAGGTTTTTTTTTCTCCTGATAGAATAAACTTCTATTCATGGCTGGAAATTACATGAACTCACAAGTTCCCTGAATTCATTGTAAGTGTCCTCCAAACGGTTTGCTCGAATTTCAAGTTTACTTTTTTAAAAAAAAAGTAGAATAGGTATCGTAGCATCCACAGTTTAGGCTAGTGGAGAGGGTAATTGGACGCCTGTAAGAAGTTATCCACACACGAGCTCCCTTTTTTTTTTGGGGTCAATTTCGTCCTCTGGTTACATGAGGCCCACAAGTCATCCATAGTGAAAAATGGATAAATAATGTCATGCGCGACATTCTACTTAGGGACTTTTGGATGTCAATGTTACAATGCATAGTTAAAACTGAAACCCTTTACTGAAAATTACGTTTCTTTCCCTTAATATTAAGTGTTTTTTTTAACGAATTCACAAAACTCCAGATCTAGTACTAGCTGATATAACGATAAGTCGATAAGTCATATCTTTTGACTATTGCCTACAGACCCAAACTGGGTAGCCCCACGGCGGCAATATCACGATATCAAAATCTAGGTGTCGTTCACAAAGAAATGTTATTGTCCCAATCTGGGAGAGAAATTTTTTGTCATAGAGTTGCCCGGCAGATCTCTTGTACTTTTTTTGTCTACAATTTATGCAGTAATCGAATCAGATTTTAGTTCTGGAGGTTTCAATCATAACTTTAGAAATTTAGTATTACAAATCTGCAGTCTTGTTCCGACGTCATGATTGGCAGCTTGAAGTTGACCGTGATCGCCGGGTGTCGGCCTCCCCTGATGCTTAGAGCCTTAGCCGTCGAAATGAACTCCCGGGTGGAATACGGAACGAATCTACCCTTATCTATGTTTTCGTAGATGTACGGACGCCCAAAGTTACTGTAGTACTGTAGCAACGCCGATTTTTAGATTATGCTCGCTTCGCTGCTTTCTCCGTGCGCCCGTGCGAACCGCCACTCGATGAGATTCTTCTCGAAACATCCAGCGCCGTCGTCCTCTCTTCTCCTTCCGATCCATCCCCCTGCGCGCCGCCTCCCGCATCTCCTCGCTTCAACTCCAAGCGACGGGAGATAAAAGAATATTGTGTGGACTTCTCTCTCTCGAAAGGTCTCCTCCTTCCCCTCTACAGTTCTCAGAGGCGAATCGGAGGGCGATCTCCGGGTCCGGCATCGAATCCGGCCGATTCGCCGCGCCTCCGTGCGTCCTCGTCGGCGCCGGAGGTTGGGGGATCGCCGGATTCGATGTCCGGGTAAATATCCTAGCTAGGGTTAGGTTGTTCCATCCGTGTCGCCGGGTGTGGCACGGGTTCTTGTTCCTCGACATCGTCGTCTTCTGCGAGCGACGGTGGGGGGCGAGGAGGACGCTCTCCTTCTCTCTCTCCGGCGGTTTCCCTGCTTGCGTTGGAGGAGGCGGTTCGAGGACTTCGGTTCTCCCTCGGCGGATCATACCAGCGCTGCGCCCTCCCATCCACGCCACCTGCAAGCACAGCATCTCCGCATCGCCCCTGCTCCGATCCACATCTGACCTCCCTGTCGTCGGCTCCGCCGTGTTTTGCGGCAACATCGGCCCTTCCTACCGTGCTCCTCTTCCCCGTCCTTCCCATCATGGCAATTGCGCCGTAGCCGCTTCACCAGCAGTAGGAGCAGGTGCGTGGACGCCCATCTGCTGGCCGCAACGCATCAAGACGTCGTTCCCCATCGCTGCCGCCGCCGCGTGCCCACATGTGCTGCACCTTCGCCGTGCATTAATCGATTCTCCCCACCAGTGTTGTCGATGGGACATACATCTTCCAGGCCTCGCATTCAGTCATCTTTCTCAGGCCCGTGCTGCTCTCAATTTGCTGTTGAGCGAGCGCCTCAGCAGACTACCATCGACCACACTATTTTCTTTATTTGAGTTGGCGATACTTAGGAAATTAGAAGATTTTTTAAAGAACCTTATTGGTTGGATCCAATTTTAATTTCTTAGGTCTTCATTAGTGGAGGTAAAGATTTAGCAACGATCTGTTGTAGTGGCACCATAATATGGGTTAGAAATTGATATTGTTCAGTTGCCGACCTGTTGAAAGGAACTATGGGAGTTTCCCCTTTTAGAAAAACAACTCGAAAACACTGTATTGATCAAAAAAAAAAAACTCGAAAACACTGTAACCAAATATATTCTCAGAAAAATTGTACTTTATAGTTTGTAAATTGAACAATCTATAATTCATAGTTTTTCCTTACTGGAATTTGAGATCAATGTTATGTATTCATGGCCCAAGGAGCTCACTGGTGCTGATGATCAAATCAGCAACCATGACTTCGGTTGCAAGAGGCCTTTTCCCCTGGTAGTCTCAGATACACATTATCTTCACAACGTTATGATTGATTCAGCTTCACAATTCAGTTATGAGTTCCATAGTAGTGTTTACATCCTGCAATGAAATATTTTCATTGCGTCTTATTTACATTGCTTACTAAACTGCATGCAGACATATTGAATCAAAATAACCAATCAAATTTTATAAACCTGACCATGAAAATCAGATATGTGCACATTGCTGTGTTACTGCATTTGCTTCAATCATTTCTGAATCCTTTTTTTGTTCAAGCAATTGTTAGTAGTGTGGTCTGCTGTTAATTTAGAAAATGTGTCTCCTATTCCTGTCGTTTGATTTTGAAGTACTTCTATTGCTTTCATGCAGTTGTAACACGATGAGACTCAATGTGAAGAAATTTAAGTGCCTATACCAGCCATTTGCTCATACAGCCAGTGGAGCATCAGAACTATCCCAAACAGTCCTGCAGATCGTGCACGAGGTATGTCCATGCAGTAGTATTTTCATTTTTTTTAAAGAAATGCTTACCTGCTTTTCTATTCTCTACCAATTCAATCTCGAATGATTTTTCTTCCATGATATAATTTTATTACTATATTATTACAAAACTCTTTCTTGCTTATTACGTTCAACTTATCTAGATGGATAATCAGCCTACGAAATGTAACATGCATAAAAAAATGGAAGCGGGTTCATTTAAAGTGCACCAAGATCTGAGAACGGTAGCACTAAGCATGATCCAAGGCCTCCCACTGATGAAGCTTTGAAAGCCAGGTTTATGCGCTGCTTTCAAACTAGCTTTTGTTCTAGCTAAATTAAAACACTGTACTTGCTGTCCACAGATCAGGAGTTTGTTTGACGAAGAAAACAGCACACTCCACAGATCAGGAGATTGCTCTGTGGTTTACCTAAACTACCTGCTGTGTAGCAACGAGTATTGGCCCATAAAGTGCATACATTGGCTAATAAAATGCATACATTGGCCCTTTAGGGTAACTATGGATGAGTAACATAAGCACAACTCATTGCTTAGATTATCGTCATGGATCCTTGCCTGGTACCCTTTTGAACCAAGTCTAAGGTGTACTTATGGACACGAATTGTCATGTACCAACCTATCTAATATGTTCTTTTGTTGTTTGTGTGAAATCTAATATTTTCTTTTGAGTATGTTGGATTCAAAATTCCTAAATCTTCTCTGCTGATCTTTTTTTTTGAACAATTCTGCTGATCGTTTTAATATTATAGGCTAACAATTATGTTGTTTTCATTAAGAAACGGCGTTATCATCCCCTTTTGGTTAGATGTAGTACCAGTTTGTAAGGCTTTTTATGTTATTTTGACAACCGGGGCAACGCCCGGGGTTCCTGCTAGTGATTTAGGTGATGTTCCAATCCAGCAAAAAAGGATAGAACAACCACAATGGCGAACAATGATTACCACCTCATCGACATCTCGCCGCCAGACACGAACGCGGGCACGGTCGCCGCCATGGTCGCAGATGCCGCAGCGGAGAGGTGGTGCGGGGCGATGCGGTCACCGGCGATGACGAAGCTCGGGCGAAGTGGCTGCGCAAGCTGACGTCGGCGACGGTGAACACGGCCATGCTCAAGGACCTCATCTCGCGGACGCCGACGCTGTGGTACCTCGGCGAGCGGTCCGGCACCATCCTCCGGCCGCGCACC
The DNA here is from genome assembly GCA_012490785.1 of Eragrostis nindensis. NCBI lineage: Eukaryota > Viridiplantae > Streptophyta > Magnoliopsida > Poales > Poaceae > Eragrostis > Eragrostis nindensis. The sequence goes on from JAAXCT010000428.1 coordinate 512,566, forward strand.
CGAGCGCCGCGCGTGGACGCGCTGCACGCCGTGCGCGCCGTGGCCATCGGCCCCTTCCACCGTGGCGGCGACCGCGGCCGCCTCCGTTCCACGACGCGGCCAAGCTGCCGTTCCTGCGGGTACCTGCAGGACCAGTGCGGCCTCGACGCGGAGCGCTACGTCGCGGCGCTCGCCGCCGAGCGTGGCCGCCTCCGCGACGAGTTCTCCGCCGGCGACGGGGACGAAGACGAGGCTCAGCTGCTGGACGACGAGAACAGGTTCCTCGAGATGCTGCTGCTCGACAGCTGCTTTTGCTGGTGGTGAGCACGATGCTCAGCAAGGCCGGCGCCGGCGACGACGCCGACAGCGTGGCGCGGGCGGCGTCCATCAGCCGGAGGAGTACTTCATCCTGCACATGGCCGTGGCGCAGCACGCCGACGACATCAAGCTGGACATGCTGGTCCTGGAAAACCAGGTGCCCTTCGCCGCCGTCAAGTTGCTCGCCGCCTTCTGCGGCGACCTCAAGCTCCGGCGCCCCGTCGAGGAGCTCGTGCTCGGCGCTTCGATGACATCTGCCCGAAGAGGGCGCACCACGCGAGCGACGCCGGCGAGGTCGAGTTCCACCACGTGCTGCACCTGTTCCACTGGTCCCGCGTGCCCAGGAACAGTACTGCATCCTCTCCACGCCGCTGAAGCTGCTCCGGATCAAGAAGGAGTCGGAGCGCCTCTTCCCCTCCTACACCGAGCTCCTGCGCTCGGCGGTCTGGTTCCGTCCGGCGACCTCGTCGGTGCCTCGACATGCGGTTCTGGCTGCACCCGGCGAGCCCGGTGGCCGTGATGAGCGTGCCGTGCCTCCACGTCCACGAGTACAGCGCGGCGGTGCTCCACAACATGCTGGCCTTTGAGAAGCCTTCTCCTGGGCGCACGGCGCGGCCGTCACCGCGCACGTGGCGCGGATGGAGGGCCTGGTCCGGTGCCTGGAGGACGCGGCGATGCTCCGGCGCCGCGGGGTGCTCGCCGCCACGCGCCCGCACCGACGCCGAGCTCGTCGCGCTGTTCCGGGAGCTCGGGGAGGAGACAGTTGGCGCGCGGCTCCCGACGAGTACTCCCAGATGCTCGACCGTCGCGCGACACCGGAGGCGGCGCCTCAGTGGCTGGTGCGGCGGCTTCGTGCTCCACTTCTTCCCGTCGCCGTGGGTCGCCGTCTCGCTCGCCGCCGCTGCGGCGCTCATCTTCGTGCCGTCCATGCTGCAGACGGTCTACACCATCCTCGGCTACTTCAAGACTAGTGACAATTCCAGAGTGGCTGCTTAGAATGACATCACTGTCACTTAATTGTTCTAAAAAAGCTGGTCTTTATATGTACAGATCGTATTATGTATGGTGTGATACTCATCGTGCGACGAAAATGGCCAGCAGATATATATTGTTAATTAATTGGCAGAACGAAAAAGTCCCACCACATACAGATCAATTTGACAAAAAGGGTTTGTGCCGCAGGGGTTGAACGTCAGTCTGCAGCCGAAAGAAAGCAAAGAACACGGTTTGACTTACTGTTTTTGATGTGTAACGGAAATCTTCGTGGTTAAAAAATTAAGAAAAAAAGAGCGCCCAACCATTGAAAGCGGAAAAAGATGGCAACCGTACTTTTTTTGTCTTTATCTTTCTTTCATGTTTGAGCCTAAAAGAAAAAAATGCATGCCTTCTTAAAACCACATCATTACAACAAAATTATCCAAGTAGTGCATACTTCTACTAAGGATTGATATCTTAGTTTATCATCTACCTCTTGTAACCACCGTTAAACATAAGGTTCACATTAAAGGTGGAGAGGTAATGAAAGAAACTCGTGCTACTCTCTATATAAATTTAGTATTCGACGATGAACAAACATGTGTTGTGTTGACTCATCAAAGTTATAAAAACATCATTTAACACTTTGTTGCATCATTGTTTTCTCAAACTGTTTTAACAAAATTACTTGTTCACATTCCTTTTGCTATGCAATGTTTGGTAAGTTCCCTAAATGACTCAAATTAGTCCAAGTAACCATAATTATGTTTGATCCTGATTTGCTAGTCTTGGATATATATATGTGCTATATTACCAGTTTTGCATCTACAAAATATTTTGCTGCACACAGATTTTGCACATAGATTTGCTACACAGCAGCAAAAAGATTTGCTTCACGGAGCTTTCACCACATTATTTTGCAGTTTTAAAAGCTACTTCTAAACCAAGAATTACATCACATAATCCTTCAAGAGTGTTCGTCATATGTAAATCACCTGAATACAAGAAAAACCATAGTTATCCCGTATTTGGTACGTGTCATTTTTACAACCATTCACATAATACTAATTCAAAAGTGTTTTTTTATTTAATCAAAGTGCTTTTGTGTGCCATATTTATGTTTATTGCAAACATCGGAAACTTATCATTGACGCACATGAAACACTCAACTCATAGAGTTCTAAACAAGTGTGGATGATTCGCTTAAATGGAGGTGCATATTACAAGCAGGTAGAAAAACCTAATCACATGAGGTGAAAACGCTTGTGTTTACCAATATATCACATCTGTGACAGCGTCAAATGCCAATACCTTCATCCGACATGTCACGTGTTGATCTATTTGGCATGTGAAGTATCTGAGATGAAGTTTTGTTAAATCTTTATTTCTTATTGGCGGCATGTTGATTGTGGTTGCATGTGTGCTTCCTAAAGTGTCCAACTCCTGATGAAAATTTTTTAAAAAATTAATCGGCCAAAGACATCCTTAGATATAGAGGCAGAAGCTTTCATTTAACGAAATAGAACTACCCTTTGCATGTGTGCGGAGAAAATATCGGTCTATATTCATGCTCAATAATATCTGCATCTATGTCGAGAAAAATTGGGGCCATATCATCTGAGATTCGCTGCACGACGGAACATGCGCGTCGTGAAAAAAAAAAGCAGGACAAAAGAAAACATATTTACGCGTACCAGCGCTCACGCAACGATTCATTCCTGCATTTTAACGATGCATATTGTAGATCGCGATAAAAACACTGAGCCGTTACATGACCAAAAAAATGCACATAGAACTGCAGCCGTTACACGATCGACCAAGCAATTTGTCCCTCCATGGTGTTAACGCCGGGTCGACGATTCACCTGCAGAACGTACGTTCACTCCGCCGGTGCGTCGCGCTTCCACGGTGCCCTGACCGGCCTCGCCGGGCGGCGCTGCGGGTGGCGGAGGCAGTCGCAGAGGTGGCGGAAGAAGTCGACGACGGGCTGGACCCGCGACAGCAGCACGAAGACGGGGCCGAGCACGCCGCCGGCAACCGTCACGATCGCCATGGGCTCCATGGCCAGAGCTCGTCTGATCTGATCTCCCTTGTCCTTGTGCACACTACCTGTAGTCTGTACAACGAAGAACACAGCTGCTGAAACCTTCACTTGTGCGACGTGATGGGTGGAGGGGGGCAGATTTATGCAAGTGGAGGATGGGGACTTGTTAAAAGCAGTTCTCCGGTAACCGCGGCCCGGCACACACGGCTGCCGAAAACGGCTAATTTGGGAGGGAGCAGTTAAGGGCGCTTGGTTAAGGGCATGCAGTCACTTGTTGCAGACGTTACAGGCCTCCAACAACTATTCAACAAACATCAATTAACTGATTCTAAACCATCAATCTGAAGCTACAGGAATCATCAACCATCCAGCCCAAAACATGTCTTTGATGACCTGAAGACAGTACAGAGAACCATCCAGAACAACCATTAGCTATGGTGTTTAAAAGTAGGGAACACTAGCTGACCCTAGGTGGACCTTCACTGCATGTATGTCTACATTGCAGTATGAGCGTATAGAGAAAACTAGCCAGGAACACACAGTAATTCCATTCCATACTCCATAAGGGGCACTCATATATATACATGCATTGATACATAGGTAGGTCTCCGAACTGGTAGCTAACATTGGTGGAAACATCACATTTCCATACCATAAACATGAAGATACAACGATAACCACTAGGTTAATTAGCAATGATAGAAATCTTGGATATTAAAGGCTCAGTTATTAGAATTCCGTTCTCTACTACGCTCTCTACTCGCCCTAATCAAGCCTGCAGCCAGTGATTGCAAGCAAGAGGTACTACCACCCAGCATCGGTTCTTGGGTTCAGATAAGCCGAAAATCTCGCAGTCTCCGTGCAAGTCTGAAACATCACGCCCTCATGGACCTTCAATCTTGATGATGTTGAATTGATGAGTTAGCCCGTTGCGTCGCCTCAAATTGTGGAGCTCCGATTCGATCGCCTCTGCCATCTTGACTTCCTCGAGTTCAGGTGTGGCAGATCCACATGAACGAGTCTCGTTTGACAACAACGTTCTGCTTCACGGCTTGCTGCTTCATGTAGCTATAGAGCTGCTGATGGAAAGGATGATCATACGAGTAGCAATCAACTCCATCATACGAGTCACTGGATGATCCTGATCCTTCTCTCTTGCAAAAGTGTGGAAGTGACCCATAGTCCATAACCTGCAATGACAGCACCAAAATTCTTAGAACACTACACAAGTACATGACTAGTCAACAAACAGATCAATCCATGGGCAACCTAAGAGTTAGGATCCTAGGAGCCTATGACACGGCAGTTACGCAATGTTGTGACTCCTGCCAAACATACTCCATGCTAAGCAACTTGAATATATTATGCCCAGGTAAGCATACATCTATAATCTCAGAGTTTGGTTGGCAACACAAGTTTTCAGTTTTGCTCAGATGCTTCTGCACAATAGGGACGTCGACAATCGGAATGTCTGAGGCTTTTGTTATGTTTCACCCTAGGAAAGATATACCCCTTCCAAATTAAGGTCTTTAAGGGATTTATTTGAAATTAGTAACCTTTACCTTCAATAACTCGTCCCTTCCGGAGCCAT